>CM052437.1:71257597-71316016 GCA_028533085.1 Varecia variegata | reverse complement strand
TTTGTATTTGCTCTTTGTCCGCAGCACCTGGAAGCACCCAAGAGAATCTGGCACTTAGGAGGCCTTCAATATCTGGGGAGTGGCCACGTGAGCGCCAAGCAGGAATGTATACAAAATATTAGGACCACTCACTCACAGGAAAGGTTTCTTTACGGAACAATCTTCTGCTCAGTAACTTAAAGTGAGCACTTATGGTCTAGTATTAATATTATGCTTTAAAGTCATCCATGGTAAAAATTTCACTGTTTGGTCAAGGCTGATTTAGACACATGCACTTGACGGGCAGCTGTACACAGACACATGGTAACCTGCCCACCAGGTGCCTGTGATCGGAAAGGGAGACCAGCAGACAAGCAGCTATAATGGAAGGGAGATGTGCTAAATGCTGAGACAGGGTGGCCCTCCAGTTGGAGTTAAGCCACACTTTAGGCCATTATTTAACTATTCTGGGTTTTGCTCTCATCAACACTTAAAGGGAGAGGTTGAATTGCAACCTAGGATCTTTTTCAGGCGTGCGATTCTTTTTTTTGTGACTAGTTCTTCCTCAGACAGAGATAGAGGAATACTGTTTATCAAAACATTCAACCTTGAACTCCAAACCCCAAAAGATAGCTCTGAGCAGTCCAAGGTGTGCAAGCTTGATCTGGCTCAGTGAGACCTGAGTATGGGACTTAAAGTCTCTACCACCCCCAATACCTGGGGGCAATTGTTTAAAGGTATTTTATTCCAGACTAGCTGCCTCACTCATTATTTTCACGTTCTTGGAATTTGGGATACAAAGAACAATGTATAGCCGATTAATAGCTTATGTTATTTTAATGGAAATTCTTGGTAAAGGATTTAATAACTGAATCTTCTTTTCCTTTAAAAGCCTACTCGTAACTGTTGCTAATCAGAGTGTATGTTTAGGGCAACTTAAATCAATGTTCTTGGGTTGCTTTCCTCAAACTTGGCCCAAATAAACTCTCCACTTAATATTAAGTTTTGCTTTAGTGGTTTTTTTTTTTTAAGGTGAACATATTGACTGTGTTTTCCACTTCTTTTTTTAATAGGAATTCTTTGAAAACAAAGTATGTATTTTATTGTCTTTATGAACTATAATTTAATTTTCTTAGCGAACTTTAAAATACTGGTTAAAATTTAAAATGTTATCAATTGGAATCCCTGTATGTTGTGAACTCAGATATTGACTTTTTTTCCTTTTTCTTACAGCTGTTTGGGGCAACTTCGTTAATATGAGGTAATTGTTTTTAATTAGTTGGGTATTGTGGTTGGGTTTTATAGACACATTTTGGTTGGTGCTTATATACCATTGATGGCATGGATTAATTTTGGAATATTTTTAAAAAATGAAACAGTTTTTGTTATTCACACATCTGGGCTGTTGTTTTTCTCCTCTGAGTATTCTCCAGGATTGCAGCGGATTGGCTGATTTTAACATTGACCTGAGTAAAACACAGATGTAGAGCCGTGGTCAGTGGCCTCCTCCCTCTCCCCCTTTGTGTAGATAATAGAGGGCTGACCCCAGCTTTCACACTACTAAAATGGAAAGTGCATTTCTGGGTGGCTTGAGCAAGAACACTGAGGGGCTTTGGCAAAGCCTTTTGAGAAAGGAGCTGTTTTAGGGAAACAGCTGTTTGGGTGTGGAGACCACCTACCTATCTATCCCAGGATTATGTCTGTGTGTATTATTTGTGTTTCTTAATGGGGCAGAAGGGACTCTTGTAGAATGAAAATCCTCGTGTTAATTATCTCTTTACCAAATTAAAAAAGAAAAGCCTTAAAAAAAATCAGCAAAAAGTAGGAAGTATTCATTGCAAAAACAAATTTGGCACTGTTTGTAGCAGTTTTCCACTTAAATTTGCTACACTTTGTTAGGTGGCATTAAAAAATGCAAGAATAACAATCACAACTGTGATGGTTAAGCTGGTATTGCAGTTTTAATATGACTGCACTAGTCTACAAAGGGTAAAAGTTTCCTGTGCCCCCAGGAGGCCTTTCATGTGTAGTTGGTTTTTCCAGGTGGGGTGAAGTTGATCTGTTTGCTACCACCAGGGCATGTATAGTCTCCTGACAAAGGCTGCTGTGTGTTTCTAGGCGGGGTGCTCAGATCTCATTTAAAGGAGCTCTGTGGTTTTATTTGGAAAACTCCATTTTGCATTAAATCCCCAGGAAAGCCCCGCAGACAAACATGTACTTCTATAGACACTTCCAGCTTCTAATTTAAAGTCCTGTGTTGGGTGCAACATGGAAGTGAGATTATTTTGGGTTAACAGAAACAATCCAGTAGGTAATGCTGAATATGTTCACAGATGGATTTATGGAGCTTCCCCCCCACCCCACCCCCTGGCTCCCCGAATTTGTCTCATTTTCCTCTGGTGCATCCCCTTCTGGCGGGAATTGGTACACATGACGGATGCTTGGGCTGGCTGGAGAGGGAGGTGGTCTGCAGCAGTTGGTCTGTATTATGGTAATTTGTTCAAATACAAATCTTGAGGTCACAAAGTCAATTGATCTCAGTTTTGTAGCTTTCTACTTAACAGGTCTATCCAGGAAAACAGCGAACTCAAAATTGAAAGCAGGATTGAAGAGGTTAGTCTCTTTTTCGTATTTGCTTCTATTTTATTGATACATTTGTCAATTTCACTTCCTTTGCTTGTGCTGCTTTCTTTATTGTGGTAGTTTGATGCTGTTCTGTGTGATTTTGAAACCATCTTTCAAAAAATTACTCCCTTAAGAGGAGGTTTTCTGTTTGTTAGCCTGTAGATGCAGTCTCTGTCACTGTTGGTCCATTTTTTCATAAAGGTGTGACTTACTAAAACAAATTCTACCTTAAAGTCAAAATGGATTCACACTTTTACATGACTTTTTAGATGAGCCTTTCTTAGAGAAAGGGAAGTGGTTACCTTTAAGAGATGGAAGCCTGGCCCAACATCCACTCACCTGAGCAGATGCTGGAAGGAAAATAGCCCCAAATCAGGACAGAGAAACATCTTTATATGCACAGATGGGGGAGTCACACACTTACCTAACTAAAAGCTAGCACCTCTGCTTGATTATACAACTCCTGTTTTAAAATAACTGCTTATGCTTTATAGATAAAGAAATACAGATATAGTTAGACGGTTATAACATGGACTATTGGCAGGGGGTGGGGGACGTTGGGAGGTCACTGGGGATTTGAAGCCAAATTCAGAAACATAGGGAAGCCCTTGGAGGCTCTCTTTCTGCCCAGACTCACCTTGTCCCTACACATGGATGCAGGTTGACTCACAGCTTGGCAGTTTAAGTGCTGCAGCTGATAACATGAATATACAGTAATTGCAGAAATAAGATGTTAAACTTTCATGACCTGTGCTTAGGGGATTCTTCCTAAAAAGGGACCAGTAGTGTTGATATACCTGTTTTTATGAACCTGAAACACTTTTTACATTCTCCTTAGTAAGGTGGGTGAGTGAAAAGGTTAATTTTTCAGTAGGCATGTATGGAATAAGAGTTCTAACATGCAATTTATCAGCTCAATTCTAGCATTGTGATTCAAGTGGTCTTTCTTAATTTCAACCTGGAAGTGAATTTGTAGAAAAATTAAAACGTGTTTTGGATTATGCCATGCTTATCTGAAATGGCAGAATGGGGTGAAAGTGGCCGCAGACTGTGTTTTTATTTTAAAATTGATTTTGGTTATTGTTCTAGATTGTTGAACCACTACGAGAAAAAATCAGAGATTTAGAAAAAAGGTATGTATATTTTTGTTTTAAGGTCAATAGTTAATATTGCTTCTCCATTGAGTAATTCTGTAAAAGGAAAGCTGAAAGGCAGGTTTTACGTTGGCCAAAAAAAAATTCTGTCCACTGGTGATCATTTTCTTTGGACAGTAATAGTCATTTATTTATGAAAAGAAAAATGAATCAGATAACTTCCCATGGGCAATAGCTTGTGAATGATATCTCTTGAAATATGAGAATTATGTGATTCCCTTTGATGCTTTTGTGATGTGCTTTGTACTTTAAAACTGGAAAGAAAAGCACAAGTAAGAATGTAATCCTAAGAACTCACCGGTAACTCATTCTCGTCATACCATGAGAGTCACCTGTACAGTATGGGCAGAGGGTGAGCATTTGCCTCTTGGGTCTGTTTACTGGTTACTTATTCTGGGATGGTTCTGTTATCCATGGTGGTGAGCAAGCCAGGTGACCAGCGAGCCTGCGTCACTGTTTCAGTTAGGAGGTCAAGTACAGACACGACTGACGAGGCTTGGTGGTGGAAATTGATGGAGCTCTGTCTAGTTTTATTTTTCTTGACTACTTGTGTGGTAAGAATGATCAAACAACCGTCTTGATGCTGGCAAGATAAGACTGTAACTGGAAATGTGTTTTCTTGATGTGCTTGTCAGTTTGAGCAATGTGGCTCCCAAGAAATAAAGATATTTTTGAAAGTTATAGATTATATTTATATAGGGAAAGAAATGAGGAGGGAATCTCTGTAGAAGCCTAAGTGGATTATATGTGGACTTTTTCTGTTATCTTAGCCCCATTTCTTAATACTTTGATTATATGCCATTTGTTTAATTTCATCTTGGTGTCTTTAAATGTTCTTTGAATAGGCCGGGTGCAGTGGCTTACACCTGTAATCCCAGCACTTTGGGAGGCCAAGGCCAGAGGATTGCTTGAGGCCAAGAGTTCAAGATTAGCTGGGGTGATATAGTGAAACCCCTATCTCTAAAAAAAAAAAAAAAAAAATCAGCCAGGTGTGGCGACCACGCCTGCAGTCCCAACTGCTCTGGAGGCTGAGGCAGGAGGATTGTTTGAGATAAGGAATTCAAGGTTGCAGTGAGCTATGATCATGCCAGTACACTCCAGTCTGGGTGACAGAGTGAGACCCTGTCTCTGGGGAAAAAAAAAAAAAGAGTTCTTTGAATAGATAGCAAATGATGATGCTAATTTAAATTCTGAGTAAGAATACTTCTTACTGGCTAGCCTACTAAACAGTAAGGTTAGAGTCTGGAATGGCATAAAATACTTAGTAAAGGATTAATGTGGGGCGGGGGGTTAAGAAAAGATTCGTTATCCAGTTCACTCTGCCTCACTTGCGTATCTCTCACACTCAGGATGTGGGCTTCATGCCCACTTTAACACTGCTCAGGCAATGGATGAGTAGGGTAGGATTTTCATCTCCTGCAGGCCTTTAAGAAGCCAGTGCCCACTGCCCAGCATGGGTCAGGTCAGCAGGTGCTGTCAAGCACCCAGCTGTGGCCAAGGGTGTGGCCCAGTGAGTAGCACCCTCGGGGTCACCGTAGTCTGTCATCCTCAACTAAGGAGGCCTGGAAGGCGCTTTCCCCATCCTGCTACTCACAGCTTTGTGTGTGTGACTTCTCAAAGGAAGACATGAGAGGTGTAAGACAGTTTTTAAAGAGTTTAGTAACTTGATCATACATATGAAATCTAAAACTTGGTAGCAAGGCAAGCAACCCACCCCATTTTTCATTTTTTAAATTAAAGGTTTTAGCACACAGGGTTTGAAGTATTTTTTAGTCCACCCCACCCCGCCCGTAACTGTGTGTCGAGCAACCGTGCCTTTGGTTCAGTTTTATTTCTTTGAAGTGCACTTCCTGTTATAAAACAGTTCACTGTTTTCCTTCTGGTATAAATAGCATACCAAATTTCATTTTAAGCTTTCAGATGGGGACTATTCTAAGCTCACAACTTGGATTGAAATTTGTTTCCGTAGGCACACAGGCGTGCTCCCTCCCGGGGTGCCATGGCGCAGCCTTGTGCCTCCGCTCATGGAATCACTTTCTCTCCCGGCACGTCAGCTGTGTAGCTGTGCACGCTTCTCCCGTGTTGAACTATCTCTAAAACCACAGAGAGGCTAGGGTTGGAACTCCCACAGCAAGTGAAGGAAAGTGACGCGTCAGAGATGGCGCCAGCGATTCTTGGTGCCCGTGATTGCGGTGGGGAGGAAGGAGAAATTCAGCTGTGCCATGGGGCTGGGTGTGGAACTCCAGGCTGGAGGCTGGAGGCATGCACCATGCATGTGAGCTCCGAGGAATGAAGGAAATTGGAGGCCGGGCGCCGTAGTGGCTTACATCTGTAATCCTAGCACTCTGGGAGGCCAAGGCAGGCACATCGTTTGAGCTCAGGAGTTTGAGACCAGCCTGAGCAAGAGCAAGACGAGACTCTGTCTCTACTAAAAAAAAAAGAAAGAAATTAGCTGGACAACTAAAAATATATACAAAAAATTAGCTGGGCATGGTGGCGCATGCCTGTAGTCCCAGCTACTCGGGAGGCTGAGGCAGGAGGATCGCTTGAACCCAGGAGTTTGAGGTTGCTGTGATCTAGGCTGATGCCACAGCACTCTAGCCTGGGCAACAGAGTGAGACTCTGTCTCCAAAAAAAAAAAAAATGGAAATTGGGGCAGGTGTGAGGGGAGCGTGCAGACAACGCTGAGATGTACGGTGCCATTCCCCAGCTGAGTAGTTGAGGGAGGACATGGAATGACAAGAAGTTTTATGTGGCAAACAAGGCATCTGTCAGCTCCCTCCAGTCTTCCAGCAGGGCCCTGACTGAAGGCAGAATTTGCCCCTACTCCAGACATAGATGACATTCATGAAGCACCCTGGGAGTCCCGGGGGTGGGGAGCTGTTGCTCCCCTTGGGTGGAGGAGGAAGCCCTGAAGTGCACAGTGCTGTTGGGGGGTTGTGTGGGGGTCCACAGAACCAACAAGGGGTAAGGCCAGGGTTCCCATCTGTGCCCTCAGACTCTCCCATCTGATTTTGTAGTCTGCAAGGGAACTTGCCCTTGTGCAAATTTGGGAACTCTTAGTAGGGGAAGCATCTGCATTGTGACAGAAAGCGCCGTGGCTCCAATGCAGGCATGCTTCCGGAGATGAGAAACCCCTGCGTCAAGGGCTTCTGTCCAATGACCTTCATATTCTCTTCGGTTCAGTGACAATTAGGGAAATGCACTCTGTATCCTAGAGCTGTGCTGGTGCTGGGGATAGGGAGGGGATTGGGACAGTGCCACTGCCCCAGCACCTCACCTATTAAAATAATATCAAAGCGGATCTCTTGGATTTTATTTAAAGCACTTTTGCTCCTAACTGAATCACTTTAAGAATGTACATTTCAAATCTGCAGTTATCACTTCTCACTGGACATTTTATGCACTGGTTGTGTTACCCTGCTCCTTGAACATCTGTGTGGGTTGGGGACCCATGGCACCTTGGGAGGGGCAAGAGGGCATCAAAAGATAAGGTAAGACTTAAGATAGGGTGAGAGCAGAAAGTAAGAGACATACAGTGCCAATGCTCAGTCATTTTACCCAGGGACAGTGCACAGAGGGGGATGCTGCAATTGTGGAACTGCCCGGAACAGGAGACAGAGTTTTACTGACATCTTTTCTCACTCTTGCGAGGCAGTCCTCCAGCACTGGGCCTGTGACTTCACAAAACTTCATTCTTACTTCTGACCCAAACATAGCAGAGGAGAATGCCACCTCCTCCCTCATCATGTGTCTTTCACTGGACTAGTAGAGGTAGTGCCTGCTCTGCTTTAGCAGCTGCTGGTTGCCTGTTGCTTTTTAAATTTTTGCTTCTCGGGAATAGAATCTCAAGTCATATCCTTAGCTTGATTCTAAACAAGGAGCAGATTAGATATTTCTTGAACTCGAGTTAGCCAGTTACACTTGGTTCCTCCAACACTCATTCAGAGTAGAGAGAAGGAGCAAACAGTAACAGTTCTAAAATCTGGCATTTGTTTTGATGGTAGGAGGAGAAAATACTCAAATGAGATGTTTGACTTTTTCTTTTTTAATCCCTTCATGTTATACAGCTTTACCCAGAAATACCCACCGGTGAAGTTTTTATCAGAAAAGGATCGTAAAAGAATTTTGGTAAGTTTGCACATCTGATTAGTATTTGTAATATTAAGACACTTTCTTTTTAAATTGAGAGATAATTCACATATCATGAAATTCATACTTCTGAAGTTACGATTCAGTGGTTTATAGCATGTGCACAGAGTTGTGTAACAACACCACATTCTGATTCCACAAGTCTCTTGCCTTTTTGAGATGGCTTATATAAATCTCACACTGAGCAAACTCTAAAGTCTGTTAGTACTTGTATGTTCCTCTTTAGGGGTTATTTCTATTGCATCAAAAAGATACATGCATTTGAGCATGAAATTGGAAATATATTCATGTCTTAAGTAGCAGAGAAAAATTAATTTTTCTAAGGTTTTTGTTGCCAGGTTGTCAGATTGATCACAAAATCTGATGATATACACTTGTCTTAGTTTGTTTTGTGCCGCTATCTATAACAATATTGCAGACCGGGTAGTTTATAATGAATTGAAATTTATTGGCTCCTGGTTCTGGAGGGTAAGAGGTCCAATATCAAGGGGCTGGCATCTGGTGAGGGCCTTCCTGCTGCGTCATACCATGGCAGAAAGGCAATGAGAGGGCAAGAGGGAAAGAGAAAGGAGCCAAACTCATCCTTTTACGCAGAACCTACTTTCTCTGTAAGGCATTAATCCGTTCATGTGGGCAGAGCTCTTATGGGCTAATCATCTCTCAGGCCCCACTTCCCACACTGTTGCGTTGGGGATTAAGTTTC
The DNA here is from genome assembly GCA_028533085.1 of Varecia variegata. Classification (NCBI taxonomy): domain Eukaryota; kingdom Metazoa; phylum Chordata; class Mammalia; order Primates; family Lemuridae; genus Varecia; species Varecia variegata. The sequence continues at coordinate 71,307,403 of CM052437.1, read as the reverse complement.
TAGCACAGTCCTTTTGGGGGACACATTCAAACCATAGCATTCTGCCCCTAAAATTTATGTCCTTCTCACATGCAAAATGCATTCAGTCCCTTCCAATAGCCCTGAAGTCTTAACTCTTTCCAGCACCAACTCAAAAGTCCAAAGTCTCATCTCAGCATCATATGGTTGAGACTCAAGGCATGATTCATCCTGAGGCAAATTCCCCCAGCTGTGAGCCTGTGAAATCAAAACAAGTTATCTACTTCCAAAATGCAATGCTGAGACAGGCATAGGATAGATGTTCTCATTCTAAAAAGGAGAAACAGACAAGAAGAAAGGGGTAACTGGTCCCAAGTAAGCCCAAACCCAACAGGGTGAACACCATCAAATCTTAATACTCCAGATGATCTTCTCTGACTTTGTGTCCCACATCCTGGGCACACTGGGGTGGGGACTGGGCCCCCAAGGCCTTAGGCAGCCCTGCCACTGTGGCTTTCTTGGGCTCAGTCCACCCAGCAGTTGTCACAAGTTTGAGTCTTGTGCCTGTAGCTTCCCCAGCCTGGTGTTACTTGCTGGTGGCTCTACAGCTCCTGAGTCTTGGTGGTGGCTCCGCCTCTATGAGAAATCTCTGTCTGGGCCTCAAAGCTGTCCACAGCATCCTTTAAAATCTAGGTGGAGGAAGCCAGGCCTTCACAGCTCGTCCATTCTGCGAACCTAAAGAATTAAAGCACTGTGTGATCACCGCCAAGGTTTATAGCATGTACCTTCAGGAATGGTGGCCTGAGCTGCGCCTGGGCTGGCTTGAGTCATGGCTATGGTGGCCAAGGAGCACTGTGCCAGAAGGCAGGGAGCACAGCCTGGAGGCAACACTGGGCAGTGAGTGCTGACCTCGAACACCTCTCTGGAAACCTTGTCCTTGACCTTCTAGCTTGCCTGGAAGGTCTCTGAAATGCTCAGGGTCATTCCCCATTGTCTTGATGACTAGAACCTGGCTTCCTTCTAGCCATGCTAGTCTCCTTATCGAAGGGTCTTTTGGTGCACCTGTGCACACTTTTTCATCCTTTATGTGGCTAGCCTGGGGATTTTCCAAATTTTTTGTTCTGTTTCCCTTTTAATTACAAATTCTGTCTTTAAATCCTTTTTCTTTCTCATTTTACTGTTTGCAGTTAAAAGAAACCATGCAACTCTTTCAATATTTTGCTAAGAAATTGCTTTTGCCAGGTACCCTAGCTCATCACTCTTAAGTTCTGCCTTCCATAAAGGCCTACAATGAGGACACATACCTGCCCAAGTTCTTTGCCACTTTGTGACAAGGATGGGCTTTCCTCTAGCTTCCAATACTTTGTTCCGCATTTCCACCTGAGACCTCATCAGAATGGCTTTCACTGTCCGTATTTCTACCAGCATTCTGATCACAGCCACGTAAGTCCTCTCAGACTCTGGAGGGGTCTCCTCTTCTACTGAGCCACCGGTAGAATGGCCTCTAATGCTGCATTCACGGCAGTAGCCATTTCTACCCTGCTTCTCCCGGTTCTCTCAGCCTCCGCCCATCACCCACTTACAAAGCTGCTTCCACATTTGCAGGTGTTTGTTGTAACAACAGCCCACTTCTCCGTGGTCAGTTTTCTGCCTTAGTCCATTTTGTGGTGCTATAACAGAATACCCGAGACTGGGACATTTATAAAGAACGGAAATTTATTGATTCATGGTTCTGGAGGTAGGGTTCCAAGATCAAGGGGTTGGTATTTGGTGAGGGCCTTATTATTGGGTTATCCCATGGCGGGTGGGCAAAGAGAGGGTGAGAGAGACAAAAAGGGCAGAACTCATTCTTTTATATGGAACCCACTTGCTTGATGATGAACTTGTGCCTGTGATAATGACATGAATCCATTCATGAGAGCAGAGCCCTCCTGGCCCGATGTCCTCTCCTTGGGCCCTACCTCCCAACACTGTTGCATTGGGGAGTAGGTTACCAACACATGCTGTTTGGAGGACACCTTTAAACCATGGCAACGCTGATATATGAATCCTGCACAATCTTGCCAAGGTTGTTCTTATTTCTGTGTGGAGTGATCTTCCTATCGATGCTGAGGATTGTAGAATTTATTTCACTTTACACATCGCCACAACAAATGGACTTAGTATTTTTAACTCATCTCTCATCTCATAGGTTAAGCACATTTCAGAATCATTTGGTACCCAAGTCTGACATATTGTTGCTAAAACTTAAAACCTTTTCAGTTTTTGTTAAGGCCTTAGGACAGCTTCAACAAAAAGAAGAGGTTTGTTCAGAAATACATTCTTCTTGCTGATTTGCTAAGCATAATGAGTTTGAATGCTAACCTTGAAGTAGACCACTTTAGCTGCCTGTTAGCTCCCACATGGGCAAGAAATAACGCCATGTGAAACTGTGTAAGTTCTAATCCATTTCGTTGTGAGAGATTTTACATCTTGTCTCCTACTGTCTTTTGGGTATTAGCTCCTCATTATTCAAAGGGTGTGCTTGGATTTGGTGATTAGCGTTCCTGATGAAGCTCTTTAAACGCTGAGCCTCTGCTGGTTTTGTTTCCATTTGAAACACTTGCTTAATGGGCTGAAATTGATTAGGACAAAAAAAAATTATATAACTATCCAGCTATGTTATATAAATCTTTTAAGTATTTTAGATGGCAGGGAATCACTCTAGAAAAACAATTCCAAATGCATTGTTTTCCAGGCTAAGGTGCTTCTAATGATTTTATGTCACTAGTAATACTAGTGAAATATGTTGGAGGTGATTAATTTAATACAATGTATTTCTGCTATGTCTGACCTGTCCACCAGGTATTTTGGGTGCAGGAATGATGTTAGACTGCCACACAACGTCTTATTTTCAGAAACATTTGCATTTAGCTATATAAAGTTGCATTAAAAGGGGTTAAATTTCTTTTAAAAAGTTGTAATTATTTAAAATTTAAAAACCATGGAAAACTGGGGAAAAATACAATAAAATGAAATCTCATCCCACGAGGTTAAGGACTGGTGGTGAGTCAAATTTGAAATTTAGGTATTTTTCTGGAAAATCCTTTTTCATCCTCATTGTTCAGGTGTGCCAGTAGAGTGTAGGAGTGCTCAAAATAAAACATGAGCCAGACAAATTGACAGGTCATGGAGAGAGCGTGTGATTAGGAAGAGTGTTATTGCTCAGCTGGGTTCTTTTTGCCAGCTGTGCAGAAAAGAGCCAAGGCCCTGAGACAGCACAGGTGCAGCAGGGGGACAAGTTTAATAATCGTTCGGCAGCCAAACAAGAAGACAGGAGAACCTTCTCAAATCCACTTCCTGAGAAGTTCCAGGCAGGGAATTTTAAAGGGAATTTGGTGGGCAGGGGGCTAGGGAATTGGCACTGCTGATTGGTTGGGTTGGGGGTGAAATCACAGGGATGTAGAAGCTGCATTCTTGCACTGAGTCAGTTTCTATGGTGTGGGTCATAGGAATGGAGGGTGTGGAAAACCCTCTAAAAGGCATCTTAGGTTCCACAATAGAGGTGTTATGTATGGAAGCTAGGATGGAAAGTTTTAAGTCTTGTGACCAGACTCGTAAGTGGTAAGCAATTATAGGGAAGCAAACTAAGGGGCAGAAGCTGGTTGATTGTTAGCTAAGGCTATACCTTGCAGAACTCAGGCCACTAGCAAAGCCTTAACCCCTTGGTTTCAGTTGATTTTATAGGACAATTCAAGAGCGTAGCTTTAATCTATCGTGACTAGTGATCTGAGGGTTTTAGACAAAAGCCTGACTTCTCTGGGTATCAGTCTCTTATCTCTAACGCAAAGAGAATTTAGAAAATGATGCTCCCAATAAAGCTAATTGAAAGCTATTGCATACCAGGAGGGCTACTCTCAACCATTCTGCTTTAAACCTTTCTGTTAGTATTTTCATCAGAGCACATATGACTATCTAGTCGGTGGTAATGGAGGATTCTTCCTGGGCCTGGGCTAACATTACCTCTCTCCCTCCCTCCCTCCCTGATGTCTTCACCCAGGTGGCTCTGCCATCTCTCACCCATGGTGCATTGCACTATGTGTGAGATTTTATTTGAACAGGAGGTTCATGGAGAATTACATATTTCAAAACCATAGACCTAGGGATTTATGTACTTTTTATTTTAGGTAAAAAGAATTGATGTTTTCCTACTACTAATTTTTCAGTTTGAAACAGGAGAGTAAAGTGAACAAGAATTTTGGTGAAGAGATGGCAGAGTGGAGAATAAAACAGAATAGAATGAAAAACACAGTTTCATGTCACAAGTCTGTTTTCTGAACTTGTTCTTTTCACTCCCACCTCCTGTAGCCATCCAAAAAATGAAGGCCTTTTTTATCCTGCCCCGTCCAATTACATTATTTAATTTGAATAACTTTTTTTTATTCATTTAAAATTTTTTTCAAACACAGTTAACTTTTCACATTTGTGGTGGGTTAAGTTCTGTGATTACTGAGCTCCTGTCGTGACCCCTCATAGCTGCATCATTTTGCTCCTTGCCTGGGCAGTCGACACTACGCAGTGTGCACATTGCCACTCAGAAATTAACCAAGTGGTGGAGGAAATCATTTAGGGCTTTAGTCTGCAAATAGCATCTCTTGCTTATTAATTTGTTCTTATAAATAATTGCACAGCTACACTGCAGTCTGGGCAACAGAGTGAGATCCTGTCTCTCTAATAAAAAATAATTTTAAAAAAGATACTAGTTTTTCATGAGGTTTTTGAGTCCACTTTAAATACTGCATATTTTTCCGTAATTCACCAGATCCGCATTTTGCTAATCACTTTTTCTGTGAAGTAGTTTTAAAAGTTTACAGTGGTAATCTCAGAACCATATAAGCGATGTTCAGCATCCCATCTATTATAAAACAAGAACCTTCAAACGACATGAAATTCTCTGTCAGTGAAGACATTTTTAAACTTGTAACTGTTTTTTTTTAATATTATTCACTAGGTGGTAGTTTGAAATTTTAGGCTGCCTAGGAGTTTGCTGACTTTGCTGTGCTGTGAGAGTCAAAGAGGCTACTTTAAAACCTTTGTCATCTTCCTTCCCTCCCCTCCTCCCAAATTCTAACTTGTGACTGCACCAAGGATGTTTCTCTGTGGCATCAGTCATCACTGTGTTCTCACGTGCATTTTCTGGGATGTTTTGCACATACTATCCTGATGCAGATAACCGGTGGCGCGGGGTTCGTGGGCTCCCATCTAACGGACAAACTCATGATGGACGGCCACGAGGTAACCGTGGTAGACAACTTTTTCACGGGCAGGAAGAGAAACGTGGAGCACTGGATTGGACACGAGAACTTCGAGCTAATTAACCACGACGTGGTGGAGCCCCTCTATATTGAAGGTGAGTGAAAACTGTATGCTATTATCATTTTAGAGCTTGGTAGGTGGTGTAGCCAGAGCAGCCAGATCCCGAGGGTGAGCTGATTCAGCCACAATGGATGTCGTGTTGTGTTTTAGTTTTGAAATGGTCTTACTGTGTACAAGGCACTATGCTAGTTTCTGTGATAAAGAATGGTTGTAGTAGTGAAAAATATGTCTTCACTATTACATGGCGCCCTCTGGTTTTGAACTTCACGGACCTGTTGAAGTCGCATTTGTGTAGTCCACATCTGCAATGGTCTGAATGTTTGTGTCCTCCCCCAATTTTTATATTGAAATCCAAACTCTAAGTATTGGCGTGATGGTATTAGGAGGTGGGGCCTTTGGAAGGTAATTTGGTCATGGAGACGGAGCCCTCATGGATGAGATTAGTGTTTTTATAAAAGAGGCTCCAGAGAGTTCTCTTGACCCTTTCACCTTGGGAGGATGCAGCGAGAAGGTGCTATCTGTGAACCAGGAAGTGAGCTCTCACCAGACACTGAATCTGCCAGCACCTTGATCTTGGACTTCTCAGTCTCCAGAACTGTGAGAAATACATTTCTGTTGTTTATAAACAACCAGTTTATGGTATTTTGTTACAACAGCCTAAACCAACTATGATGATATCCCTATTGCCTAACAAGTCTGATGCCAGAGCTATTTACGTGCAGTTGCTTTTAACTGCCTGTAGGATGTTAGCCAGTACAGAATTCTGAATGAATAATGAAATCCCACTTATAAGTGTTCGAAGTCCTCTAATAACTTTGCCACTTTAAAGGAATTATGGCTTGAGTCTGCGATGGGTTGAATGGTGGCTTGCAAAAGATATGTCTTAACCCTAGAATCTGAATATGACCTTTTATAGAAGAAGGGTCTTTGCAGATGTGATTAAGGAGCTTCAGATAAGTTCAACCTGGATTACTTGGGTGGGCTGTAATTCCAGTGGTAAGTGTCCTTATGAGAGACAGAATTAGTATAGACACAGACAGGTGGGGCAAAGAGGAGAAGGCCACGTGAAGACCAGGCAGAGAGTGAGTGGAGTTACGCAGCCCCGACCGAGCCAACAACCCCTGACAGGAGCAAGGGAGGATTCTCCCCTAGAGCCTGGAGGAGGTGTGGCCCTGCTGACACCTTGTTTTCAGACTTTTGGTTTCTAGAACTTGTGTGAGAATACATTTCTGGTGCTTTAAACCACCGAGTTTGTGGTCCTTTAGTTACAGCAGCCACAGGAAACAAACACAGGGGCCTTAGGTAGACTTGGAAAGGTCTTGTTCCTCCCAGACTGTCTAAGGTGTGCTGGTGAGAGCTGCCAGCAGGTGCTTGCTCTTAAGACCTCTCAGGATCACACAGACTCGACATTCATTCTCATTCAAATTTGAACATAGCCTTGAGAGCTAAGAGGTGTCATCCCACTGTTATATACGTGGAAAACTACAGTGGGGTTGGAACCTGCCCAGAGTTGTAAGGCTGTTAAGTGGCAGAGCCAGACTCAGCCCTGGGCTGTCCAACTCCCATGTTGCTACCATCAGCTGCCCTCTCCCTGCATGGACAGTGCAGGACTCTGCTTTTTCCCATTCTTACCAGATTGTGAGCATTTCCCCGTGTCAGTAAAATGTGTCTTGAAAAGCCAGTGTAATCACTGAACACTACTTATTGTTTGGATATACCATAATTTATTTAAACTTACTTAAAGTTTTCCAGTGTTTTATTATAAATATCTTTGGGTTTTTGGGTTTTATTTCCTCAGTAAAGAGTGTAAATATGAATTGTACCAAATACTAGTATGTCTCCATTATTTGGGGTGTCTATTTCACTTCTTCATTAGTAGCATTACACATTATCTTTAAAAACTGCTAACAAAAATATCTTGCTAATTTGATTGAAAATCAGTGGTTCAGCGCAAATTTCTTTTGTTCCTAAAAAAAAGTTAGACTTTCTAACATGTTAATTCACAAAAGAAATTCAAATAGATTTTTTTACCCATTTTTTAGATTTGCTTTTTGTATGAATTCTTCATAATAGTGATGTTAACCATTGGGCATATGTTTAGCATTTTTTCCCCAATCTAGTTTCTGCCTTTTCATTTCATGGAAATGTCATCATTTTAATATAGTCTCATCTCTTCGTTTCCCCTTTGTTATTTCTTTTGTTTCTTTTATACTATAACCCTTCCAAGATTAGATGAAGATGAATATTTAATCTGATAGTTTAAAAAAGCTGTAACATTTAATTTTAATTATTTAATCTATTTGGGATTCATTTTGGGGTTAGGCTGAAGTTTTTGTAAAGTGAAGCAGATGATGTAATAGATGAATTGTCTCACTTTCCACTCGACCTTCCTCCTGAGGCAGCCATGGGGTTAACAGAAGCAGTGCAGGTGACAGGGCTCTGGCAGGCAGGGTTCTGCCAGGGTGCCCCACCCGGCATTCAGCCGGAGATGCATGCAGGTACTGCTGTTCAGGGGCTTTGCTGATGGAATTGTGGTTAGGAACCAGGAGGCTTTAAAATGGAGATTATTCTGGATTATCTGGGTGGGCCCAACACCCAACACTCACATGAGCCATTAAAAGCAGCAAGAGAAAGTGAAAGAGTCAGGCAGAGAGATTCGGTAGAGGAGATTCCTTGGGGAAACCTGGCAAAAGGGAAGCTCGAGAGGTTCACAGCGTGCGAGGGTCCTGGCCCACCATGGCCGGCTCTGTAGGGGCCGTGAGGGTGGCTCTGCTAAGGGCCAAAAAGGAGACGGGACCTCAGTCCTACAGCCTCACCAAAGGGAACCTTGCCAATATCCTGAATCATGCTCTGAAGATTGGAACATAACCCTGCTGGCACCTTGATTTCTGCCCGGGAGTGGCAGAGCTGAGAACCTGCAGAGCCACACCACGCCGCAGCTGCAGACTGTCGGATTACAAATGGATTTTTATAAACTTCTATATTTGCTGGGGCAGCGATAGAAAACTGTGAAGAGAGAGCTTGCCCCAGTACCTGGCCCACACTAAGTGCTCCCCAGTGAAAGCTGCCGTTATTGTCATTATTACTCTTCTTTTTTTTTTTTTTTTTGCACATAACAATAAACATATATTGTTTGAAAGGACTATTGGTTATATAATTTTCAGTACTACCGAGAAACCAGAACTTAGTAAGAATGATATGTTCGTAAGTGAATTATCTTCTTTAGCTGTGAGCTTTGATACCAAAGCTGCTCTGAACCATGTGTAGGACACACACACACACACACACACATACACACACACCCCTCTTATAAACATGCATACACATACACAAGTATACACACAGACATACATACACAAATACATGCACAAACACATAAGCATGCATACACATACACAAGTGTACACACAAACATGCATACACAAACGTACATAGGTGTACACACACTCATAAACATTGTGTGTGTACACAAGTGCACACACATACACAAATGCACACATACAGACAAACATGCATAAACATACACAAGTACATACACACACATGCTTGTGCACTGAATGGAGTCATACAATAAATTAACACTTTTTGACTTTTGCTCAGGGTATTAAATTCCCTCAGTGGGCATTTATGTTGGGAGAGCATAAGACATTTCTATACCTCCGTAGTATAAAGCCTGTTTTTCTCTTTCTCCTTCAGTGGGTTCCTTCCTGCGTTTGATAACTGCCCTCTTCCTGACCCCATCTCTTCCCTCTTGCTGCTCCCACAATGCCCACTTCATCCAACAGCAGCAAAATACAGGTTCTTCTCAAGCTCACATGGAACATTCTCTATGATTGATCACATTCTGGGCCGTGAACTCTACACCTCAACAGACTTGAAAGACCGGAAATCATACAGAGTGCACTCTCTGCCACAGTGGAATTAAACTGGAAATTAGTAACAGAAAGATAGCTGGAAAACCACAAAATGCTTAGGGATTAAACAACAGACTTGTACAGAACGCACGCATCAGAGAATAAGTCTCAAGAGAAATTAACAATACTTTGAACTAAATGAAAGAATTAGATTTCTTGTGTATGTATTTGATAAAGAATGAGATGGAAGAGAAGCTTTAATTTTTTTCTCTTTTCAAAATTTTTTTCCTTTCCTGATGATGGAAAGACATGTTAAAGAAAATTTGGAAAAGCATAAAAAAGCAAATAGCAATCATCTTCAATCCTTCTATTCAAAAAGAATCTGTTGATGTTAACTAATGCCCAATGCTTTTCTAAATGTGATTTTTTTAATTAAAAACATGCTTAATAGGCCATATGGTTATATGGTTCAATTTTTAAAAAACAGAGAAGATAATACTGTAAAAAGTCTCCCTCTTGCCTCTACCTCTCATCTTTCCAGTTCCAGCCTCCTCGGACAACTGCTATTAATCATTTTTTTGTATTCATCTGCAATGTTTGTATGGGACCCAGCAATACAAATAGGTATTGGTAATTCTCCCTGTTCATAGTGAAAGTAGCCTGCTATGTATTGCCCTGCATCTTACTGTATTCCACTTACTGTATGCTGGTGCCATTTCCATATCATAAATACAGAGCTATTTATTTATTTATTTATTTATTTATGGCAGCTACTTAGTATTCAATTCTATGGCTAGATCAGATCCCTTTACAAAGATACATTTTCCTCCCTCTGCATTACTTACTAGCAAGTCCTCATGGTACGACTGTGGTAAGGTTTCATTATGCTTGTGTTGTTGGGTGTTTAGGTTGTTTGCAATTCGGTCCCCAACCCCTGGGGCCAAGGACCAGTCCAGTCCATGGCCTGTTAGGAACTGGGCTGCACAGCAGGAGGTGAGCCGCAGATGAGCCAGGGCAGGTTCATCTGTATTTACAGCTGCTCCCCATCGCTCACATCACTACCTGAGCTCTGTCTCCTGTCAGATCAGCAGCAGCATTAGATTCTCACAGGAGCGCAAACCCTCCCGTAAACTGCACATGCAAGGGATATAGGTTGAGCGTTCCTTGAGAGAATTTGTCTGAAACCATTGCCTCTACCCCGCCTCCCCCCTCCCCCCGCCGTGGAAAAATTATCTTCCATGAAACCAGTCCCTAGTGCCAAAAGTTTGGGGACTGCTGATGTAAGTCTTTGTCATCATTGTCACAAAACACTTGTTTTTTTCAGAGTCCTGATACATAGATCCTGTGCCTCCCTGAAAAGTTGTCCCAGTTTACTTTTCTACCATCTACATACACAGAAGTCTTGAGACCAGTATTTCTGTAGGGAACAGGAAAAGGCAGAAATGCCCATGTGTTGTGGGGAGACCAGTACTGGAACTTGTAGTACCTGTGTAGAAGAATTCCAGGAAAATAAGAAGAAAGTGACCATAGTTGACACTTCTTGGGCACTTACTATATTCCCAGGCACTATTCTCGTCACTGTTTATGATTAGCATATTTAATTCTCTCAGTGCTCATAAGAGGTAGGCAGTTACTCTCCTCATTTTATAGGTGAGGAAACCAAGGCATGGAGCCCTTTCTGTTACCCACCTTTTACCTGAATGCTCCAGTCCTGTAGGAGTCCATGAGGGGGGCTGCTAGGAGAGGGAAAATGGGAAAGGCCTGGTTACCAACCCGGGGCAGCCAGTGTAAAAAGGTGGGGTAGGAACAGTGTTTGCCAAGGATAGTGGGTCCGTATTTATGTGGACACTTGAGGCATGCGGCTCTGATTAGAGTATTTTTGTTGAAGCATAATTTAGAAATTTCTTAACTTTCAGTTTATATTGCAAATTTAAATATAAATCGCAGAGGTGGCAGCTCTTAGAGATCCCCCTCTGTTTAATTTGGAGCCATGAGGGGTTTTCTACAGAGCAGCCCAGGGTACTGGAAATGCTTTCTCCCTGAGGTGCTGTCACAGGGAAGGTGAACCCCTCAGTACTCAGCCAGCAGCACTGGTGGGTAACCCCAGGCCCCGGGGACTGAACCAGACCTCTGTCACGTGCAGCCTTTGCCTTAAGTAAATGCTATTTGATATGAAATCAAGGCAAAACTCTTTTACTTCTTTGTGCCAAGAAAAGTACGGTCTCTATACTTGGAAAAGGTCGGTCTCTTCTTAAATCCTGTTTGCCATCATAAATACAGTTGCTAGGGAGGAGGGTTAGGGCCATGCTGTGGGACTCCATGTTGTAGAGAGTGGCATCTCATTGCGTGATATTTCTGCCAGACCTCTGACTTGGGGTGTAGAAAAAAAGAATTCTGTAGCAAGTGTCTATATGATGGGATTTTACTGTATGCTAAATAGTCATGCGTGTTCACAGAAAGAGAGAACCCGTCGTTTTGCTTTTTTGTTTCCATAGTCTTCAGTTTCATGGTGCAAATCCTTAAGTGGAACTTAGCAGTTCACTGGGGTCTGGGCGTGGCACAGCAGGATCCTTGATGCAGCTACGTCAGGAAATTAGGCAAAAACAAATCACTGGGGGCCTGAAGACATGCAGTCGGTTTTTATGTGGATTTTCCCTTTGGTAGATTATAACGCTTGAGTTCTCTGATGGGTTCTGAATAATGGTTTGGGGTTACCCTGAGTTCTTGCGGTGATTTCTTCCTTCTCAATTGATGTATTACTTATGTGGATTTCAGGCACAGAGAAATCCATCCTGAGGACCCATAGGGAGTTCATCTGTGGTTAGGCTGATTGGGTTTTCCCTTGTCGGAGTTGGTAGCAGCAGCCTCCGCTGTCCCCTCGCCCAGCCCCTTCCTGGGGACCTGCCAGCTTTCTGGTAGGAATGCTGTTGATCATTAATTGGGGCTTTTAGGCTCCTCTCTTGAGGCTCCTGTTTTTCTAGCTGAGTTCATGGCACATGGCCTTGTAAATGTGAAAGGGTCATGACAGGGCCACTTGGCGGTCAGCATTGAGCACACCCTGTGTCCGGGCATGCCTTTCCTTCCCCCTCTTTCTCTGTCCGCCCCCAACTTGGATTTTTGAATGTCAGGCTCATTTTCCATGTACTTTGAACTATGCAGTTGACATGCTCTAAGGGCTTTTTTTCCTGGGCAGTGAGGGTTCACTTTGCTGCTTTATTTACATTCCAGAGCTGGTTGTTATTAATATTACTTAGAATTTATGTAGCACTTCTCCTTGCTGGCTATTTATCCCTGCTCTGAAGTGTCCCCTCTTCTCTCCCCTTCATAATTCCTTACCAGATTAATTAATCAACAGACTCTTCTGCAGTGTCCTTGTTAGGATAGGAACTGGAGTTATTGTTAACATGAAAGCAGAACACATTCTCCTAGGGAAGAGGGGCTGTGGAGAACTTTGGTTTTCATAGGGTTTTTGGGTTCTTCCTGCATGGGATGATGCATCAGTATTGCTGCCTAACGAAATGTTGTGACACAGTTTGCTGGTTATCCTGAGTTGCTTTCTAGGAGCAACCGTAGGGTGAACCTGTCAAATGGTGAAAAAATGACAAACCAGGTGGTAGAATAGCCTTTTTGGATGGAAAAGCCCCAATTTATGGCTCATCTCTTCACTTGGCTTTTGTTGAGCACTGTTTCCAAACTCACCTGAGCCACAGCACTGTGGAGGGATATTTGTTTCAAGTGGAAGGTTTCCAGGCCGACCTGCACATCCTGATGGACTAGACCAGCAGCGGGCCCAGGAATCTGCATTCGTGTGTGCTCCAAAGTGACGATGGGGGTCCGTCCTCCCAGTAGAGACAAAGCTGTGTGGAGATCAGAAGGAAGGAAACACTCGAGTCTTGTGCTTAGTGAGCTTATTGTCTGGTGAAGAAAATGCGTGTGAATCATTTGGCAAGGCGGCACAAAGCATCAGGAGCCGCCAGCGGGAAGGGGATCATCTCTGACCAAGGACGATGGGGAGATTTCCCACGTACACTGACCTCTGGGTTGAGCCTTGAAGAAGAAAGCATGGCCTGGAGCAGACGGGGAGGGAAGGGTGTGTACTAATGGTAGTGGCTTTCTGTTAGATACCAGGGCGGTATCCTGCACTTTTAAGACACACATGTTTCCTCTTAGTCTTTAACACAGTTTCCTGTCTTTCCTGCATATGTTGTCACCTCAGGAGTAAAAATAGTGCTGAATAATTTGTTCTGTAGGATCACAACCCATGCACTATGGTCTACGCTGTCTTTGAGGCACATAGGGCAGCCTGGTCTATATCAGCAGACATGCCTGTCACACCTGATTGGGCTCTCTGGTGTCATGCTCAGCTCTGAAGGTCCAGCCAGACTCACTCTGTTTTGAATCTGGCACCATCCTATTCCAGAGTGGCAGCGGGTGAGAGGAGGTGTTTTCAGAAGAAGAAACTCAGTGCCCGTCCCCGTGTCCTGCCACTTCCACCTGCAGCCCTTGAGCTTGTTGGCAGGGTGTGCAGGCACTGACCCAATCCATGCCAATCCTAGCTGTAAGCTGCAAAAGATAACATGGCCCCAGAATGATGGGATTTTGTGAGAATTAATTTTAAAAAGCTGTCTTGTTAACTTACAACTTGTATAATAGAATTTTGTTTACTTTTTATTTTTAGCTGTTTATCAACTCAGAATAACTTGTGGGAGTGAAGACAATAGTCACAAGAATTTGCTCTTATTAGGAAAGATCCGTTCAATGAATTTGCATATTGACAGATTATCCACATTTTTAAAGGTTTTGTGTTTTCTTGGTTCTCTTGAAAAAATATTATTTTTAAAAGAAACGTTGGTTCCATTTTTAAATTAGCTCAGTGGTTTTCAGCTTGCCTTTTTAAAATGTATGTATACGTACATATATAAGGGCCCAGAGTCTCCCAACCTAGAACACCTGTGTCAGGGTATTGGGAGCCCAGGCACCACCTCACTGGGTGACTGATGCAGAGCAAGGTTTGATTGAGAATCTCCAGACTGATCCATTGTGGAGCCTAAGGAAAGCAGTGGTCCCCTGGTTGGAAAGAGGGCAGGAGGCTATGGAGAGGAGCTGGAGGGTGCAGGCAGAGGAGTCCTGCAGGTGCTCTTGCATACCTGTATACAAGGGAGGACTCATTTTGGCAGTGAAGCTTTCAGATGCCTGTTCCTCAGTTCTCCTGTGGATGGTGGGTGTGTTTTCTTTCACCTGTAGCTAAAGTGGAATGGCATGGCACAGACTTGGTCTGTCTGGAAGAGTTCTTTCCTCGCATGTGTTTATCCATCACTGCCGTTTCACAGGGAGAGGTTGGTTCCCGAGGGCCTCTCTGCTGTGAACAGGTGTTACCTGGCCTGGGTGGCAGAGGGCTGTGGGCGATGATGTTAAAGTGAATGCCTGTGCACAGTAGGGGGTAGTTGTTTGGAATCTGAATTGTTTTGCTACTCATGGCTTTAAAAACCACCCTCCCCAAGTGTCATCTCAGGGTCTGGTTTTATGTATACAGAATGCATAAAAACAAAAGGAAAGGCTAATTTCTCCCATAGTTTCCTATCTTTTCTTTTATGTCAGATTTGCTTCACAAACTAAAAACATTTGCTTTAGATATTCCTGCTTAATTCTGTGCCTGAAAAATGTCTTCCTTCAGATTTGAATGCTTTATCTGGGACAAATGTCTCAGAAAACAGTCAACTTGGTAATCAGATTAACTCTAGTTACAGAAGAACAGACCCAAATAACTGGCTAAGCACATGTTTTTTTTTCCAGATAATTAGATATTCTATTTTTGTTTAAAATTCTTCTAATTAGAAATGTAAATTAGTTTCTATAAAGAATACTATGATAACAACTAGAATTTCAGTAAAAGATACACTAACATCTTTATTGTACAGTGTAATTCCTATGAGTTCAGAATTCTTTAGTGTTTTTCTTAGAAATAATAGGCTTCCATTTGTCTCCTTTAGTTGACCAGATATACCATCTGGCATCTCCAGCCTCCCCTCCAAACTACATGTATAATCCTATCAAGACGTTAAAGACCAATACAATTGGGACACTAAACATGTTGGGTAAGTTGTTGTTTTCTTGGTTTTTTTTTTTGGCTCCTGCTGGGAATATTTTAGATGATTTTAAGCATAGGTAATTGAATATTCAATTAGAGTTTGATTGGGGTGTTTACTCCCCTCTCCCTCACTGCACAGCCTGTGGCATTTGGCAGCTTTGCAGTGTTATTTCAGTGTGACTTTGGCATTGGAATTTGTCTTGTGGAAGATGGCCTAATTTCCATGCATTGCGGTAACTAGTCTGCAGTGCTTCTGTATGAATCCCTGGGGTGACCACACGCACTTCACGTGACCGCCCAGCATTGCTCCTCTGATCTGAAACCAGTTGACCGACACCCAGGACAGATGGGTGCTTCTTGTTGGAAAGGGGTGCTGGCGGCTCTGATCCAAAGATTGAGTTGGCATGTCTTTGCACACAGGGGAGATTCAGTACCAGTCCTTGAAGACCCCCGTGTCTACATGTGGGGTTGTCAAAACTGAGTACCTGCTCTAGACTGAATTCCAGGATTCACATGAGTGAAAGATGAAAGAGTGAGCATCGTTAAGGGTGGCCATATGTGTGTATTCACAAACGACGTGCCTTGGATTTATAGCTCTGGGCAATATGCACATGTTAATGTTTAAAATTAGAGGCATGCTTAAGTTTAGCACAGTTTTGTTTTTTGTTTAGGCTAGAGGTTTTGATTATTTGCAAAGTGTAAGAAAGGGACCACTTTTTAAAACGTCAAGCAAAAAATGGATTTAATTATAGGAACATTTAAAATAGGTTCTACAAATGGATTTCAGGAAATGTAGCACAAAATTTTAATTTGAGGGAAGCGTGAAGCCAAAGGACTGAAAGGGCAGCCAGAGATTGTTTTTGAAGTCTCTTAAACTAAATATTTTGAGGAATTGTACTAATCATGGTTCTCCCGGAGAATAGAACCAATAGGATATATATATTAATAGATATGTGGAAAGAGATTTATTATGAAGGATTGGCTCATGTGATCGTGGAGGCTGAGAAGCCCCACCATTTGCTTCCTGCAAGCTGGAGACCCAAGGAAGCCAGTGGCATAGTTTAAAGGACTGAGAACTGGAGAGCCCAGGGCTGAAGATCGATGTCTTTTCTCCTCCCTTTTGCTCTATTCAAGCCTCCAAGGGATCAGATGAGGCCCGCCCACATTGGGGAGGACCATCTGCTTTACTCAGTCTACAGGTTCAAATGCTAATCTCTTCAGGAAACACCCTTGTAGACGTACCCAGAGGTAACATCTAACCAGACACCTGGGCATCCCTTAGCCCAGTCAAGTTGACCCGTAAGTTAACCATCACAGGGTCAAGTTCTGTGTGGTATACGATGATTCATTCTTCCAGTCTGGAAAGGGCTTTTGTCCTTCTTAGTTACTGTCCCCTGCCTGGGTCACTGGACAGAACAGGGTGCCCCTGCTTCTGCTTAGGGTGTGCCACGGTAGAGGCTGTACCTGTTCTTGCCACTGCAATTCCCACCCCCTCCTCACATTCTCTCAGACCTCCCTTACCTCCTCTGTCATACCAGAACTAGACCGTAGAGGAAAAGCCCATCATCCACATGGTGCTTAGAGAGCTATCATTTATTCTTCCTATTTAGGGAAAGTCACTATGCCCAAGGCACTGTACTGTCCACTGAGGGGCAGATTTAGACAAGGACCACACTCACTTCTGCCAGGGAGCTTGGTGTCTCACTGAGGAGGTGCTGTATGGGCACAAGCATCAGTGATACTGAGTAGAAAGAGAAGTTTCCAAAAGAGAGGCCCCAGGGAAATGCTATTAAGAGTTCAAGCAAAAGTGACTCAAGCTAGGGTTCCACCTGTGAGTGAGACTGGATATGGAGTCTTGCAGGGATGGTAAAGGGTCTTCCAGGAATGAGGTGGACACAAGCCAAAGGGAGACCATCGCTAGGCTGGAAAGGAACCCAAATGGGACTTTGTGTTTTGAACTGAGAGGAGTTGTCATTAGCCATTTTATACTTGAGACAAGATTCGCTGAACTTTGCTTCTTCCTGGTCAGGACCTTCCCTCTCTGCAACTTTCCCACCTCCTGGGTCCTGTGCTTGACATTTTTGATGAAAATTCTTTGTCCACTCTCAGCATAAACACCTGGGTACTACAGCAGCCCAGGATAGCTCCCCTGGCCTCACCGCAGGACAGCTGCCTCTGGATCCTGCTGAAGTCATTCCACAGAAACAATACAGGAATAGTGCTGGCTTCAAAATCTTAAGCTCAGTTGCTTTTGAAAATATAACACATTGCGTATGTGATGTGTGTGTTACCAAAGTTTAGAGAAAACTACAAACTAGAAAGACCTCAGGTGGTGGAATGCTAAATGGTACAGGTACTCTGAAAACCAATTTGACAGTTTCTTAAAAAACTACATATGCAAGTACCATATGACTCATCCATTGTAATCTTGGGCATTTATTCCAGGAGATTTATGTTGACATGAAAACCTGTAATGGGTGTTCATAGCAGCTTTATTTGTAATGGTCAAGACCTGGAAACAACTGGAATGTCCTGTCATAGGTGATTGATGAAATTAACCGGTACATCCATTCCCTGGCCCCCCACTCAACAGTAAGATAGGAAGGAACCATTGACACACCCAGCAACTTGGATGGATTTTGAGGGACATATGCTCAGTGAAACAATTCATTCCTAAAATGATTCCACTTATTATCATTCTTGAAATGACAAAATTATAGAAACAGAGAATGGATTAGTGGTTGCCAAGGTTATAGGGGGGTGGGAAGGTGAAAAGAGGGTTGAGGCCGTAAAAGGCCTGCATGGTGGATCCCTGGGGAGATGGGAATGCCGTGTGTCACTTGTGTCAATGGAATGTCTATATCAGTGACAATATTCATCGACTATGTCACAGGTCAGCATCCTGGTTGTGACATTGTATCTAGTTTTGCAGATTTCGTCATTGGGGGAAACTGGGTGAAGGGTACATTGGGTCTCTATTACTTTCTACAGCTGAATTTGAATGTACAGATACCTCAAAATAAAACCGTTTAATTACGAAAAAGAAAAAAACTTCAGAACCCTTCATTTTGAAGCTATTTCTGTTATCTCTGCCATAACATAGCATGGTGAGCTACCTCACGGACTTGTTCAAGGCCTGTGAAGTTGATAGCCTGTGAATTCCATCTTAAGCTACATCCCTTTTAGCATTTTCTTCCTCAAGCACACTGGCATTCCCAGTCTTTTTAGCCACCTGGTTCTCTCATTTTGACCTGTGT
This sequence comes from Varecia variegata, assembly GCA_028533085.1. Classification (NCBI taxonomy): domain Eukaryota; kingdom Metazoa; phylum Chordata; class Mammalia; order Primates; family Lemuridae; genus Varecia; species Varecia variegata. Next base: position 71,288,891 of record CM052437.1, on the reverse strand, counting down.
CTTCCTGGCTCCCCACTTCCCTGCCCCAGATGCTCAGACGCAGTCATACCCCTGGGCCCCTCACACCGGGACTCTTCTGCCCGACCCTGGCCTCCCCAGAAGCACCCTGTGTCATGTGTGCACACTTCATCTCACCCTCCTAGCAACACTCACGGGCAGCATGTTGGCCCCCTGCCAAGGGGTGTCCGGCTCAGTCCCCTCTAGTGTGGTGGCACTTGGGTATGGGAAGGTCCCCTGTCCAAGCATGGGGCTTGGTGAGGGTCAGTGGGCTTCTTGGAGCTACTGATGAACCAGCATACATTGAAAGCATTTTGACTCAGAAAAGAGTCACATTTCAGAGTCACATTGACTCTGAAAGACCACTTGGAAGACTTTCCACACCATAGTTGATGGTGTTCTAGTCAGTTCTCCATGTGAGTGGTAAATGCAGGAAAGGGGTGCAGAACAGGATTGAGGGCTGGGGCGAGTTGCTTTGGAGAAGGTGCTGTTGAAGCTGAACCTTGAAGGCGGCAGGAAGATGGGTGGGGAGTGACCCAGGCAGGGGAGGCGTGGGCACGTTCAGGAAGCAGCAGGTGGGCCATTGTCAAAGTTAAGGGGAGAAGAGCCTTGCCTTCTGCCAACCAAAGTAAAGTTATCTGATAAGATACTGGGTGGTATTTGGGGCAGAGGATTCTTTAGGAAACTCTTCAAGTCACACTTTATGAAACCAACAGATTCTGCATTTGGCCCTACAAGTATCCAGCTAAGTACTGTCTGTCCCTTTGTGTTTTTCTTATGGCTTGTTTTTATTTTGGTGCCAAAGCAGATGCAATTAGAGCAGATGGTTGGATGGATACTCAGATTTCTTTAATACTAAAGCGCTATTTATGTTGACCACAAAATCGTACCTGAACAGTTTCTGTTCACGTCTTTGCTTTCCACAGGGCTGGCAAAACGAGTCGGCGCCCGTCTGCTCCTGGCCTCCACGTCCGAGGTCTATGGAGGTGAGTGAGGGGCCCGGTGGGCTGTTTGCACCTTGTCTTAGAAGAGTCCAGGGCTCGTGTCTGAGAAGCCCCAGCCCACTCTTGCTCCTCCTGTGCACGACAATCAGCAGGCTTCCTGTCTCAGCTGCCAGGGTCGCCACACTCCTCCATGGAGGACTGTACCCTGTCACCTGGCCAATAAAGACCCACCATTTATGATTCCACAGAAGTGCTGCTGCCACTCTGCTCCAAGAGACCCTGGAAATCACACTCTCTAGGGATCTTTTTGCCAGTTTCGTGGTGCATGTTCTTTTGTGTGAGCGATGCATGCTGCAGGCCTGACCCACGGAGAACTTACAGGTTGGCCTTTAAAGCTTGCTGGGAGAAGAGACATGTGCAGATTGCCTCACTTGTTGTATAACAGTTTCTGGAAGGACCTTAAGCAGGTAGTGCTAGAAAACTCATGAGCATGTTTTACCAACCTGCAGTCTTCCTCCTCCCTCCCAGACCCCTCTACTGTCTGGGAGTAAGTGTGAGGAGTGGGGGTGAGGGCTGTATTTTCAATTTGCGTTGATTTCTATTCAACTCAAATCAACTGAATGTGCAGGGTTTAGGAGAACTGCTTAGTTGACACAGCGGAAAACAGGCCCTGGCATGATATAATTTTTTTTAGTTTACATTGCTATGGACAAGAGAAATGAGGAAATAAGAGTAAAATTGGAAAAGACTTTTTTTTCTTTTTTTTTAGTTAAAGGAACCAAATTTAAAAAATCTGCAACAGAGAAATGCTGCTGAATGCAGTGATACTCTTTGTAATAGCTATGAAAATGTAGTACATCGTCCACTTCCTTGATGTTCTGGACAGTTGAAAGGGCAGAGTGTGCACCTCCTCCCATGGCACCGTCCAGAAGGGCACAGGACATCTCCACGGCCACCCTTCTTCCCCACCTGCTGCATTTATTGTCTGCATATTTGACAAGAGCTTGTGTTCTTTAGGGTTCTTAAATAATTTTAGGACATAATTTGTGGAATTCACCAGTTGCTCTACTTTGATGTTTAATAACTGAAGTAAACAAGATTTGCGGAGTGTTTGCTTAATCTCTTAGCCTCACAAAATGCTGGAAAGGGGAGAAGATAGGAAATCATTTTTTACTCTAGACGTTTACTTTTGTTATAACAAAGTGATTTTTACCCCATTTTTTTCCAAAGTGATTTTGAAAAAAGAGAACTTTTTAGAGGCTTGCTGTCCTGGGCATGTCAGTGCAGATGGTGCCAGCCTGGGGCGGATAGGTGTGCCAAGCCTTCTTCTCCTTGTCCTTTACCAAATTTATGGCCAGCTCTTTCTGGATCTAGCTTGCCCAGCTCTTATCAAAAATTCACAGAAAAGCTCTGATGTTAATCTTGTGGTACATTTCCGAATTTAAGTAATTGGTTTTCTTGTCTCAAGGGGTATTTTCTTTAGACCTTTGCTCTCATTGGACAGTGAAAAATTTGCCCTTCTCATGGGAATTTTAAGCCACAGCAGTAGATATATAGAGAGAGGCCGTCTTCTGCACCGTGACGCTGCAGGGCTGTAGAGGCTGTGCTGGTCTCCAGGGGAGGTCAGCTGAGCAGGTGCATGTGCCAGGGTACGTGTGTGTTCACCTGGCTGTTCTGCATGTGCAGGCCCAAATCAGACTTCGGGTGTAAGATAAGCAGGATAGGAGTTTATAGCATGGAGTCTCTGTAACTTTTTGTCCAGATTTCTTGGCCAAGTTTTTCACATTTTATGTCATGGTTGTACTTAGAGGATATATAAAATTCTTGGCATATTAGATACATTAGATATTAATTCACATTCCAGAAATGTACTTGTGTTAAAAAAAGAACTCATTACTTGGTTTCTTTAAATAGTCTGTTCCCCTGGTACATCTTAAAGTGTGATTTATACACTGGAAAAGCAGGAACTGGGAAGTATAAAATTGTGTGCTTAGAGGAGCAAGCAACCATTTGCCAATGGACACTTGTCTCTCCACCTACCTCCTCGGAGCCTTCAGGGTGTCCCAGCATGGGTGTCAGATTTGTTCCGGTGATGGCACATGTCAAAGTCATTGTTCTCTACAGAGATGTTGTGTCTTACAATTTTTTTAATAAATGCATGCTTTGCTCTAATTATAGATTTTATAAATGCAAAACTAAGCCATATAGCTCTGCACATAGATTATATTTAACTGTAGTTTGTATAGCAGTCTAAAAGTTAAGAACAATTTACAAAAGAGAGGGAAGACTTAAAATTGAGAGAAGTGATCTTTTATTTTTTTCCTGTAAAATACTGTCATTACTTAATATCAGAGGTAAGACCACCACATCCTAGTGGAACTTGAAGAATGGACTAAGAGCCTGATGTTGCCTCTTTAATGTCTCTTCATCTATAAATGTTACCTGGGTCTTTCCTAAGTTCCCTTTTGCGTCATAAATACACATTGTTCATAATGCATTTGAGCTGAAAAAAGATGAAAACACAGTCTCATTTTTTCCCCCATCCTTAGATCCTGAAGTCCACCCTCAGAGTGAGGATTACTGGGGCCACGTGAATCCCATCGGCCCGCGGGCTTGCTACGATGAAGGCAAGCGTGTCGCAGAGACCATGTGCTATGCCTACATGAAGCAGGTATTTCACCGGGCTCTGGGCTTGTGGTTTAGACAGGCAGAGCGCCCTCACATCGGATGTAAAGTACTATGAAGGAATTAATGCCATGGTTAATTTTGCCTCAGGGTGGGTGTTGGGCAAGCCCAGTTCCCCACTATTGTAAATTAATGGTATTATCTACAGCTTTCCCATCTATCTCCTTATTTTAGAAATGATTTCCTAGAAATGAATTCATGGGGTTGGAATACTGCTGTGTGACTATAAACAGAACGCCTCTTTATTGCTAAATTACCTACCGGCAGCTAATTAGTGCCTCTGTGCTCCTGAAACCTCCAGATCAGATTTTTCTTTTTTTTTTTTTGCTTTCATTTTCCATCTATTAAGTATAAAAACGAATTCATTATTGTTTTCATTTGAGCCTCTTTAGGAGTTGTTACTTATATTTATTTACTGTTATTTGGCACTTTTTTCGTTATTCATGGCTGGGCTCAGTGCTTTTACCAGGAATATTTCTTTTTGTTTTTTTTCTTTAGAAACATTGTCTCACTCTGCAGGTCAGGCTAGAGTGCAGTGGCATCATCATAGCTCACTGTAACCTTGATTCCTGGGCTCATGTGATCCTCCCACCTCAGCCTGCAGAGTAGCTGAGACTACAGGCACACACCATCATGCCCGGCTCATTTTTTTCTTTGTTTCTTTGTAGAGACAGGGTCTTGCTAAGTTGCCCAGGCTGGTCTCCAACTCTTGGCCTCAAGCAATCCTCTTGCCTCAGCCTCTGCAAGTGCTGGGGTTATAGGTGTGAGCCACCATTCCTGGCCGCAAGAATATTTCATGTTACAGGTTTGGTCACTCACGTGCTATAGCAGAAATGTCTTATAGACCAAGAGACTGAGGTTCCCATACTGGCTTTGCTGCCATATGACTTGGGAGACATGACCTGTTTGTCAGTCAGTTCTTATCTCCACCTGGGGTTCATCACACCTGCCCTGCCTGCCTCAGGGCTGTGTGAAGGTGGCCCCTGAGGCCTCAGACAAGGGCTTGGGATACTCCATCCATTTTCTCAGCGAGTGTGTCCTTGGTCTGCACTCAGATCCTCATGAAAACACCCTTCAGCAAAGTGGGACATGCAGCTAACTAAACGTGGACATGGAATAATGTTGTTCTGGGACAGGCTGTGGACAGATGCAGTGTCTGTCCCTGGGTCCAGCAGCAGGCGAGCTCAGGGCATTGTTGGCTGTGTGCTTTGTTGAGGGGGGAGGGCGGTGTCTGGGTGCCCAGGGTGTCTTCCCAAGTATCTGTCTGATATCCCAGGAGGGCCAGCAGTTGGGCGCATGGCGTGGGCCAGGTCCCCTGCTCCTGACCTCTAACCTCTGACTTTGAGCACCTTCCATCTCCGTGCTACTACAGATGGCAGCACGGCACAATATCAAGCAGGCTTGTGTTACCTCTGGGGGGAGCAGGGGTTGTCAGGGGCTGTCTTTTTCATTATATGTTTAATGAAATACCAATGCTAAAGATCCATAAAATAACCTTGTGCTGTGGAGACATTTAAACCCTTCTGCTTTGTTTCTCAGCCAGAAGCAGAGCTAATTGCTTTCTAAGCCACTTTGGCCCATTGGCTTAACATTATTCACTTATTCTAAGAAATGTTAGTTTTAGTAGGAATGTGCTTTTATCATTTGGGGGCCCAGAATATCTTGACTGAAAAGTTTAAGGTGATCTCCCAAACAGAACAACTGTGTACAGTGGTACTTACATGAACTGACTAGAGTGTGAGGGGCACATGATTACATTTTAGTGTGTAATAAATTTCTGGAGTAATATCATTCTTTACTGTTCTCTGTTGCTTTCAGCCCTGTGGTCATATTTTTTACTTAGTGAATTTTTACATAGATAAAGCTGGTAGGCAAATAGGACATTTTTATTGAACGTTTAGTTTTTATTGAATGATCACTAGTTTAATTTAGTTGATAATTTTATGAGTGTACATATTACCTTATGTATATGCTCATGATAATTGTAATACTTAGTAGTAATAGAGCCAGCATTTATTGAGCACTGACTACATGTCAGGCTCTCTAGGCGCCTGGAATCTAGCTGGGGTCTGCATTTCACACACATGCTAACATGGGATCTGTCCATGTCATCTGTGCCCAAAGGGACTCAGGAAAGTAGCACCTATATAACTCTTAAACGTTAGCATTTAAATTTCTGCTCACATGAGTCTCAGGAGCTTCATGGCATGAGTGGCATTGTCCTGAAACCTATAAAATAATGTATCTGTTAGAAGCCCCTCGTGTAGTCAGCTGGTCTGAGTGTGCCTGACAAGCACCGTCTTAGGAGGGTGTCCCTGCACAGCAAGGGCGGCCCTGGTGAGGAGCTGCCTGTCACTCATGTGGTGTGATACCTCTTCTGTGGGGTCGCCAGGCATGTGCCTCCACGCAGGCGGCTCCCACAGACAATTGTGGAATGGGCACAGTACTCAGTCGTGTGGCCAAGGTCATCATGTACTTCTCACTGGGGCCCTGTGGGTTCTACATGTGGGAACAATGCCTGGTTACTTTCATCATGCAATGAGGCTTGAGAACCGCCATGTGGAGACAGGCCCAGCGACGTCTGGGAGGGAGAGGGAGACCATGGAACTTAGAGTCCTGGCGGACAGGTAGCCCTGAGTGATCTGTAGCTTTATCGGGGCCCAGACCCTGCTTAGCACACCTGCTGAGGGCCCAGGCTGCCCAGGGGAGTGCAGCTGTCTGTGTCGTTCTGTAGACAACCCCAAGGCAAGCCTGCCCTGGTGGCATGTCCGGGTGCGTGGGTGCGTATGATGTAGCCACACTTTGTTCCCATTGTGTGGTCATTAGGTCAGGGACTGACCGCATCCTTGGCCCTACGGGGGCCGGAGCCCTGTCCGGTTCTGGTGGCTTCAGGAGGTTGTGGCTCCTAATGAAGAGGGGACAACGTGGCCCAGAGCAGTAGCTGTGCAAGGAGGCCACTGAGGCCTGGCCTGAGTTCCAAGAGGCCTGTGAAGAAGGCATGGTGGGCACTTCTGACCTCCTACCCTCTATTATCCATGTCCTCAGAGGGAGAGCGACTGGTCTGAGACACGACCCCCGCTGGGCTCTAAGACTGGTACCTGAGCACTGTCTCCCTTTTTGTCTGAATCGGTGCCGAGGAGGGAGGGAAACAGCGCCTTTTCTCTCTGCCCGTGAGAGTAGACACCACGAAGCTGAGACTTGTTTGGGTCCCTGCTAAGGCAGGATATTTTGCCAGCTGTAGAGAAATGAGAAAACACGGATAAGCAAGAAGGAAGAAAAATGGTACCCATATTCCCATCTAGAGACAAACAAGGGGGAGAAAAAACCCCACCACGTGAAGATTGTGATGGATGTAAACATGGAAGACGTTGCGATTCTTCAACTCGGGGTTTCACATTAGCTGCCAGCACAGGCGGGTCAGTCTGGGCTTGCCCTCTGGATACGGCCTGGTCTGGGCAGCACTGACCTCCTTGGGGCACAGGCTCCAAAGTGACTGTTGTTTTCTGGGACTACGACCTGGCTGCTTCTCGTTTCTTTTCACGTCAGCAGCTACAACCTCAACAGGTCCTGCGCACTGAGCACAGTGTCGGTCAGGAGGTGACGTATTATTTGCGGATGCCCTGCATGCCTGTAGCAGGTGTTGGGAAGGAGCAGGATCCAGAGCCGGAGCGCCTGCCGTGTGCTCGGCCTCTGTGAGGGCTCAGTCTGTTGAACCTCACCCCATCCTCACAGCCCCTGAGGTGGGTGTGGTCGGCCCTGTCGCAGGTGGGAGGGGTGGGCTCCAAAACCGGGTTCCAGCACCTGGGCCTGACCCCACAGCTGGCTGCCTGTGGGGCCTGCCCCTCCCCTCTCCGGCTGTCCTGGCGGGCGGTGCAGGGAAGGAAGCGAGAGTGAGAAGAAAATGTGGCTGCGAGTCCAAGGCGGCGAAGACTCCTTGGCAGCTTGCACAGTCGTGGCGCGGTGCCCAGGACGAGCAGTCCACACGGGGTTGCCCTCGCAGCACCAGTCACTCCTCAGGGAGATTAATCAACAAGGAGCTGCACTGTGACGTCAGTTCGTGGTTCTAAATGTGCTGCCTCTGAGATATAGTAAGTTTTAGGAGAAAATTTAAAACTTTAGGTGTTAGGATTTATGCTATCTGGAGACAAATGAAAAAAAGACCAGAAAGAAGGATGAACCAGGTGGAATAGTGTGCCTTTGGCGTATTTTTAATTCATTATTTTAATGACTTAAATTTTTATTTTTTATACAAAATGACACATTGCCTCTTAAGTATAAATTGCCATTTTATGTCAAGACCTGATAGGGTATGTGGATGTGTCTTACTCTGAATAAACAATATATAAGGATTAAAAATATGAACAAGATAGAGGTATGAATAACCTTTTCATAAAAAATTTTCCCTTTTCCCAAGGATTCTCTCTCAAGTTTCTTTTAATGAATGAAATATCTTTATGTTTTCAAAATAGAATTTGATTTTCCAGAAGAAACCTACTACACATCCCTTACAGAAAGAGAAGCTCCTTGAATGTTTTTCTGGGGGATGGAATGAGATGAAAGTTGGGATCAAAAGGCAAAAATCCTCTTTCAGGAGTAGTTCGAACTTGCCAGAGTGGAATTAAATTACCACTTCTATGTGCATTGGGCGCAGTGGTTTTATAAATGTGGGGGCCTCGCCCAGTCGGCGGTGGTCAGTGCTTAGTGTGCATTTGAGTTCATCGCCCCCTCGTGAGTGTGACTCCGAGGTCCGTGGCCCACCCACTGGGCTGGCTCTGCAAACAGGCCACCATTCATAAAACCATATAGTGGCAGAGCAGAAAGAAAGGAAACTCAGAAATCATCTAGTCCAGTGGCCTTGAGGGTGTGGTTCTGTTTCATTTCTTGTCTTCAGTACTTTTTATAAAAAAATCAAAGAGTTGGTGTGTGTATTATATTTGAGTTGAAAAAAAAATCAAGCAGCCAAAACAAGCCCAGTGCTGGATGAGTAAGATCCATACCACAGGGGTCCTGACCTGTGCTTCCAGACCCGCTCAGTAACAGCTTTGTTTCCTGGTCCTGTGACTTGCTCGCCGGGTGCCCCCTGGCCACATCCCACCTGCCCCAGCTAGACTTTCGTGGAGTAATACTTGTCCTCTCCAGGCCTCGCAGGGAGCGTTGGCATGGCCTGGGGCAGGGCAGACATCAGGAAGGTACGCCCTGTTTTAAAGCGGAAGCAGGGCTGTTGAGGAAGACTGTCAGACACATACAGACACACACCCCAGAGCCTGACCTCGTGTGGCCTCCTCTCTCTGCCAGCCCCCGGAGTGAATTTGAACTTTTCAGCACCTTTGAGAATCTTGCTTTAGCAGAGTGGGCTCTGCATTCTGCAGTGGCTTTGGCTGTATCCCCAGGTAGGGATCAGACCCCATCAAAATTCATGCATGAGAGGCCCTAGGGGAACTAGGTGGTTCAGTCTTCCGACCTAACCCTGTTGCTTTAGGAATGTGTGTACTTCTCTTGGGGCATGAGAAAGACTAAGGAAGCATCAGACCGAGGCTGCTATACCCGGGAGCACTTTCTGTTACTTCTCCATCCCATTCCCTGCAGGTAAATATGCCCTGGGCACCTCCTTCAGAGCAGGTGTTGGCACAGCCGTGGGCTGAAGTTCTCTTCTGGTCAGCACCTGCTCCCACTATGCAGTGCTCTGTCGCACCCTCTGTACCTTCCATCAGTGAACAGTTACACTGCAGTGTTCAGTGGCTTGGTACAATACAGTAAGTCCTCACCTAACTCGGTCGATTGGTTTTGTTATATGTCCTTTTGCTTAAGGGCACAGTTTGCAAGAACCTACTTTACCATCAGCTTATTGATAGAAACAAGAGTTAGGTTCACAAAAACATCACCAAACTTCTAAATAAAGACCAAAACACTTCTAATATTGAACATTGAAATAAATGTGAGCTACACTTACATTTAGGAAAGATTGATAAAAACAAGCAAGAGAATTCTTGACCTGTTGATTTTTCCAGAGTTCAGGGTTGCAGGTGGCCGGAGCCTGTCCTGGCAGCTCAGGGCACAAGGCAGGGACCAGCCCTGGACAGGAGCCATCCCATCACAGGGCACACTCACACATCCACCCACACTCACTCAGACTGGAACCATGTAGACACGCCAGTTCACCTCACGTGCACGTCTTTGGGATGTGGAGAGGACCCATGCAGACATGGGGAGACCATGCACATGCCACACAGACAGCAGTCCCGGCCAGGATCGATTTTTTTCCCTCATCAATGGTACAACGAAACGGTGTTGAACAAAACGATGTTATTTGAGGACCTCCTATACTCTGTAAGGAATGATTGCATTTTAAAAGGAATCTTGAGGGAGAACCCATTTAATCCCTGCTGGTAACATTGCTGTCCCTCCAGGGTATTTGGAGGAATCTTGGTCCCTTCACTCTGCCTCCTGGGTCATCTCTTGCCCGTCAGTCTGGGCCCACCATTAATCAGCTTCATGTCTCGGGACTTGTGTACCCAACTCCTCAAACTGAAGTGGCTTCCCCAGGAAAGTGTGGCTAGTGAGTGCCAGGATGAGATGAGGCTGTCCAGGTGTCCGAGCCCAGCCACCACACCCAGGGCTAACTCCTCTGCTGTTCGTGTGTGCTCAGGTGTGCTCTTCCCATGTGTGGCCGTAAGTATCTGTCCTCTTTGAAGTTCCTGTTGGTTTTGTGCTGGTGTAACTCAACCTTGCAGGAGTTGTCCTTGTCCTTCTTGCTTGGAGTCCTGCATGACTCATGGTTCACCACAAGGGACAAAACCACAGAGCACAGAATGAAGCCCAGCCATGACTAGGAATGAGCAGGCAGTTGGTTTTCTGAATGGTGGCCTTGTGTGTGCAGAGACCCTGCATCTCACCGAGGCGGAAACTCAGATGCACCAGCGTGGTGGTGGGCAGGGCTCGGCCACTCACAGATGGGGCGTTGCCTGGGAGTCAAGAGTTCATGATGTGTTTGCTTCTTGGGCCTTCAGAGGTGGGCTCTCCCCTAAATGAGACTTCGTGGCCTGGCTCAAACTTCTTGGGTTTGCAGCCTGGCTCTTCCCTTCCTGGGAAGGCAGCTGTGGGTCAGACACTGGCCTTCTCCTCTGGTCCTAAATGCTGAATAATTAGACCTTCCTCCAAGCCGGGCACATGGGCCCCACCAAGCTGCCACCATAAATAGCCGTGTCAGCACCCAGCGACTGTCCCACCTTCAGGATCAAAGGGGATGGGTACCAGGTGGCTAATGGACTATGCATGTTGAACAGGGGTTGCCTTTGTGTAAAGGCAAAGGGTTTCCTGACATTACCTAGAAAGAGCCGGATTGGCGCACACTCTCCAGAAGATACTGTCTGAGAGGAGAGCAGGTCTTGAGTGGGCCTTGGATTTATGTTCATTTCATTTAAGGAATTTAGGCTTAGCTAATCTAGTTGGTGTAAACCAGCCCTGAGAGCTTGAGTTTTTGGAAAAACGTCCTTACACTCGTGGCTGCTACACCTGTGCGGAGGGTTGTCCTGGCTGCCTGGCCCTCACAGAGCCACGTGGAAAATCCGAACAAGGCAGCCTGCTCACGTGTCAGCCAGTTAACTAACGGCTGTAGAGCCCAGCTCCTAATGAGGCCGTGTTCTGGAATGTTGTTTTGAGGAGGGGGAAGGTTAAGAGATAAAAGCATTTGATTTGTTGCAAACTTTGCATAACCCGTTGAGCTTTTCCCCTGCCAGGCACATGATTTGATTATTGTAAATTTGCTAAGGTTTTTCCAGTCTCTTCCTAGAATAAAGCAATTTCATTCACTTCCGATTCTTCCCTCATCTATCAATTAAATGCAACTGGATACTTCTGAGTTATTTTCTATTGAGAACAACATCTCTGCCTCCCCCACTCCCCACCCCCACCCCCACCCCGCAACCCTTTTTAATACGCTCTAGTTAGTTCAGTAGAGAAAAGGGTTGATTTATTCTTGGACTTGGAATCATAGTTCACATTTTTTTCCTGAGAATCTGAATAGCTCATGTGAGCACATTATAGTGTATTGCTGGGGGGAGTTGGCACAAACAAAGCACTCTGGCTTCTGAGAGTTAACTGTGTGCTGGATCCATGCTTTCCCACCCATCTCACATCACAGCACACACACGGCTGAGCCCCTTTAACTTGCTGCACAGGTGCAGAGAGTCTATGCTAAGCTTTGCTAGCTCAGGGTCCATGAGCTTCCCAGCCTGTGCCAGGTCTAAGGGGGTAGAATTAGGGAAGAACTGTTTCAGCTAGTGATGATATGATGGCAACGAATACTTACTGTGCTGGGCCTGTGTTGCAGTCACGTAACACCTGGCTCAGGTGAGTGCTGCCCCTGTCCCCGGTGCACCGTGGCCGAGAGTCAGTGGCAGGCCTGGGGAACTCATAGGGGAGCTGGAGCCCAGGTCCTCACACCTCAGGCTCCCCATCTTCAGACGCCCAGAAAACGCACGTTGGTAGCGCAATGGAGCAGACGTTAGAAGCACACGCTGTGAAAGCCCACTAACTCAGAATTTGTGATAGAAACATTTAACTTTTTCATCCATGGCAAAGCAGTCTGTGAAGTTAATAATTAAACAAGATCGTTTAGAGAAGGCTTTTGCTGTGTAAGAAATATACTTTGCTGATTGCATATTTGAAGATTTAGTTTTCCAGATTATAAAAGTCGTATGTGTTTATTGTAGTAAAAATAGAAACAGTGAAAAACATGCAGAAGAAAATGAACATGGACATGCAAATGAACAGTAGAAATGACCATTTTAAACAACGTCAGTATGTATCTTTCCAGGCCATTGCCTGATAACCTATCTTGGACACTAAGTTGTGTTTAGTTTATCACTAAAACAGATTAACTTTTCAGTAGAGCAGATTGGGAGTGTAGGCACAAGGTAGATCTTTAAGAACGTTTATATTATATGTCCCCTTTCCCCAAGATAAAGGAGTTTTCTTGTTTTTTCCCTTAGCTATCAAATATTATTGACATTTATATCTCTATTGAGTGATAAATTTGCACAACATGTTACATGAAAAAGATTACAAAAGAGTATTCATAATATGATTCCATTTGGCAAAATATATTCACTGGGCAAAATGTGTATGAACACATAAAGCCCTTTGCTCTGTCTTACCATCTAGCAGGTTTTCTTCTAGAATGTTAATGCTAGTGGCCTTTTGGTGGTGAGATCTGGGACAGCTTTGACTTCCTTTGGTGTGACTCTGTGTAGTCTCCAAATTGCCGTATAATGAGCACACTGTAGAATCGGAACAGAAAAGCCATTTTCATTTTGGAATGAAAGGCAGAACGTTGTCTGACAGGCTTTCTGTGCAGGGCACGGGAAACGCAGTGTCACACCTGGCCTACGAGGGGGCAGCGAGCCTGACTTCCTCTTCTCTGTTCCAGGAAGGCGTGGAGGTGCGGGTGGCCAGGATCTTCAACACCTTCGGGCCGCGCATGCACATGAACGACGGGCGGGTGGTCAGCAACTTCATCCTGCAGGCACTGCAGGGGGAGCCGCTCACGGTAGGTGCAGGGGGCGGCCCAGGGCCCGGCGTGCAACCCACATCTGGGTGAGGGACGAGTGCATCTCGATTCAGGGAGTAACGTTTCTGGAGTTGACATTTAGTGTTTAGGTACATCCCCACTGCCCTCTGTGAAGGGGAGGCAAGGCGCGTGGACAGAACCTAGGTGAGGAATGGCTGTTCCAGGTAACTCGAGTCACCTTGTTCCTCTGAGCCCACTGGCATCCGAGTTCCCTGGCTGCGGGCCTTTTCCACACTGCCTCCAGGTCCGTCTGCCTGCCCCACAGGCCTGTGAAGACCTCCCCTGACATTTTTTGGCCTGCTGGCTGTAGCCACAGGTGTACCTGTACTGGGTGTCCCTCCAGTGGCTGAGAAGCACCAACAGGATGAGGTGGGTGAGGTGAGCTGTGTCCCCTGGACGTCTGTGCTGACACCGACTGCTGGGTACCCTCAGATACCATCTGTGGGGTCAGGGTGGGCCGCTCGTTCCCCCCTACCTCGCCAGGGAGGAGCACCCTGGGCCTTTGCAGCGAGGGCTTCTGTTGAGTGTCTTCAGTTTCGCCACATCCTCACTGCCCTCCTCCTCTCTCTTCCTGCGTCTTTCCTCTGGCCTTTCCCGTTCTTCTTCCTGGTCTCTGCCTCGTCTTCTTGGCTCTTCTAATCCGTAGCCCCCAGAGCTTTTTCCAGCTGGGTGTTTGATGGAATCCAGAGCTGATAAGCATCTTGTCACTCTGGAAATTCTGCAGAATGGTTTGGTTATCAGTTGAGTATATTCCAGGGGGAAAAATATAGCTATGTGTGTGTATAGTACATAGGAATCTGTCCACTGATCCATCCAGTTGGCCTCCTGTTCTCTGCTCTGTGACCTTTACATCTTTAACTCATTCAGTGCCCACGGCATATCTGTGGGGTGCAGGTGACATCATTCCCTGGTTTTTCAGGTGACGAGACTGAAGCACAAAGGTTAGATAAAATGCCGAGGCTCCCCCTCTATGGTATGTTCCTCCGTACGTGTTAGCTGCCCCACTACCAGTGCAGAACAAACGCTTGGCCTGTTACAGGATGGGGCGGCTCCCCCAGGGCAGGCTCACTGTGCGGTGAGTTTTGTTGAACACACTCTAAGGAGAGGTGAATCTAGACCCCAGCGCTGGGCTCCCCACGGCCCAAGCCAGCCCTCCCTGCCTCCCCCTGTCAATACGTGGTGTCTCGGTGCCCCTGGACGGGGGCTCTGTGGCCACCCTGGCTCTTCTCCTTCCCTCACCACACATCAGACCCACCAGCACGTCCCAGTGGCCTTGCCCTGGGCAGATGCAGACTCCAGTCCCCGTGTACACTGTCACCACCCTGTCCTGAAGTACTGCCGTAGCCTCCGAACTGCCCTCATTCCCCCTGTCCTGTGTGCTCCAGCCCAGCGGCCAGAGGGAGCCTCACACGGAGAACTCAGACCGTCTCAAGGAGAGTGTGCTCCACGGTCCTCTTGCCGCCCAGCCCTCCCTCAGCCCCCAGCCCGCAGGCTGAGTCCCCTCACCCCTCGCTCTCGCCTGTCTTGGAGCACTTTGCTTTTCTTCCGGGCATTCTCCAGTCATTCGTCATTTTGTTAGGGAAGCCGCCTCGACTCTTCTGCATGTCGTGGCACCACGTTGGTTACCAGTAACCACCTTATTGTTTTCGTTGTACTTGTCACCAGCTAAAATACTGACTTTGCAGCCCCCAAATCCCTGCTCGTGCAGTGTGTAAGCTCTTCGAAACCAGGAACTTGGTTTCATCCACAGCTGTGTCCCCAGCTCCCAGAAGGGTGCCAGGCACCCAGGTGGCATGAGATAAATGTTGGTTGTGAACTAATGATTGGGTTTCTAGTGGCTGCTTTCCTTTGTGGTGAGTGAAAGGGCAAATCTTACTATTATTCTGTGTTCCCTTCCTGCTGCTCTTTGGGGTTCTGAGGGTCTTGTGCCCTGGGACCCCTCAGTTCACCTGCTTGTTGAGAATTCCACATCTAAAGGGCAGTCCTGGTGCCTTTTTAGCCACCGTACTCGGAGACTCTTCCTCTCACCATGAGATCAGAGCTGCTTTGTTTGCAGAGTAAACTGTTAAAAGCTTTCCAAGAAACAACTTCTTAATTTATTGCCTCCTGGGCAGCAGCCAGGGCCCCAGTGTTAGGTAGGAGAGGAGTCCCTGGCCAGCCCCAAGAATGCGTGTATTGTTGGCAAACGGTAATAGCTCATGTGTTGTCTCCACGCTGGGCAAGTTCTGTGCCAGAGACAGAAGGGGAAAGATCTCTGGTGCCGACCATGACTCCGGTTAATCCAGACCACGCCAGGCTTTATTCTAGACGCCTTCTGGTGGCCCGAGACCAGAGTCCCGAGGGAGGCCTTTCAGAATGTGTTTTGTTTCCTTTTGTCACACAGAATTCTGTTTCCCAGCAGGAATGTGATGAAGTCACTGACTTTTCATCCTTGTTTGTCCAGTTGAGATATCATTTCTTGCTCTTGTCAGATGGGTCTATGGAGAGGTCTGGAGGAGAGGCTGGCATGACCGCTGCAGCCCAGCCCATCTTTGAGAACACTTGGTTTATTAAGGAAGGCAGATACAAAGGTGTGTCCTTTGTGTTCCTTTTCTGCCTCATTTCCAGCAAGTCACGGCTAAGACAAAGGCCTTCTGGGGCAGGTGGTTGGGAACTGCGCAGTATCCTGCCCTCCCTTTCCAAGCTGGGTTTGTGCCGTCCCTCACCTCCTAGCTGCTTTTTGGAGCAGCCCTTTGGCATCTTATCCCTCAGCAAAGATCACTCTTTGGGGCATGTCTTAGCATCTTATTCACTGCTGGATCAGATGCCTGTTAGGAGAACTCGGGGAATATACTGCTAGGTTAAGTACATCCTATACATCCCAGTTGTATTTTAAATCAAATCATGTAGAAGTTCGGAAAATACTGAGTCCCAGTTTAGAAGGTGTAGCACACAAGTGAGCATGGTTCAGGTGGAGCTAGCTTACCAAGTTTGTTTCTAAAGAGGCTTGAGGCTTTGGCTCACAATTCAGTTAAAGCAAACACAGTCACAGGAGGGTTTAGTTCTGCTTTGCCGTCTCACTGTGATTTATTCCACTTCACAGACGAGAAAACAACTTCATTGAGTTGACAGCTCAGAAGGAGCAGAATTGGGGTTTTTGAATCCAGGTCTATGTTCTTTTAAAAGGCTTGCTGTTTTTCCAAGGGATAATTTTGGAGAAACTATACTTCTAAGACCAATTCAAAGCTGGTGTGATGTTTTACCCTTTTTACTGATACTGTGGTATCGTAAGTGAGCCTAACATTGGGCCTTCATTTGCGGAGAGAAGCCATTGGATCTGTTAAAGAAACCATTATTCAATGGTGCTTGCTGAAGTACCGAGTGAGGAAGACTTCGTTCAGAACCATCACTCCAGGATTGGAGACCACTGCGATGGGGTTTTACAGGGGTCGGGGGGAGAGGCTGGGCTCAGCTCTGAGTGCAGCCTGGGCAAGTGGGACTTAGCCAAGGAGCAGAGTGGGGGCAGTGGGTGGAACAGGACTAAGGGAAACACCAGGGTTGGGGGATTCTGGCCAAACCACCCAGCAGGATCCTTGCTGATGCAGGCCAGTTGGTCAGACCTCTCCTGGGGGGTGAGGAGTCTGATTGGGTGTCAAGCGGGGGGTTTCTTGCTAAAACTAGATTTTACAAGGAAGTGCACAGGTGGGCCCAGGAGAAGGTTCAGGAGCCTGACTAAAATTTGGGCAAGCAACAAATCTTTGTCACACTGTGGGCATATGAGGCGTGGATGGGGACAGTGCCGGGCACTCCCTGCTGCCCTCCAGCCCTCTCCCTGGGGGGTAACTCCCTGGTTGCTGTGTCGCTTTGACCTGCACATGGCCCTGAGCTCCCAGGCCCTGACAGCGCCTTGACCCTTTCAGGAATCTCCTGGCGTCCCGCCCGTTCTGGGAAATGAAGCCAGAGGGACTAATCCCACACTGTCCTCTGTAAGAACGGGGGGCTGTGGGGCTCTGCAGGTGCTCACCGTCAGCAGCTGCCTTACTCTCAGCCTGGCCTTTGCCGAGCATTCACTCCGTGCCCGGTCCCTAAGTGAGATAAGCCTCTGTCCTTGCGTCCTCTGCTCTTGGGGCTGTCCCTTGGGACGAGAGAGGTAGAGGCCTCAGACATGCCGTGGGGGGTGTGCACGGGTACTACAGGTGTGTTCTAGAGCCCAGGGAGTGCAGGTTTTTTTGGAGAGGAGATAATTGCGTAGCATGTCTCTCTTTTACTTTACATTTTCACATTTGGCACACACAGAATGAATATTACACATGTGAATTATAAATCCTCATATTCAGAATACTGTGTTAGTGATACAAGGAGGCTGATTTAGACCAAATTATAGACGGTGGATAGGATATGCTGTGGAAACTGGAATCCAGCAGGACCCCAGGAAGGCAGTGCTCCACTGCTCGCTCACTGTTCATCTCAGCCAGCCGACACACTGGAGCTTTACCTTCAAGGCTTGTCAGCAAGGCCTGGGGGGCTGTGCAGTGGGTCCCCCCGGACCCACGAGCTCCTCTGCAGCCCAGGCAAAACAGCCTCCTCCTGTCCCGGGGACTGTTGCCACATGAACGTAAGTGGGGGCCTCAGCGGGGGTACGTCTGAAGGGTTTTGGCCACCAGACCTGCAGGAAACAGAGCTCCCCGATGATGGTGGAGGCTGGTGTTGGTGGCTGCTGGGTGAGAGCTTCCCCTGTGAAGTCAGGCAGAGAATGTGCTTGCATTTCATGTGCTGCAGACAGCCCTGCCGCTGGTTGGAGTACTCTCCCTCCAGGCACTGGGAGCGCTGGCGGCTATGGAAAGTACACAGCAGACTCTGCAGGGTTATCTCAGGAGTTTTCGTGGACCTCCAGGGCGGCAGCTCTAAAACCTCCCTTTGGGATTAGCTGACATTCATCTGTTGAATGAGGGCCCTGTCACAAGTCCCTGTTTCCTTTTATTGACACAATACCTCAGACTCCTCACCCTGGCTGCCCGAGCTAACTCGTCGCCATCTGAAGGCATAGACATATGCCGACCTAAATTGTGTTCCCTCCAGCCCTTGGGGGTTGGTGCATTTGGGTGGAACCAAAGCTGCCTCTGCACACTCGTCCATGGGCTCCACTCTGTGAGGCGGTGCATGGGTGGACATCACAGCTCTTGGCCGAGCCCACTTGTTGAAGGCCATTGCCACTCTGCATAGGTGGTGGGCTTTCCATGAATGTGGCCAGAATGAACCTGCAGGCCCCTACCCCACTGTCGACAGTGCCCCTGCCTGAGTGTGGTGGGATGGTGCAGAGCAGGTGGCGGAGGCGTGTCTGCAACCTCAACGTTGATATTCAGACCCCCAGGCAGCAGAGAGCACACCCCCAGACCTACCCCTTGAGGAGCCCTGTGACTCGTCTTACAGCGAGATCGGTGAACAGCCCAGTGCCAGCCTGAGAACCATATCTGCAGAAGAAACTATAGGCAGCTCTGAAATTAGAGGATGCAACGTGATGGCAAAAAGAATCCTGAACTTGGAGTTAAGATAGGTTTCACCCTACTGGGTGCAGGTCACTCCGGCGCTCTGGGCTTCCATGACCTCACCTCTAGAATAAGGTCGTAAAAAACAAGAGCTGTGTGTCCAGCACTGGGGTGCAGGGGGTCTCCAAGATGAGGGAGCTCCAGGGCAGGGACCTGCTGTCCTACGGAGTCAGGCCCACTGCCTCCTTCCTGCCCCCCAAGATGTGTCAGATGTGTGCGCGAAGCCAGAGAACTGGTTCCAGCAGAGCTGCCAGGGCATGGTGGTCTCCTGCTAAGAGGCCACCCGGTCTGTCCTCAGTTGTCCTTTACTGGGATTTGTTGCTGTGGTTTCTCTCTTACAGAAATCCCCACATGTCAGGGTTCCCGACTTTTCTCAGTGGGAGTTCTTCCCCTAAGAACAGAACCAAATAGAGCAGATACACCTGGGAAATTGGCATATACCAAAAATAGCATTTAAACCTGCTTTTTAGAAAAAGGCATCCAGGAGGCGTGAGGTGCGCTTTTCTTTCCCACCTGTGCCTTCCCCTTTTCCTCCTCAAATCTGGTGAGGTGTGCCCCTCAGAAGCCATGCTGAGGGACAATGGGGTTGGTGGGGCTGGTGCTGTCCCCAGGAGATACCACAAACTCCTCTTCATGGCAGGGTAGCTGGAGGGAGGCTTACCCGGAAGGCAGTCCCTCCTCCCAGCTGCCTACTTTCCCCACAAGCAGGCAAACCCCAACTCCGGCGGCCGTGTTGTCCCCTGTGACCAGGGCTAGCCTTCTGCTTCAATCCCGCCATCCTCAGTAGGTGGCATAATCTATAGCATTCACCAGATTACCATTTGGCCGATGCGTGTGCAGCACTGGTATCGTGCCGGGCATCGTGCCCAGCTCTGGGAAGGCCAAGGCAAGTTGGACATCAGTGCTGTCCAGGGAGCTCACGGTTGGGGGCAGTGGCATGAGGAGTGGACACAGGGCAGGGCAGTTCATTCTGTCCATGAGGGATGAGTCAGAGGACGCTTCCCAAGAAGGTGGTGTCAGAGCTGGTCCCTAAACGATGAGTGACTCTGCCAGGAGGAAAGTAGATAGAGGATTATAGCTGGCAGAAAAAAGAATGCAAGCCAAGGCTCGAGGTGTGGGAACAACAGCTCAGTGGACACAAAGGGGGCATGTGGCCCTCCCTCCCTCGCACCACCTCTGTGTCACTTGCAGAGTCTCCCAGGGGACTATCAACCTTGGTCTTGGCTACACATTAGAATTACCTGGAGTTCACTGTAAAGTACCAGGAGACACATGCTATGTCCTAGAGAGTTTGTAGATGAGTGTGGACCGAGCGCCCAGCTGTTCTGGTTGAGGGGGCCGAGAACTCTGGTTAAATGTACACATTACTCTGTGTCTGGGTCTATCTCTCACCTGCAGTCAGATCACAGACCCCAGAACCTGACATAATGCCTGACAGGTCGTAAGACTCCAACAGAAGCTGATGCCTTCAGATACCGTCTTTTGAGGAAAAACTTTATACACGTATACACACACACATTAAGTATCTCTGCCACCTGCTAGCTGTTGGGGCATAATTTTGAAGTAGGGGTGTGAAATGTGGCTCAAGATGCTTTGAGTCACCATCACTGCCCCTCCAGGGATGAATATTCAGGGCAACCTGTGTCCCCTGGAATTGCATGGAAAGCTGCCCAGTGCTGGGGTGGTTTTCTCAGGAGGCCTGACTGTCGGTTTCCTTGCAGGTATATGGATCCGGGTCTCAGACGAGGGCGTTCCAGTATGTCAGGTAAGACTGTCCTGCCCAGCACAGGACCTCAGCCTTGGCCACGCTTTAGGGTGGGGGAGTGTGACCTAGCAGGCACTTGAGTGTCTACTGTATCTATTAGTCATTTCTACAGCTTTAACAGTGTATGTTGATTAAAAGTGAGTTTTAGTTTTGCCATGGGAAAACTCTTACTGTTCTCTGTTAAAAGTTAGTTTACATCCCTCTCTGGGACTGGTGACTCCTGAGCTGGTCTTTGACTGCCACCTAGTGTTTTGCGAGTGAAGTTGCCCAGCTCTGAGGGTGACTTGTGTGATTCCATTTGAGGCCGGGTTAAGAGATGGCTTTATGCATCCAGCAAACATGCAAAGACTCATCTTAAACGTGGCTTTGTGGGGTGGTTGAGATAGTTCTTATGAAGGGTCTGAGATAAGATAGTGTCCTAAGGTTGAATTTCGTGCTGAAACTAAGTGCAGGTAAAAATATATTCTTTAGAATTGTGAATTGTTTCACTTGGTGATTTTTATTGTTTTCTTGGTAATCCTTATAATCTAGTGTTTCACTGGTCAATTCAGTTGGATTCTGAGAGAAGAGTTAGGATATAGGAAGTTACATACACCAATGTGCCTTCCACCGTTACGTGGCTGCTGTCAGTTCTGTAAAAGTGTCTGGTGTCCTGAATCATTGTAAGACCCAGTTCTGTAGTTTGGACCCACATGTTTCCACTCTTCAGTGCAGATGCCTGGCACACCTGCCAATTGGGAAATGCTGTTCTGGTGTCTTGGGGCCATCCCAGGGCACTGTAGGGGTGAGGTGAGGTGGCGGCTAAGGGGGTGCAGTCTGGGTAGCCCCCAGCCCCACCTGAGCCAGACCACCTACAGAGTCTGATTAGGGGAGGGTCCCATAGGAGTCTTTTTGAGAAATGGAACTGCTAGTAAAATTTAAAAAAAAAAAAAATTAAAAACCACCACTATAGATGTCTGCTGAAAGTGTGCATTCTCACATTTAGTCCAGATGGATGCTGTGGGTAAAAAAGCATACTGGTCAGGCAAGGCAGAAAGCCCAGCAGTGTAACGTACCTGGCCCACGTTGCTGCCCCAACAGGCAAACTCACTCAAAAAGCGATTTAACAGGGAAACGGCAGCTGCCGTCTATTGGCACTGCCATCGTTTCAAAGCACTTGACGTAGGCACCACGTGCTTGGAGAAGCTTTCATGGCACATTTCTGTGTGGGGACCGAATAGTCGGACTTGGGCGTGTTGAGTACCATCTTTTCATACGAATACGTTTCCATCCCACCCTCCCTCACCTGCCCCCAGGTGTGTGCTTCCCCGAGGGAACCTGCCGTACTCAGTGGCATGGGCCTGCCTTAAACTACCTCCCCAGGGTCCTCCAGGCTTCTCCCGTCACCACACCATGTGGAATATTCACAAGACTTTGTGCACTAAGAGGGAAACCAGTTAGAACCTGTTCTTCTTACTGTTCTCATTCATTCAAAGGCATCACATATAAAATTCATTTAACATAGCCTCAGATACTTTTATTTTTGCTAGAGATTAAAATGTTCTGAGCATTCAGTAATGCCCATGCCATATGCTATCCCAGCTCAGGACAAAAAGTCAAAATGTGCCCACGGTGCCAGGCCTTCTCTGAGGGTCATAGCTCACACACCTGGCTGCCGTCACGTGTACCGTCCTCTCCCGTGCCAGCTGCCCACTTAGAAGGAAGACTCCAGTAGTTTCCCTAGACACGTAGCTGTTAACCCTTTAGGAAATCCTCTCTTTGTAACCCTGTGGCGATGTTATTCTTAACAAGCTATTTTTTAAGAACCGAGAATCTTACTAATGCACAGTGTCTGAATCTGTAGTTACTATACTAAATTAACTGATCTTAAAATCCACGATTGCCTCGAGACAGCACTGCAGGGATTCCGAGGTCTAGGAGGTCATCCACATTGACATTTTGGCGTGACTGTGTTTGATATTTTCATGGTTGGGTTGTGTCCTCATTCACATAACAAAGGCATGCTATATATTTTTTTAAAAAGTCACTTTGTCAAAATGACACTTTTCAAGAGCTTCAGGTTAAATGAGTGTGATCTATGCAATTTTGACCTTAAAAGTTGCCAGTTTATTATGTAAAAAATGTGTGACCCTCCCCCTTCCCTCTCCCAGTGAGGGTGACTGCCTGACAGTCAGCTGTCTTCCAACTCAATGTGGACCCCACCCCCTAGTTTCAATGTTAAAATGTATTGTGGATGTTATAGAATGGCAGCTTTTAATGTCTTTTTATAAATATTCACAGATGTGTGTCGTGAGAGAACGCATTGTGATATAACAATTACTGCCATAGTGATGAAGTGACTTTTTGCCAGTTTCTATAAAAGAGAAATCATCCGAGGTCAGCAGCGATTTGCATTTGTGCTTGATCTGTGAGAATAGAACACTTTAAACAGGTTCATATAAAATACCCATTTGTTGTAAATGAAAAAGCAGAAGTAACTTGTTTACTATATACCCCACCCCAAATTTCTTTTTCTCAATTACAAGAAAAGCAAAAGCTATCTGGGGTTTTCTTTCGTAAGTTTGTCATCGCCCACAGCGACCTGCTCCTCACTGGTAATGACGGAGGAGGAACAGAACTTGAAAAGTGTTCTAAGAAATACAGCTGATGGAAATGGGCTTAGAGAAAGTGCTTGTGTTTAGCAGTGAGGTGTCATTTTTACGAAGTAACTTTTTCTTAACAGAGTCACACTTTAAAGCTTCTGAAAATAAGAACCAAACCTTGGTAAGCGAAAAATCTGCTTACTTATCTTCACCTTCATGGCCCAGTCACGATCCATTTGAAACATCCAAGTACCCCTGACCGTTTCATGCGAGGTGTCTTGGGGGCTGGCGACTTGAGGTTGGGGGAGTCGGGAGTGACGTTCCAGTTGATTTCAACCCTCAGTATCGTCTGGTTTTATCTGTGATTTGCCAGTATGGGGATCACATACTGGAGTCCGTTCATTTCTGTGGATCTTGTTTTAAAATACAACCATGTGCTTTCGTATGGGCCAACTAGCTGGGTTCACATTAAACATGGACTTTCATCAGAAACTTCTGTAAAAGCC
The DNA here is from genome assembly GCA_028533085.1 of Varecia variegata. Lineage (NCBI taxonomy): Eukaryota > Metazoa > Chordata > Mammalia > Primates > Lemuridae > Varecia > Varecia variegata. Next base: position 71,265,319 of record CM052437.1, on the reverse strand, counting down.
ATCTTTTTTTTTGGAGGGGTGCCTATTTTAATGTATGTTTACTTTTTGTCAAAGGACTTCAAAAATGCACCGAAGTGGCAAACTCAACCCCATTGCTCAGCTTCCATCCTGTTTAACTGTCTATACCCCACCCACCAAAAGCAAATCCCAGAGATCATAGTATTCATTTCATCCATAAGTACTTCAGCGTTATAAACACCATGTCAGTTTGTAGGATTTTATTTGGACATTCAGTTTTCCATTTGGGTTTTTGTTTCTTTTGGGAGGTGGTGAATTTTCTCCTGGGTGGGCTTGTATGTGGTGCTCGGCGCCAGCGTGTTTCACAGGTGGAGCCTGATGCACCCCCACTTCTTTTCCAGCGATCTGGTGAATGGCCTCGTGGCTCTCATGAACAGCAACGTCAGTAGCCCGGTCAACCTGGTGAGTACTCTCTCTCCACCCTCCCAGGACAGCTCAGAGTTTTTTCTTGTTGTGAAACCACAGACAGCACCAGGCTTTGCTTGGTTTGCCATTGGCACGCGTGTTTGTTGCTTGCTAAATACTAGAGGAAGAAAACACAAAACAAAGTAAGAGTATGCAAAGAAGTGAGACGCCTGCAAGGCACAGATGAGCAATGTAATAAACTCGAGACGAACTCTCACTGCCTTCTAAAGAGCCCAGGTCTGCAAGCGTGGGAAGCCTGTTGGTGGTAGTGGAAGGACACTTGTGTGCAGCCCTTTCTCCGTTTAATGGGTGGGGGTCCTTGTTAAAAGACTGGACTGAGGTTTTAGAAGATGGATGTTGTCCAAAGAGGAGTTTTCCAGGTATTGATCCCATCTGTAATTCAGCCTGACAGAGCAGCTCCTTGGCTTCTCGCCTCCCTTCATGCCGCAGCCCTAGAATCTCCCCGTTGGAGGGACTGAGAAGTAGCTCTGCCCAGACTCTCTTCCAGCCCTGAGCACTCTGTGCTGGTGAACTTGTTTCTGCTCAGAGCAGTTCACTGTCTCTGGCCTGTTGTGGCCAGCAGCAAGTTCTTCCTTAAATTGGGACCAGAATCTCCCTGTCTGCACACCCACCCACTGACCTCACTTCTCCACCTGGGGCCATTCAGAGCTAGCCGGGTGCCTCTGCAGTGTGACAGCTCTCCAGGGATTTGCAGGGTACAGTCCTATGCTCCCATTCTTTTCACCAGCTACATCAGCCAGGGTCATGCTGGGTCCTCTTACCCTTTCTGTCACTGTCTTCTGGGTGGCTTTGTTCCCTCTTGTGTAAAACACAAGGTGTCCAGTGTGGGCTGTCCAGCATTCAAGGCGTTTGCTTCTGTTGATGGCAGCAGACACAAGATCCCTGTGTTCACTAGGGACCCCTCTTTGTCCCACCTCGGTGAAGCCCTCGGGTCATGTAAGGTGCTTCTCCCAAACCACATCTCTTGCCTCCTGCAATGTTTCAGGGTTCGCAGGGGTGGCATGCAACCTATTTCTTGCAAACCACATCACTCAAAAACCTTTCCCTGTACTTGTCCTTGTAACCAGCCATCTCAAGCACAATGGATACTGTTCATTTTTCCCTGAGTTGAGAGGAGAGAGTTCTTATCACATAGGAAAGAGTAGGCCCCAGAGTGGTCACTCCCTCCTGGGACTGTTGCTGATCTTGGGTACAGGGTGGCACTTTTGAAAAACATTCACTTGAAACAGACCAGAACGCACCTTGTATTATAAGCCTCAGTTCACCTGGGGCGTTTGCCCGCTGGCACTTTGGAGGCCCGGCCACCCCTGCCCTGTGTTTCTGCTGCAGGCCCTTTGGGAGGTGCGTCGTCAGTGACTGCCCTGAGCAACCACAGTATTCTCTGTAGGAGCTACCGTGTTCCTTCTTCCTCTCTTGGGAGGCCTTCGCACAGGGACATTGGGGAACTCCCGTCTCTTTTAGAAACCTTTGCTCCCTAAAATCAGAACCGAGTGTCCGCCCGAAGCCCCATAAAGACAGAGCCACTTTCTCCCGATTCGCATCACCCCACTTCGCTAGTCAGCCCTCGCTGTGCTCATGGCAGGCCCAGGGTCCCTCCTGCTCTTCTGCCGTCTAGCCTCAGACTAAGTAAGGAAACGGGGATGCAGGGTCCTTCGGATGTGTAGTTGCCAGACTTTATGGTGGTTCTTACGGTTGCGGGTGGTGGGGGCGGAATAGGAATGACAGGATTGGGAGGCAAATGGGCAGTGGCTGCTCAAATGTGTTATAGAAGGAAGAAACGGAGAAAGTGGTTTTTCTCAAAGCTCCCCCATGCCCGCCCCCAATCCCGTGCACGCAGAAGTACACTCACATCATACAACACAACCAGTGTGTCCCTGGGGCTTGCCTGTGAGGGCACTCGTTTGTGTTACAGATTTCACATGCAAGATTGCAAGTCCTTTATCACTGAAGTTATTAACACAGCACACCCAGAGGGAGATAGAGCTAATTTTGTAACCCACACTTTTTATGCAAAGTGACACGGAAGTTACGTTCGATGTGGAAATTGTCCTGGAAAGGCAGCCAGTGAATGTGTGTCCTATACTCTTGACCTGTCCAAAGGCCAGTCTTACACGCGGACAGTCTAGAGGACAAAGGTGAAGATAGGTGCAGTTTAGCCCTTTGCCGGGTTGAGTAATTGTCATCTTGGTAAGTCAAGCGCCCCAGGGAAACAGGGAGCTCAGGTGAAGCTACACAGGAGGTCCGGGTTGGCCAGCAAACATCTCTGCAGACGTGCATGTGGTTTGGGTGGTGGGCTGCCGCTGCTGTAATTATACTTGTAACCAGAAACCATCTCTTCCTTAGGGGAACCCAGAAGAACACACAATCCTAGAATTTGCTCAGTTAATTAAAAACCTTGTTGGTAAGTAGGATAAATCACTTCCTGAGTGAAATCGGCTGTGCTTACCCTATCTGTTGATAACACCTTGACTAGAAAATGGGTAATTAATACAAGCTAATTGAATTGGATCAAAGCAGAACTTTTTATCAGGAATACTTAATTGTTTTCTAATTCTTTAATTAAGTAATAAAAAGATAAAGGAGGACAGGATTGGTTTTGTTCACTGTTTTAATTGCAGGTCTTCGTGGAGTGGGAGGGAGATTTGTTTCCAGTGTTTGAAGCACGATTGTGTTAGATCATCCTGCACGGGTGACAATTGTTGGATTTCCAAACACTGGTCATGTTGAGTGTAGAATTTCAGAGAGTAGCAGAGAGCAACACCAGTGATGTTTCAGGCGAGTGTGAACTTCTGTTTTCAGTTCTGGCAGCCTGGCTGTGACGCTGGGGCAGTGTGACGTTGGGAGCACCCATCAGATGCACTCCTACGCCATAAGACTTAGTGCAGGTATTCTGGACCGGCCCTGGGCTGCAGACATAGAGTGGGCGAGCCCTTGGGCTCATCCTCAGGCTTCCTGGAGCTTTGGGAAGTCTGCCTCTTGGAGGGTGTGTCTTTTCTGGAGTTGGTCCAGAAATTGAAGTTAAAGACACAACCAGACTGGACTGGTTGGCTAGACCAGGGATGAGCACACGTGGCGTGGTGTTCTGAAGTGACCGTCCAGACCTGCCTGGCTGGGTTAATTCCTCCAGGTTGTCCTTCCTGGCATCAGGCCGTCACTCACCAGCATTGTCCCAGTCAACTCTGACTACTGACGTCCTGTCCCATGTGACGGGAGGCAGTGTCTTCCTCAGACAAAACCTGCTCCGTCCGCAGTGCCTGCAGCCCCCTTTCAGATCCGCTTCCCCAGCTTTTGCGTTCTGAACCTGTCTGCCCCTCGCACGTGAGGAGGAGACGTGCTCAGATCACAGCTGTGAGCCGTCTGCTCCTGGCCCCACCCCAGGCCTCCTGGATCAGAATCTGCATGTTGACAAATCCTTCAGGTGATCTGTGCACACGTTGGCGTGTTGAGATCTGATCTGATCTGAAACTTGAGAGGGACACAGTGTTTCCCCGTGTGTCTGTGTGTGACTGTGTGACACACCACCCTTAACCTTGGTGGCTTAAAACAGTAGCTATTTCATTTTCCCCAGATTCTGCAGTCAGGGCTGACCTCCACTGGGGTTTCCTCTGCAGGGCTGGCTGACAGTCACTGGTGTGGCTTCGTTCTGCTAGCCCTTGGGGTCTGGACCCAGCTAGGATGCTGGACAAGCCAGCTTTTCTGTCCTCCGTGTGTCCCTCCAGCAGGGTGGCTGGACATCTCATGCCTTGGCTTGGGGCTCGCTAGGCTCTGAACACCCAGGCGTGTCTGTTGGCATCACCCTCAGAGATGACTCACGCCACATTTGTGGTTCTCATTGACATCAGGTCGTGCATGGTGGGCACGTCTATGTGTGTTACCTGCTGTGGGTGGTCTGCCGTGGGGCAGGCCCTTTCGTACTGGGAGGTCACTCAGGCCTGTTGAGTCAGAGTAAGCAGCACCCGACTAACTCTCCTGGGGCCAGAATTAAGCCTGGGGCACCCGCACACGGTCAGCTCTCTGTGCAGGACAGTCCCTTAGGGGGTCCGGTGGCTTCGAGACAGCTGCATTTACACAGTTGCACCTTATTCATTCCACAGATGGGATTTCACTTTGATGTAGGTGGTAAAATGACACATCCCTCATGCTTCGTGATTCTCCGTTACCCCTTTTTTTCTTTAAACATCTCAGGTAGCGGAAGCGAAATTCAGTTTCTCTCCGAAGCCCAGGATGACCCACAGAAAAGAAAACCGGACATCAAGAAAGCAAAGCTGATGCTCGGGTGGGAGCCCGTGGTAAGTGCGGGCAGTTAGCGCGGCCTGGAGACGGGTCCCCACCTCCCGGGTCCCCGGTCCTGTGGGTTTTGGCCCTTGTGAGCAGCCCTAGTGGAGCGAGGTGGGGTTGGCGTCTGGGCAGGTTTTCTCCAGGCCATAGACGGCTTCTCCCATATCGTATGTCTCGTTCTCCCCCATCGGGGCAATGGCTGGGGCCTGCTGTTGGCTCTGCTTTCATAAAATTACAAAGGCATGCTGCCTCCGTGAAGGTAGTGTCCAGGGCTATGGCAGTGCGTGCTCAGGGCCCTTGCATAGCCCTGGCCACCTCTCATGGCCGTGCAGAGCTGGGCGAGGGGCGATCTGGTCCCATCAGCCCCTCGCAGGTGGAGGCCCAGGTTGGAAGCGTACGACACTGAGGGTTGCAAAGGGAGGGGAGCCCGCGTGCCTTCTGCAGACCCTTGCTGTGGCCTGTGAGATGCCGCAGGAGGCAGCTGTCTCCCTCCCTCTCCCGTCTGAGCCCCAAGTAGCTGAATCCCAAGCCCCCAGCCTGCCCCACTCCCACCACCTGCCCTCCCCACCGCAGTGGGCCGTATGCTCCTCCTTCGCCCAAGAGTGCCCATCCCCCAAGGCTGTGTGTGGCCACTGCACTCTCATCCAGTAGGTCCCTTGTCCTTCAGATACCATCTCCTTAGAGAGGCAGCCCCGGTTGGCTGCATCTATAGGAGCAAGCCTGCCTCGTCTACCATCTGCTATGTCTGCCTGTTCCCTCTTTGCCCACCCCCGTGTGCCCCACTAGAATGTGGGCTGCCCTCAGGCCAGGGCACGAGGCCCTGTGCACAGCAGGAGCTCCGCAGCTATCACAGCCTCACACACGCTAGGCACTTGACAAATGTAGGAGCATCCGAGGCATGGCCAGCGGGCTATGGCTCAGTCAGAGGTGGGGACTCATCTAAAAGCTTAGTGTACCTTTGTGCGTAGTATCGAGAGCTGAGGAAGCAGAATTCTAGAATGTTGAACCTTAAAGGGCCATGAGAGTTCCAGCCTGGTTCTTGTTTTATCCTGTGATGCATAAGTCTGAGTGACCTGTGGAAGGCCACAGAAATCTGTTGGATGAAATGAAAATATGATTAGATTAGGCTCGGGCTTAACAAAATCTAATAATCTCAGCTGTGCAAACCAAGTTATAGCAAGCATAGGTCCAGTTGCTTTGTTTTTTGAAGCTCTATTTGCCATTGGTCCATTTGTAAGTAGAACCTTTATTTTAAACAAAATATTTTTTAAAGAGTTAAATGTACATTCACTACATAATAACTATTGCTTTTACATTATGTGGGGTATGTATGTTACTATTTTATTTGTCTGGATTTTAGATGTACAATATTCTAACATTCCTAGAATGTGAGACATCTATCTCCTTTTTCTTCCTACTAGCAGTTTCAATTTGTAAGACATTTTTGAGAGGGGTCTGATCCAAAGAAACTTTCAGGCATACTCATCTTAATTTTCCTGAGTGCATGTGTTTAACAGCTTGTTGACGTATAATTGGCATACAGCAAACTGCCTGTATTTAAAATGTACAATTTGATAAGCTTTGACATATTAATATTTTGACACTTGAGAGACCATTGCCATAATTGAGACAGACAAACAGACAAGCCCTTTTCCCCCAGGAGTGTCTCATGCTCCCTGGCAGGTGGGCCGTCTGCTGGGAAACACAAAGGGTTAATGTCACGTGGGAGAATCAGGAGTGTGGCTCAGAAGCAGATCACCTTCTCAACACATCTTCCCTCCACGCCATGGTAATTTCTTCTGAAAGAAGGGGGCACATGTGCGTTATCTTAAAAGCCATATTTGAGATTGATTCAAACCGAAGTAGTTACACCAGCAAAAGGTAGTTTGGGGTCTTCTGTGGTTGGAGCTCACTTCATGTCAGAGTGTCACTTGTTAAATTGCATAATACGGTTGGAAAGCAGCCCTGAAGGACCCCTGTCTTCTCTGGGTGGGCTGCAGTGACCAGCCTGTGGCCTGTGAGTGCTCCTCTGAAAGGGGCCCCACAGGTCGGCACAGCCTTCCTGCAAAGCCCTTCCGTGGATGTGACCTCCTCTCTCTTTCTCCCTTTCTCTTTAAACAGGTCCCGCTGGAGGAAGGTTTAAACAAAGCAATTCACTACTTCCGTAAAGAACTGGAGTACCAGGCAAATAATCAGTACATCCCCAAACCAAAGCCCGCCAGAATAAAGAAAGGACGGACTCGCCACAACTGAGCCCCTCACTTCTTAGGACTCAAGACTCCACGTTTTACACTCGATGGGATGTATTTTTGGTTTGTTTGGTTTTTTTTTTAAAGAAAGACTTAAACAGGTGTCATGAAGAACAAACTGGAATTTCATTCTGAAGCTTGCTTTAATGAAATGGATGTGCCTAAAAGCTCCCTTCAAAAAACTGCAGATTTTGCCTTGCACTTTTTGAATCTTTTTATGTAAAATAGCGTAGATGCATCTCTGCGTATTTTCAAGTTTTTTATCTTGCTGTGAGAACGTATGTCGTGACTGTCATTGACAGTTTTATTTACTGGTTTCTTTTGAAGCTGAAAAGGAACATTAAATGGGATGAAAAATGCCGATTTTATTTATAAAAGTGGGTACTTATAAATGAGACGTTATACTATGCATAAAGAAAAGAAAAAAACCCTAGCAGTATTTGTCAGGTGGGTGGCACACCGGCATTTATTTTCAGGCAGATAAAAGAATTCTGTTTGAGAGCTTTATGTTTCTCTTTTAATTCAGAATTTTTCCAAGGTCTAGTTTTTAGTTGCAAACTTGACTTTGAAATATTTCTTTTGGTTATCACAAACAAGGATATTTGGAATCACTACTGTATTGTGCTGCATATTCGGGGGTGGGGTTGGGACAAAGTTAACCTATTCTTGGTTAACTGTGGTTAAGTATGCTATTTTAATAAAATATGGAAACTCATCAGTCATAGACTTTCAGTTTTAAAGGTTGGCTTTC
>CM052437.1:71196652-71257097 GCA_028533085.1 Varecia variegata | reverse complement strand
GGTTTGTGTACTTTACCTAGGCTTTCTCAGTGGTTGGTTGTTACCATTGATAGGGAGTTGAAAAATTGCATTACCCTGAGAACTGATACTGTAATATCCAGGAGTGTGATACACATTGCTTCAAAGGCAGCAATAGGGCTTTGTTCTAATCACCAAGATTAAACTGCATGTTTTCTCTGTATTAAAAATCCCTGATTGTGTCCTGTTTGTACCTTAGCCACTTTGGGGAACAAGGGGAACATTTTTATCTACACCTGTGGTGTGGGAAGGAAAAAAAGTAGGGATATTACTATCAAGAACCTCAATGCTTTTTAAAAGTCTTAATGTTTTGGTACTTTCTGAATTTTGAGTTTCCATATTTTATGTACATTTTATTTGAGGTAAAATTTACATGATGTGATATAGAGACCTAGGATGCAGGAGTCAAAATAGCTGGCTCTACCATTTATTAACCAGGGGAGGTCAGTTTTTAAGGAAACTAAGATAAAGAAAAATGTAAGGAGGAGACTTCCATTTTCAAGAAGATGGGGTACTAGTCTTCCTACTAAGTACAATAAAAATTCTGGGCATTATATGTAAGACAACCATGAGATTTTGAAAGTGGATAAAAGTACACAGGCCGGGTGCGGTGGCTCATGCCTGTAATCCTAGCACTCTGGGAGGCCGAGGTGGGTGGATCGTTTGAGCTCAGGAGTTCGAGACCAGCCTGAGCAAGAGCGAGACCCCATCTCTACTAAAAATAGAAAGAAAATTAGCTGGACAACTAAAAAATATATAGAAAAAATTAGCCAGGCATGGTGGCACATGCCTGTAGTCCCAGCTACTCAGGAGGCTGAGGCAGGAGGATTGCTTGAGCCCAGGAGTTTGAGGTTGCTGTGAGCTAGGCTGACACCACAGCACTCTAGCCCGGGCAACAGTCAGACTCTGTCTCAAAAAAAAAAAAAAAAGTTACACAAGTGAGGGACCTCAGGACCTGAGGAAAAGTACAGTGGTGTTTTGGGCTGAACCATGTTGCCACAAATTCCTATGTAGAAGTCTTAACCCTTTGGAAACTCAGAGTGTATTTAGAGATAAGGTCTTTAAAAGTGGTTAAGGTAAATTGAGGTTTAAGGAAAATTAGGGTGGGTTCTAATCCAGTTTGATATCCAAATAAGAAGAAGAAATTTAGACACCAGAGATGTGCATGCACAGAGGAAAGACCATGTGAGGACACAGCAAGAGGCTGACCATCTCCAAGCTGAGGAGAGGGGCCTCAGGAGAAACCAACCTGCCGACACCAATTGATCTTGGACTTCTAACCTCCAGCATTGTGAAAAAATGAATTTCCGTTGTTTAAGCCACCAGTCTCTGGAATTTTGTTATGGCAGCCCTGGCAAACTAATACAAGCAGTGAGTTCCCTGGGTTTTCTTTTTGCCTTATATATCCCACACCTGGAGCTGGAGAAGCCATTAACCCAGGAATGCCAAGAGGCACAGTCCAAAAAAACCCCAACAAAAGCTTGTTCTCTGTAACCAGTGTACCAGGGGAGGGGCAACCTGAAAAACAGAAAACTTTTAAACAGTAACAGCTCTGCTGCAGCCCCACCCCATCCCCACTAGCAAAGACCAGGCAGGGCCTGGAGCTCCACCCTTGCCTGCTGTAATAAGATGCCTCAACCTCCTTCCCCGCTCTTTCCTCTGGTGACATCAGAGAGCACTGTGGGGGCTAGGGATGAGCAGGCCTGCATTGGGACTTGCATCTCCACTGGGTATAATGACCCCAATCCTGTGTTGTTAGTAGACACTAAGTGGGGAGCCTGGACTTTCACCCCTACTCAGTAATATTGAGGTTGCTCCCCCAGTCCCCAGCCTGCATGTTATCAGTGGAGGCCTGGAGGGGAGCCTGAGCTTCCACTCCCACCTGGCGGCAAAGAGGCAGCCTCCCTCCTTCACTCACTGGAGCAATGTCAGAGCAGGGCTGCTAAAACACAAGCTTTAATTCAAACCCAGAGTCTTACAACACTCAAAACTTACCAGGTTTCAATAAAAAATCACTCTCTACACTAGGAACCAAGATCTCAAACTAAATGAGAAAAGATAACTAATGCCAGCACCAAGATGACAACATTAGAATTATCTGACAAATACTTTAAAGCATCTATCATAAAAATACTTCATTTAGGCTGGGCATGGTGGTGCACACCTGTAGTCCCAGATACTTGGGAGGCTGAGGCAGGAGGATCACTCAAGCCCAGGAGTTTAAGGTTGCAGTGAGCTGTGATTGCACCACTGCACTCCAGCCTGGGCAACAGAGAGAGACTGAAAAAAATAATAGAAATCAGTTAGCAATTACAAACATGGTTGAAACATGAAAAAATAGAAAATGTCAGCAAAGAGAAGATTTTGAAGAACTAAATGGAAATTTTAGAATTGAAAAGTAAACTAGCCAATATAAAAAACTCTGGATGCATTTGACAGTAGAGTATAGAGAACAAAGGAAAGAATCCATAAACTTGAAGACAGAACAATAGAAACTACCCATTTCGAACAACAAATAGAAAATAGACTGAAAAAGAAAATGAACAGAGCCTTGGAGATATTTGGCACAAAAGATCTGTCATGTCATTGGAGTCCCAGAAACAGAGGAGAAAGAGAATGGAGTTAAAATTCAAAGAAAAAAGGCTGTCAATTTTCCAAATTTGACAAAATCATAAACCAACAGAATCCAAATGCTGAGTGAACCGCAAGGAAGATAAACTCAAAGAAATCTATGTCTAGGCACATCCTAATCAAACTGAAGGCAAAAACCAAAGAAAAAAGTCTCTAAAGCAGCCAGAGGGGTGACTTCTTATGTCTAGGGGCAATACAATTAGAACAGCAGCAAGATGCTCAACAGAAACCACAGAGGCCAGAAATAAATGACACAACATTTTTTAAGTGCTGAAAGAAAATAACTTTTCCATCCGGAATTCTATATCCAGCAAAAATATCCTTCTGGAATGAAGGGAAAATCAAGACATTATTAGATGAAGGAAAATTATGAGAAGTTGTCACCAGCAAACCTACTTGAAAAGAATGACTAGATTCTCTAAATAGGAAACAATAAAAGAATCTTGTGGTACCAGGAAGGAAGAAAGAACATGGAAAGAGCCAAAATATCAATAAATGCAATAGGCTTTCCTTCTCCTCTTAAGTGTTCTTAATTATGTTTGATGTTTGAAGTGAAACTTGTACCACTCTAATGTGGCTCTCTATGTAGAGGAAATAATTAGACAACTATTACAAATGTCAGAGGACAAAAGGAGGTAAGGTTCAGCACTTCACCCAAACTGATAAAAGTTGACACCAGTAGATTTTGATACTTTATACATAATGTGATACCTAGAGCAACCACCAAAAAGAATTATACAAAGAGATGTACTCAAGTGCACAAATAGAATTTTAAAAAAAGTTTAACCCACAGGAAGGCAAGAAAAAGAAAACAAGTGAAAAATAGAAAACAAAAATAAAATGGTAGATTTAAGCTTTAACATAATAATAGTTACATTAGATGTAAATGATCTAACAATGCCAGTTAAGAGATCGATTGGCAGACTTAATTTTTAAAAATATGGCCCAACTATATGCTGTCTATAAGAAACTTTTTTTCTTTTTTTTTTCAAATAGCAAAACTCATCAGTACCAAGGAAAACTCACTTCAAATATCAAATAGAACAATATACGCAAGTTGAAAGTAAAACAGTAGAAAAAAATACCGTGCAGAAATCAAAAGAAAGCAGGAGTGACTACATTAATATTAAATAAACTGAGCAAAAAAGAAAAAAATTGCCAGGCTCCAAGAGGGACATTACATCATAATAAAAAGGTCAGCACACCAAGAAGATTCAGCAATCCCAAATGTGTGTGCACCAAATAACACAGCTGCAAAATACATTAAGCAAAAACTAGCAAACCTGGGGAGAAGTAGATAAACCCGCAATTACCTTTGGAGACTTACAACTAGACAGGAAATCAGCAAGGATATAGAATTTGACACCATCCACCAACAGTATCTAATTGGCATTTATAGCACACTTGACCCAACAGCAGCAGAGTATGCATTGTTTTCAAGTGCCCACAGAACATATGCCAAGACAGAACATATCCTGGGCCATAAAACAAATCTCAACACATTTAAAAGAATTGAAATAATACCAAGTGACCACAATGGGATCAAACTAGAAATCAGTAACAGAAAGACAACAGGAAAATCTAACACTTGGAAACTAAGCATCACACTTCTAAATCCATGGACCAAAAAGTGAATCTCAAGAATAATAATTTTTAAAAACATATTGAACTGATTGAAAATACATCAGAATTTGTGGGATGCAGCTAAAGTTGTTCTGGGAAGAAAATTTTTAGCACTAAAATGCTCATATGAATAGAAGAAAAAAATCTCAGATCAGTAATTTGCACTCCCATATCAAGAAACCAAAAAAAGAAGATCAAAGTAAGCCCAAAGCAAGCAGAAGGAAGGACATAAGAGCACAAATCAATATTGAAAACAATAGAGAAAATCAATGAAACAAATAGCTACCTCTTTGAAAATATCAATAAAATTAAGAAACTTCTAACAAGACTGACAAAACAGAAAAAACTAATGGGAATGAAACAAGGGATATCACTTAGACATCAGGTGAAAAGGGAATACTAGCTACAATTCTCTGTACATAAATTTGACAACCTCGATGAAATGGATCAATTCCTAGAAAAGTATAAACTACTACAACTCACTCAATATGAAATCCATAATTTGAATTGCCTTATAAGAAATTGAATTTGTAACTTAAAACCTCCTGAAAAAAAAAAAACTGCAGGCCCAGAAAGATTCACTAGAGAATTCTACCAAACATTTAAAGAGGAATTCACACTAATCCCACACAATCTCATCCAGAAACTACAAGAGGGTAGGGAATACTTCCCAATACATTTTATGAAGCCAATATTACCCTGATACTAACACCAAAGACCATACAAGAAAAAGAACTACAGACCAGTGTCTCTCAGTAATGGAGATACAAAACATTTTAATAAAATGTTAGTGAACTGAATCCAGCAATATACAAAAAGAATTATATACCATAACCAAGTGGGGTTTATTCCAGGGATGCACGTCTGGTTCAGTATTTGAAAATCTTTATCAATGTAGTTCACTATGCTAATAGGCTAAGAAAAAAAAATTTCATGATCATATCAAATGATGCTGAAAACTCAAATCATGTTAAATATTTCAGCCATATTATGGTCTGTGCTTTATACCTATATTGTCTTTCTAACAAAACTTGGAAGGATTATTTTCAAATAAAGGGAGGCAAACTTAATAGGTATTGAAATGAACTAAGAATCAGTAATAATCACTAAAGATGGAATTTAAATATTAATAAAATAATTTGCCATTGAAAATGCAAAAAAATACATCTGAGTAAAGGTGATAGCACCTGATTTCCCCACTTTGAAAAGTGATAGTGAGGTTGCAGTGATGTAACATGCAGATGTGAGTCATAAATGAAGATAATGGGGTTTCTCACTCAGAATTGTGTCTGAGTCCACTGGCCAAATGGAATGGTCATGGGTGGACAGTTAATCAAGTTCTTTATTCCTAGCTTCACTGATGAAATGACAGGAGGTGAAATCTATCTGTGGTCAGTGCAGGAAGGACCCAGTCAACAGTGTTTCTCTCACAGTTGGGCTTCTTTACTAATAGATGTTCCATGTCCCAGGTCATACTTCCCAGTTTATTTTCACTGATAAACTTTCCTCAGCAAAAAGAGAAACGGAACTGGAAATCAGAAACAAATAGGACTAGAGAGCTCCGTTTAAAAACAGCAGCAGCAAAGCCCTGAATCCATCACATGCATGCCCACGTCATTTGTAGCAGAGTCTGACCCACGCGCTTTTCGTAGCTGCTACGTCTGCTTACACAGGCTGCTCCTTGGTTCCATTTCCACACTGATGGAGATGGCAGCAACATCACACTGGGCTTCTCTCCGCCTTCTCCCTAGCAGCAGGTCCTGCCGTCTTGGCTCCGCGGTGCGGAAAGCGACCCCAAGGGGGTGGCAGCCTGATGCTTTGTCCTCAAGAAGCCCTCAGTTCATTGGTGGCAGCCATTTTGGGGCTGGTGAGGGTAGAAAGGCTCTGCAACAACTCGGGAGCCTGCTGACTGCCGGAGATGTGAGGGAGAGAGAAACAAACCCTCCACCTGCCTTCCAAAAGTCGGGCTCCGAGCCTCTCGTGGGTTGATCTCTGGCTATATGTTGCTCCTTCTTGTTCTGGCTGCAACTTCCCGTGAAATCTCTGGTAGGTTCTGTCACTTTCCCCTCAGAATTACACCCAATCCATGTTTTTTGTTTTTTGTTTCCTTTTTCATCTAAAACTTTCCCTTCTTTCTGAGAAGATCTGGCAGCTGATATCCCTGGTCAGCGATCTTGTCTGGGCTTTTTCCTTCACTCAGTCTTATCTGTAAAAAGGTGGAGAGGAGGCCCAGGGACCGTTGTCCTGTCTTCAATCTTTAGCTCTCAGTCAATGTTTACAGTGGGGTTTTTTTTTTCTCCTTTGTTGAAAAATCAGCTGTATATGAAAATGGCTGGTTTGCAAACTCCTGGAGAGTAATTCTGATCCGTAGGGGAAGGCACTGTTTCATATTAACAGGGGACCCTCAGAGGAGCAGGAGCAGGTGGTATGATTTGAAAAGCACTTGGCCAAGGGCCTCTGACCAAGCTTGAACAAGTTCACAGCTGACCTGGCTTGAAATCTCCCTTGTGGTCACAGTGCACTCCTGCTCACAAGGCAGCTAGCTGCACGCAGAGTGGTCGTGGGGAAGAAAACGTTAGTTTGCGATGGCCTAGCAGAGCACAGTCTCGGGAAACTCCAAGACGCATACTTTGGAGGGGAGGTGGGACCCTGCCATGGTGGGGAATGAATAAGCTGATGCAGGAGGGTGCTTGTCCTGGGGAGGAGGAAGAGAAATACTGTGTGGGAAAGACTGCCACGTGTGAGTTATTGTCCCTGTTCTGTTCCTAACTCACTTTGTACCCCAGGAGGTGTCTGTCTTCCAAACTCTCTGGCCATCATTTTCTTCGTACATAAAAATGAGACTAGACCAATTTTTCCCTTCCTTTGTGTAGTTAAGATCCATTCAGCCCATCTTAAAGAGCACTTACTCTGCCAGACTGTGCACCAGGCTCTGAGGATTTAGTAGTGAGCACAGGTGGGTGTGAGCCCTTCCTGGGCTTTAGTCTACAGGGCTGGTGGAAGCACAGAGCACAGCGGACAGACTGAGGGCAGAGGAGGCTGAAGCAGCAGGCAGTGGGCCAGGTCTCGTAGGACATGTCAACTGTGTTCATCTTTATCCTGAGAAGAATTGGATTCTTTAACTCTGGATATATTATACGAGTTGGACTGGGAATCCCTCTGAATAAGGGATTTCATGAATTTGAGAAAATAAACCTATTTGTTTCTACTAACCCCTAACTCTCAAATTTAGCTTTCCCTTCAATTATAAATGTAGGCAACAAACTGCAATAGTATTAGCTCTTACCTGGGACTTTGCCACTCACAGAGATCAGGTATCATCACATTATAGTTATTATGTATGTCTCAAATTATTATTTATTTTCAGTACTTTGAAATTACAATATCTGTAGATCCACCCACTAGGTCTTGTTATTTATAGCATAAAGAAACATTTATTACTATATCATAAATTTGTCTTTTAAATGTTGGTAACTTTTTCAATATAATTGGTTTCCTTTGTAATCCTTGTACTTTATTTTATACATTTAAAAATGTTATAGGAGATGTCTAGGGACAAAAAAAGGGTTAAAGAATGTTTGATTTGAAATAATTGATCAAATAGGAGTTCTCTTTCCGGTAGTGTGACAGATTGGATAACATGAATAAATTTTCCAATGGGAGAAAATGATATGCTGAATATGGTTTTATATATGCATCCCTTAGATGATAAAGTAAGGACTCTGTGGAACTCCAAAAGGGAAGGAAAGCCAACTATTGTTTTAAAGTGTCTGCAGAATCTTGTACAGTTTGAGAATCTCTGAAGGCTGCACAGGACTCAGGAGATAAAGTTTAGGTCAGACTGCATTAAACTGAGCTCCCAAAAGGCTCCACCTGGGTGTAGGGACCAATGAGAAACATCACCAGAAGGGAGCAGTGAGGATGCTTTCTTTCAAACTAATAGTTGAGTAGGTAGGGGTGGATAGGTGGGTGGGGAGAGAGCACCCATGACAATAGTAAGTACAAGGTGTCCCTGTGTGGTCTATGAATCCAGAAGTAGAGAATTTAAAGTGGTCCCAGTTTGAGAGACCCTGCTGGACCCTAGGCCACTAGTGAAAGAAAATGCAAGTGCTGTCTGGAAGAATTCAACTTAGGCTTTAAATGTTTCTTAACAATGTTCCAAAGAAAATGAGCAGGCCATGGTTAGAAATTACATCAAGTCAAGGAGATGAGACACTGGATGGCAGGCAGAGTCAAAGACGTCAGATGTTGGAAATGACAAAAATATGAAAGCATCTTATACACGCAGAGAAATTAAAGAGAAACTTGGAAATCTGAGCAGGGAACAAGAGATATAACCAAGCATACTTGTAAATAAGGAAGGAAAAGTATAATTGAAACTTTATTCAAGTATACTTGAATAAAACATTGCAGAAAGAAAGAATGGGGAAGACACAGCATTCAAAGAAATAATGGGGGAGAATTTTCTAAATTTATTGAAAGACACTTAGATGATCCTTAGAATAAAAAGCCCAGTTGGGTTTCCAAAGCCATATTAATATATATAGACATAGATGTAGATATAGATAACAAAAGAGTAGGTTACCAAAGAGAATTGGAGAGGACAGTATCACCTGCAGAGGAATGGCTCTATTAGACAAATAATGAAATTCTTAAAATCAACAGTGGGTACCAGAGACAGTAAAATAATAAATTCAAAGTACTGTTTAAATAACCAATAATTCTATGCCAAATGAAACAGAGGAATGTGCCAAACAAACTTGAGCATTTACCACCAAACAACCCTCACTAAATGGATTCTAAAGGATATAATTCAAACTGAAGGAAAGTGGCCTTAGATGAATCATCTGAGTTGCAAGGAGAAAGTGTAGGCCAAGATAAATGTATGACAATCTAAACAAACTAATGACTATATATGAAACAAAAACAATTTATGGGGAAAATAAAGCAAGCTAGATTTAAAATGCCAAATCACAGTAGCATACCAGTTGGGAGGGGGAATGTTAGGGCCACGTATTGTCCAGGAGACTGTGGCTATTGATCATCTGTAACTGTTATTAAATATGTTCAAAACAGTGCAAACTCTGATAGACCCAGTGTGTGCCTTTGAAGGAAGTAGAGGGAAAACAACCAATGAGTAAAGAAAAATAAAACAGTCCAAATGAAGGGAGAGAGGAGAAAAGGAACAAGTAAAATGGGACAAATCAAAAGTTCAAAATGTGATGTTAGAAATAAAACCAAATCACTAACCACAATAAGTGTAAGTGGACTAAATTCTCCAGTTAAAACTTTGTTATATTTTAGAAACAAAACAAAATTCAGCTACGCACTCATTACAATGCACAAACATAAAGTACACAGAAAGATCAAAAGCCAAACAATGGAAAAAGATAGACCAGGAAGATATTAAGCAAAAGGAGACAAGTATAGTTATATTCATATCAAAGGAGAATTCAGGCAAAAAGCTTTACTAGAAATAAGGAAATTTGCTACATAATGATAATTTCATTAACTGGGAAAATGTATCGATTTTATTTATTTATTTTTTACATATATCTACATGATCTCTATCCTATAGTTTTTTTTTATTCTTATTTCAGCATATTGTGGGGGTACAAAAGTTTAGGTTACGTATATTGCCCTTGCCCCCCCACGCCCCCCCCCCCGAGTCAGAGCTTCAAACATGTCCATCCCCTAGACAGTGCGCATTGCACTCATTATGTATGTATACACCCATCCCTTCTGTATGTACCACATGAATTTGTGTATAGCCTCATAATAAATAAAGCCAGACCAACAGAATTAAAGGGAAAAACTGTCAAATTCATCATCATAGTGGGAAATTTTAATGCACTTAATAATTGGTAGATCGAACAGACAAAAAAATCAGTAAGAAAATAGAAAATGTGAACAGTAAAACTATGGAGCTTGAATTAACATGCTTGACTGCATCTGACATTTGTAAAAGACCCATTCCTTTCAAGCACACGTGGAACACTTGCTGGGTTGACGCACCCCAAGCAAAGCTGGTTGCAACACACTTCAAAGGATCGGATCCACCTGACCACATTTCTTACCACCATGCAATTAAGTTAGAAAACAAAGCCAGTAGGATAATTACAAAAGTCCACTCACTGGAAATTTAATAACACATAATCAAATTGAAATTAAAAGATTTCACCATCTAATTTTTTCACATCAAATGCATGGGATACAGTACTTGGAAGGAAGTGCTTGCCTTTAAGAAAACTGAGAAGGCTCAAAGTGGAGCTAAGATCCGATTAAATCAAAGACCCACAGAAGTAGAAGGAAGGAAATTAAAAGGACAGAAGTTCACCCGATGAAAAAACATACAAAAGAAGAGATCAACAAAGCAAAAATGGCATATTTGAAAAGACACGATTCATTTTTTTAAAAGGCACAAATGGAATGGAAAAAAAGAACATAACCATAGATGTTATAGAAAAAGATAAGAGCGTATTAAGAACAGTTCTCAACAGACTTCACAACTTTGATACAATGAATGACTTCCCAGAGAGAACTTAACAAAACAGACTGGAGAGAAACACAAAATCAGAATAACCCCTTAAGTGTAAGAGAAATGCAATAGTAGTCAAAATCTTTCCTATAAAGAAAACACTACACCCAAATGGATTTATATAATTTCATTCTTACACAGAGAATAGAAGAGACAACACTTTCAACTCATGGTTTGAAGCCAGCATAACCCTAACACCCTAACTGACAAGAACAGAAGCAGGAAGAAAACTACAGACCAATCATACTCATGAATGTGGACACAGAAATTCTGAATAAATAGTATCAAACCAGGGCCAGCAATGAACTAAAAAAGATGATACATCATGATCAAGTTAGGTTTATTCCAGCAATTTAATTGATTGATATTAGAATTTTGATTAAGAGAATTCATCATATTAACTAACAGATTTAAAAGGGAAAGCTATATTATCTCAATAAATAAAGGAAAAAATAGAATTCAACATCCAAATACTTTATGACATTTAAAACATTTCTTACCATATTTTTGGAAGGAAATTTTCTTAACTGAAAAAAGGACATCAACAAAAAGCACCCAGCAAACATAAAGGAGAAACATAGAATGCACTCCCTTTAAAATTAGGAATGTTCTTTAACATTGTATTAGGGTCTGAGCCCACAGCAGTCAAGAAAAGAAACAAAAGTTGTAAGGGTGGGAATGTGAAATGGTACAGCTGCCATAGAACACAGCATGGAGGGCCCTCAAAAACTTACACACAGAATTCACATGTGGTCTAACAATTCCAAAGAGCACTGAAAGCAGAGACACACACAGATATTTACACATCCATATTATTCACAGTAGCCAAAAAGCAGAAGCAGCCCAAGTGTTATCAACGGATGAACGGATAAGCAAAATGTGGTGTAAACATGCAATGGAATATTATTCTGCTTTTAAAAGGAAGGAAATTCTGACACATGCTATTATACAACAGGGATGAACCTTGAGGTCATTATGCCAAGTGAAAAAAACAGACACAAAAGGACAAATACTGTATGACTCTACTTAAGTGAGGTGCCTAGAGTAGTCAGATTCATAGAGACAAAGTAGAGTGGGGGTTGCTGGGGGCGGAAGGGGGGGATGGGGGGCTAGTATTTAATGGGGACAGAGTTTCCATTTGGGAAGATGAAAAAGTTCTAGACATGGATGGTGGTGATGGTTGTACAACAATGTGAACGTATTTAATGCCACTAAATTGTACACCTGAAAATGGTTGAAATGGTAAATTTTATGTATCTTTCATCACAATTTTTTTAAAGTTGTAAGGATTCCCAAGAGGAAACAAAATGGCCTTTATTTATGGCTGCCCGTAATCAGTGCTGTCCAGAATCCAGTGCTTCCTACCAGGCCCGGGGTTGTTTATTACCTAGGATTTGCCAATGGGGGTGTGTTTCAGAAGCTCTATATAAAATTGCACATAATTTTGCTGAGGAAAAGAGCAAAAAAACTTTCATCGGACTGTCAGAGGGGTCTGTGACCCAGGAACGTATAAGAGCCATTCTGAGTCTGTAAACTTCCCCACCCCACCCCCTGCAGCTCTGCAGGTGCTTGGGCTGTGACCAACCCCTCCTATTGGCAATGGCGCAGACCCTGCATGTCCCTCCCACTTCCTTCTCCCTCCTGCCCCCTCCCTCTACCCACCCAACACCACTCTTCTCTTTCTGTCCTTCATTTAGGTTGTTTAAATACAATGCAAAGTATATTCTTAAATATTTCTTGAATTCATTGAACAAGGTCTTATTTTTTAGAAGAGTGTAGCTCTGAAATCAACAAACTCCAGGATCTTAGCTATTGCCCCTATTCCCCGGATGATAGTAATTACACAGCTCCAGCTCTAGCTCAGGGCCTGGGACCCAGAAAGCCCTCAAACCCCTGTCGAATCCTCCAAACCACGTTCTGTAACCATACGTCATTTTAAACTAGATTTTCTTGCTGATTTCATGTCGTGCATTTAGTGTAGATGACATTTTAACAAACTGAAGACCTCCTGCTCAGCCCCCTGGTCTTCCCGGGTAGTGGTGAGGACTCTTGGGACGACAGTGGAGCGGGGCCTCAGATGCAGCTTCAGAACACCAAGGGAATGAGAAATGTCACCAGCTTAATTTGCACCCAAATGAATTCTGAGATGTTTCTTTTTAACAAAATGCTTTATTTCTATTTCTTACTGAGATGCATTGTTAGATACCTGTATGAAATATCAAAAGGCATTTAGATACCTTGCTTTAATTCTCTGGTCACACAAAGTAGGTCGAAAAGACCTGAAATACAGCAAAATAGAAACCAAGTAGTGTAAGCCATTAGGAGATACATGAAGAGAATCACTGTTGGTTTCTGGTGCACTGTGTGGCACATCATG
Organism: Varecia variegata; assembly: GCA_028533085.1. Lineage (NCBI taxonomy): Eukaryota > Metazoa > Chordata > Mammalia > Primates > Lemuridae > Varecia > Varecia variegata. The sequence continues at coordinate 71,243,910 of CM052437.1, read as the reverse complement.
GTTAGTAGTCATCATAGTTGACGCTGGCTCCGTGCCTAAAGGAGTAAGGGCTCCTGGGACCAATTGCAGAGTCTTCATCGTAGTGACGCTGGTAGTAATCACCGTAGTACTCGTGTCCATTTCGATCTCTGTTAAGCCAATAGGTGACGTCATCTTCAAATTTCTGGAGGAAAAGAGAGAGAATGATAGAGAATGATTCAAGGACACACTCTGCTAAGACCACATCTGACCTATAGCTTTTCTCTATGGTGGTTTTTCTTCAACGATTAACAATCCTTACTAAGAATAACTCCTTGTTACAGTATTCTTGTGCTCAGAGGTCAACACCACCAGCTAAAGAATACTGCTGATAAAAGCTATTTTTTCCCCAAAGGAGTACATAACTATACCTTTGCAAACTTTTGCCATACTAATTCTAAATATACCCCAGACTTAAACATTTTTCTCTTTCTTGGTAAATAAAGCAAACATCTGCCAAATACAGTGACAATTGACCTGACCTTCAGACCACATCTCACTGTGGCAGACACTGTCTATCTTATGTCCCATTCCTGTGCCTGGCCCTCTATGTTGCACATAGTAGATGCTTAATAAATGTCAGCTGAATTAAACCAACCACCGCACTGGCCTATCATAGCTCCAGGGCAGAGTATTTGGGGCACCTCTGATGGTGACTCTCATAGCTGTGTTGTTGGAGTGTGCACAGGTGCATTTATTCATTCCACAAACACTATGAAGTGGGCACTGTGTGTGAGGCCCTGTGCTTGGCACTGGAGCACTGCCCAGCACAATAGAGTCTCTGCCTTCAGGAAGCCTGCAGTGCCTGAGAGACAGATAGGAAGAGACAGTTGCAGTTAATAAAAATAAAAGGGAAGGAGAAGGACTGAAGCTGAGTAAGACGTGTAGAATGAAGTTCAGTTTTTGGCTTGGGCAACTGGTCTTTGCTATTAATCCATTTTTTAAAGGACAGACTAATTTTTCTTTGATGGTGGTGAAGGTGCAAGATGAATTTAGATTGGGCCTCACATGTGTCGACGGTCAGGATTCTGGTTTCGTCGCCAAACATTATTTTAGCCATTTCCCCATGTTAACTCCTAATACCTATTTTAATGATGGTCATCAAAGAAATGCAAATTACTAAAAGATAATATAGCATTTTCATCTATCAAATATGTACATATATTTTTAATTTTCAGTGAGAATACCAGATGCTGCTGAAGATTCTAGAAAATTGGTGCTCTCATATGTGACTTATGGGAGAATGCAATTTGACAATACTTAGAGATGCTTAAATATGATTGTACCCTTGCCCCAGGGACTTCACTGGGCAGAATGTGTTCCTAAGTAAAGGACAAGCTACACACAAAGATGCAAATAATTGTACCTGCCTTTGGGGTGTTGGGAATATTCAGAGTACTTAGCATCATGCCTGGCACAGGGTTTGGCTATAAGTGGTTAGCTATTTGTGCAGCAAACAAACAAAAAATTTTATCTGTGTAGCAAAAAGACACACAGGGAACAACCTATATGTCCAATGGTTGGGAATGGGAAGGAAATTATGATACAGCCACATACTCTCATTTTATGTAGCCATTAAAAATGATCTGTCTAAAGGGTTTAATTTTTTTCACCTATTGCAGCACTTTGTATCCACCCTCTATATGAATCACATGCTCATTTAGAAGAACACCTCCAGCTGCCCTAGTTGGAGACGCTGCCCATGAACAATCCATCTGCTCCCAGCTGGGTGGGCAGGCTGTGGGTTCTCCCCGCTACGTCTCGCACAGAGAGCTCAGCTCGTCCGTCACTCTGCAGACAGACACCTGCGCAGCAGGACCTGTGGTTTCAACCCTGCTGCTATCTTACCTGTACCTGCACCCCAGCTGGGAGTCTGTGATTATAAACTCTTTTTCCTAACTTTGCTGAATTTGTCCATGAATGCTATCTAGGCACGTGAACTGTAAACCATCTTTCCCACAAGTGCATTGATGAAATGTCCCCAAAACATCTGCAAAGACCTGTCTCTCTTTAAAAGTCACTTTTCATCTCTTTCCATTATCACATAGGCCCTTGCATGGATGTGTTTCTGACATTTTTTGAGGTAAAGCTGAAAAGGTTTTGGGGGGATTGTGAGTTATTTTAAAGATGCCCACACAAAACCGTTCAGCCAAGTTAAAACGGTTCCAAGGAAAATCAGACTCTCGATGAACCTAAGTCCCAGCCATTTTGGCACCTGACTTCTTTGGATCCTGCCTCCCAAACACGTCCTGGTGGAAACTTCCAGCTGCTGTGCACACTCCTGGTAATGTAATCCACCGCCTCATAGTGCTGGCCATATAATGGGGCTCATACTCTTGGAATGAACGGAAAATCCTCTTTTTCTGTGACCTGTTTCCCGAGCCAGGCCTCTGTCCGCACCACCCCGCCCGGGGGGCCCGGCCTCAGCGGGAAGGAGCACCCACCGCCTCGTCGAAGCCCATGTAGAGGAACTGCTGGTACCACTGCTGCACCTCGGGCCGGCTCCGGTCCCACAGCTGCCGCTTCTGGCGCTTCAGGCTGCCCAGGAATTCTTTGGCTTTGTTCTCATCGACAGCCACTTCAGTCTTGGCTGGCGCAGGTGCTGCAATAAATCATCAATTCCCCAGCCCCGACGCACACGGAATGATTTCTTATCGGGGTGGATCGCTGTTAACACCCCGCCCCCACCCCCACCACGTACAGCTTTGACCCTCAACTGCCCATGTGTGTGCCATGAGATGCAGCTTCACGCTTCTTGTTACTGACCTCTCCTCTTTGGGAACAGCCATTGAAAGGGACACAGCCTAACCTTCACCTCCTAGGTTCTCGAGGCAGAAAGGAAACGCAGCTCGTGCCCTGCAGCCCACTCTCCACGCCCAGCGCCAGGCCTCACCAGCGGCTAGCGCGCCCCTCGGGCTCCTGTGCTCGGGAGACAGGCTGGGTACCCAGTGCCACACAGGTAGGTGCACAGTGCACGTTCATGGTCTATGCACGCAAGAGAGGGCCGTGCCTGCTCGGGAGACTACGTGCGGATGGAGAACTGGTGCTGAGTCCGGAAAGCAAGCAGGGACCAGGCCGCGCCTAGCAGCACAGCCGCGTTCTTGCATCAGGAAGCCGGAGCACCGGCGCCCCTGCAAGCCGCAGGCCCTGGGCCTCACAGGCTCACTGAGGATCCGATTGGGTCTCAAAGGGTACTGACCCTTCGCCTCTGCTCCCTCTAACGTCCTTCCATCATAGTCTCAGTTGTTTAAAGGGAACTGCTTCTGCAGGGTGTGCTCAGGGGAAGCCATTGCGCCATCCAGCTTGCTGTCTAGTTTTGAGCCTCTGTCCCTTCATCTATAAAACTGGGCAGACAGTCCCTATCTTGGTGGTGTTAAGAATGCACAGGATAATGGATGTAATTCGCCCGATGTGTCTGCAGATCACGTGGATAAACATCAGCAGGGTTTGTTTCTTTACAAACCCTTTAGGGCTTGTTACACTGTTTTGTACACAGTAGGTGCTCAATATGTGTTTCTTGGTTTGAACTGAGTAAAGGCTGAGGAATACACACCTAGGAGACACTCCTGCAGCCACCCAGCACAGGGAGGGGGACCCTCTGAGCCACCCTGGGGACGGGGGATAAACCAGGGCCTGGTGGGTGTCTGGAAGTGCTGGGAAAGCTCCTGGGAGCCCCACCACCACCACCAGGGACTCCTGTCCCCGAGTGGAGCCGCCTGTGCTCCACTCACCTGTGGGAGGCCCTGGGGGGCACCAGGGAAGTATGGGAAGAAGTGCTCAGGGTCTCTCTTTGAGGGGCGGACTTCAGCTTGCTAGAATCCCCCGTAAACTTGGAGAGGAAAGAGTAATTGATTAAATGGTCACATCAGAAATGTGGTCACACGTTTTCATTTCTAAGGCATACTTAGTTTTATAGATGCAGATGAAAGTTGGGAGATGGAAAATGACATTCACAAGACCACACAAGTGAGCCAGCTGACCCAACTGACTACAGTGGGCCCAGAACCTGTATTTTGTGACTTCCAGACGTTCAATTTCTACATTTTGCTGCTGTCTACCACATTCATCTTAGGAGCATTATTCACAACAGAGGTTAGTAATAAAAAGGTTTTCCTGTTTCCATGCCCTTCCCCAGTAGCTAACTGGATATATAGGCTACCACAACAATGCCATCCCATGCCCACCCCACCAACTGAGGTTTTATGTGCTCTGAAAGATATCCTCTAAATTTAGATATGTGCTTCATGGTTCTAAAATAAAGAGCATTCAATTAACACTGTAGCACTGTTTCTTTTGAATCCACACTGACAGCTTTCAGAAAAACAACCTTCAAACATTTACTGGCAATAATATTTATCGAATAAAATACCACAGCCCCTACCCGCAGAATAAGCCCTTCAGATCTGCTAACCTTTTAAGGAGTAAACACTTTTGATTTTCCAAATACAAGACTCCAGTGAGCACACTGAATATTACCATTTCATTTCCATCCAGTTAAGAATGCATCCCTTATCCACTTGGGGTATATTTACCTTCTCGTTTTTGAAGCATTAGCTTGAGTTTATTTCCACTTATGCCACCTAAAAAAATGAAAATTGAAACCAGTTTCAGAGTTGCACTATTCGCTTTACCAAATGCAAAAATCAGAGTTGGAAAAAAGAAGTGCACGCCCCGCCTTGATTTGGCAACGTGGTAGTTTCGCAGTATTTGCTGCTTGCTGCGTTCCCTGTTGTGCAAGAAAAACAATTCAGCCTGCCCAGGGCTAATACTGGAGACAATGACCATGGCTGACCAAGGGCATTACAATTTGAACTAGTGCCTAGGAAAAGTGACATTGTTCTTTTAACCTCTGTCACATGTGCCACATCCCTGCAAACCTTTACTTCATGGTATAATGGGTTGAATGGTGTCCCCCAAATTCATATCCACCAGGAACCTCTGAATGTGAGCTTATTTGGAAATGGGCTCTTTGCAGATATACTTTGTTAAGGATCTCATTATGACATCATGCTGGATTTATAGTAGGCTCTAAATCCAGGGACTGGTGTCCTTACAGGAAGAGGAGAGGAGCTAGGGACAGCAGCCGTGTGAAGACAGAGGCAGGCAGGAACGAGAGTCAGGCTGCACCGACCAAGGAATCTGCCTTACTGCTCTAAAAAGTCAGCCTGGTTTTCTAGCTTGCCTGATCATCCTATAATCAAGCATTATTTGTACCATTTGCTGTTATTGCTATTCAGTTTTAAAAGTATTTCTAATCAGCTCAATAATTTTAATAGACAATAACATGTCTGGCCTGATAGAGCACCCCCTCCACCCAGTGAACTGCTCTGAGGACGTCCAGAAGTCTCTGCACACAGGAATAAGGCCTGTCCCAGGAAGGGCGAACCCAAAGCCCCTGGGGAAAACACCCCGGCATCGTAGGTTCATCTTCAGGCGTAAGGAACTAGAGTCTGGCCCCAGGATGGAAAAATGCATTGATGTGGTGGCGGCCACTTTCTTCCCAGGTTCTTAACCTCTCAGTCCACGGACAGGCTCCAGGGGGTCTGGAAAAGTATCAGAAATTATGTTTGTCTCTGCACAGGCACAGTTTTCTGGGAATAGGAGCCATAGCTTTTGCCAGACTCTCAGAACTGTCTGTCACTCAAATAAGATTAAGAATTCTCACTTTATTTGTCAATAAAATGTCAGTAAAACTGGAAAAAAAAATTTAAAAAAGAGCCCCTGCTTAAAGACTCTACTATGTAGTTGGGGAGAAAAACAATCATAGCCAAGAGTCACAAACTGGATGCCCATAGCTGGACGGGATCTGTGGATGCATTTTATTAGCATGCCCAGTGTTTACAAAATTTGAATTTGAACTCCTCTGGGCCTGGGTCACTCAGCACACCCACGGTTCACGAGCAGCCACCTCGCCTACCCGCCCCTGCAGGCATTTGGGTCAGACTGGTGCCCGACTGCAGGCAGGGTGGCTGTGCCATCCAGGGAGCCTGCTGGCCCGGTTGCTGGGATGGAATAGGGAACCTGCTAGAATTTACTAAGCCTATTTCCCAATAAGGGCCTCCCTCAGGATTCCTGGGTAGAGTGGCCACACTTTCTGGGTGTCCAGGGACAGCCCGAGCATATACCTATTGTCCTGGTAAATTAATGAGAGTGCCTCCTTTCGCTCTCAAGTGTTGCAGCTTGCATGATAAATTAAATGGCTACCTTATTTTGAGAGGTTTAATGGCATGGAAATGGCTTGGGGAAATCTCGAGGGAACCACACTAAAGGGTGAGGGACAGAGGTGGTTGTTGCCCTCACATCCTCCGCAGGAGGGTTGGAAGTGCATGGACGGCAAGCAGGGCTATTCGTGCAGTGTGTGGCGCCCTGGGGGACAGCTGTGTTTTCATCATCTGTGCTCAGGTCAGTCTACAGCGATGTGTTTGTTTAAAAAGCAACTGCAACCTTAGGCTGCATTAATCATGACTATTGAAAAAAGGAAGTAATTATCCTGCTCTGTTTGGTCACTGCTCTGAGCAGACCTCCCCTCTACTATTCTGTTCGGTTCACAACATTTCACATGAAGAAGGTCACAGAAAAACTGGAGTTGCTGTCGAAGGAGGGGACCTAGACATTTGTTCTATAAGAGAAAAATGAAAGGAATTTAAGTGTTAAACCTGGAGAAATGAAACTCGTGGGAGGAGAGCTATGGTTCTAAGGGGCCACTGGGTCATAGACTAGGGCATGAAGTAAGGTTTTCAACACCTGGGCAACCACTGAAAGATGGAACAAGTGGCCCCAAGAGGTTCCCGAAGAAGGGAACCCCAAGGTGTCTGAGCATAAATAAAGACGAACATTGGGCCAGTCTCCTGCAGGGGCAGTGACCTAGTTCAATGGGGGGAGGGCTATCTTAAAGGCTGTGCTTTCCTTCCACCCTTAAGAGTCAATGAAGAAATCTCTGAAAATATTTGCCAAGGCAAACGGATTCGGTCCTTGGCACTAATATTAGCATTCATTAATATCTTAACATTTGTCGATCTCTAACAGCTCACATGGTAGCACATACAGAATTAAGTATGGTCCCTCCATCTGTTTGCCTTCTGTAAAAGTGCCTAACAATTAATGAACAAAATGTGGTCTGATGTTGAAATAGACATTTAAGCATTTGTGATGAGGCTGCAATTTCTTGCAGCAAATGTGTGTCACTACCACTTCGGAAATGAGAGCCTCCCCAAACCTCACCTAGACAACTGAAAAGCACAAATAAGTCCTAAATTATGAATACTGCCACTGTGCCAATTGCTACACACTGAATTGCATATTAATATATACAATTGGACACCACACTAAATTTGTTTAAAGAAAGTGATAAAGAATAATAGAATAGCTGTGATTTTTTTTTTTCTGTAGTATGGATTTTTTACCCAACATCATCAGTTATTAATTCTAGGCTGTGATGATAAGCACTCCCAAATTTATTACATCCAGTTACCTGGCATTTGATCTGGCACATTCAGAATTGCACGATGCCCCTCTTGAAAGTGCTAAATATTAATAAGTTGATCAAGAAGGGGCCATGGTTATTTTCTCCACTAAATGCTTTTGGGTATCATAAAAAGCCATCTTTGGGACTCTACAAAAAGATTTTCATTTGATGTCGTAAGAACTTTCACATTTCAGCCTGATGATGATAATGTTTTAACTGATTCCTATCACTAAGTTCTTGGTATGAACTAAATAAAATTCAAATCCTGAAAATGAACGGTTCACTGGACTTATTCAGATGTGCTTCTTAAAATGGGGGGAATAAAGAGGGGGAGGCAGGTAAATCATGCAGTGGGACATTATTGATTAGCTTCACCTGCACTTGTAATTGAGAACAGTAATCCTCCCCATCTGAACTAGCAACCCCGGGTTCCACCCCAGGGTTCATACTGCCTGACTCTGCCTCCCCTCAACCTGGAGTTTGACTTTCATACCTGTTTTGAATAAGCAATATACAGAAACTGAGTAATCAAGCGAGTTGTCCTTTCTTCAGACAGTGCCCAGCTACCGTGCAGTGGGACAAGCACCCGTTTCAGGCTCCTGGGCAAGTCACTTCACACCTTCCAGTCTCGTTTCCTTAGCGGATCACAATTCCTGCTAAGGAATTGTGTTGTAAGCTTCAGAGCACTCATGTGTCCATGAGGCCACTTGTGAATCATAAAGGCTCATACCAGCCCAAGGCAGTCACTCAGGACAAAGGTACAGTTTCAGATGGCGGTTCTCAGGTGGGATCTGTGGACCCCAGGGTTCAGACGTCTGGCACCCACCAAACTGCTTCATTCTGGGTGCGCGCGTGAATGCACTTTTACAGAAAACCGACAGGGAATTTTCAGAGTTTTGAACAGATTTGCTGAGCACTCCATGAAGTAGGGAAGATAAAGCATTACTCCTTTAAGAGCGTTTCCCCTATCTGGGGTGTGAGGCCTGCACCCAGCTTCGCAAACTGCAACTCAACCCAGCCGGGAAGCGCAACGTCCACTCTGTTGCCCAGCCACTGCCTGGAAGGAAGTCGTGGTGATGGTGCCACTTGGTCCCGGGAGCACCACTCGCTTAAAGCCCCGCTTCCCATTGCCCCTTACCTTAAGCCCCGGAAACACTTCTTACCCACCCTTTGGACCCCTGGCCCTCCTTTCCCAAGGTTACCCAGCAGAGACCCTCCCCTTGACCTTGGTCCTCTCTCCACCCGCCCACGCGGACCGCTTCACACTGGTGCAAGTGCAAACCCTACACCTGTGTCCCGTCACCCACTTGGCCCTGCCTAGGCTAAGGATGGGGCCTATTCCCCAACCCCATCACCAATCTCTCTCCCCAGGCATCCTGGCAGCGCAGCGCTGGTCCAGCCCCACCCTCCGGTGAGCACCGCTCTCAGCCCGGCATCGCCCAACTCACCTGGGCCCAAGCACAGCAGCAGGAGCAGCGCCAGCCCGGTCAGGGCCAGGACTGCGGGCCGCGCGGAGGAGGCGGCCATGGCGGCGGCAGGTGGGCAGGAGGGCGAGGGGCGCACGGCGAGCCGCTGCGAGAGGACTGAGCACGGAAGAGGGGCGCAGGCGGGCAGGCGCTGCCTCCGAGAGTTATTCCCGCGTCGCTGCCGGGGCGGGACCCGGCGGGTGGGCGCTGGGCCAACGGGCCGCCCGCCAGGAGAGCGCCACGGAGCCCGCTCTCCAGCGCCCAACCCGCGGGGGCCCGGCCCCCGTCTCCAAGGCCAGGGATGCTCGCAACGCAGGGCCCCTGGAGAACCCGGCAGCGGGGCGCCATGTGGCCGGCGCTGCCCACTGCTAAAGCTGGGTTCCAGAGACCCAGGGAAGGGCTGAAGGCATCCAGGACCAGGGAAAAGGACCACGCCCCCCCTCCCCGCCTCGGCCATGCACTGGGAGCGCTTGCCCACTTGCCTGATCCCAGAGCTCAGATCTGTCCCTCGCTCCCACTTTCTCCCCTGCCCGAGCCTCACTTGGCACTAATTCTTCGTCCCCTCCTCCTCCATCTCACTCCCTCCTGGCGGCTCCTGGCCTTGCTCCTGCCTGGTATATAAAGTAGCCTTTGGAATTTCCTTAATTCCTGAGCTGCGCTTAACAGTGCCTTTGGCAGTGCTGTGTTTTGTGATATTTTGAAAGACTCCACAGTCTGGGTTTAGAGCTGCGGTCCAGGAAATCATCCCACCCAAACCACTTCAACAGAAAAGCCGTTGAGAAACCAGGTCTGTAGTCCGGGCACACTCCAGTGATACTAAAGTTGAGGCTGGATGAGAAGGCAGAACTTCATCCCAGCACCAGGCCTGTTCAAATATAGGGGACACAAAAGGCGGTGAACAAAAAACTAGAACAAACTTATTCCAACTGACTTTGAGCAGGTCACCTAATTACTCCCTCTAGGCCTGAGCTGCAAAAGGGCTAACTTTCCGCCTTTCCCATCCCAGATCTGCCCTAAGCTCAGCTGATTACCTCTTTTCTTCTTCTAGGTTCTCATTTTTATACCTTCTCGTTATATAATTAGCTCTCCATGTAATGCACTTGGATTTCTCCAGGAGGCAAGAGAAAGATGTCTTTTAACATTAAGTTAGCAAAGGCAGATGGTGGCAGACCAGAGAAAAAAGTGTGAAGTGGGGCTGAGAGTGAAATAACAGTGCTTCCCAAGGTGCAGAGAGATGGAAGGATAACATCATACATCCACTTATGTTGGAGAAACGCTCATGAACCCTTGAGGAAACTGTGGAATGCAGGATAAGATTAAATAAAGCAACTAGGCATGTATTTACTTTTGCCCGAGGACAAGAAATTTATCATTAGGAAGAAAATCAAAGCAAATAAAAAGCCAATGCCCTGTTTGAATTGATTTAGAACAGCGGTCCCCAACCTTTTTGGCACCAGGGACCAGTTTCATGGAAGACAATTTTTCCACAGACCAGGGCAAGGGGATGGTTTCATGATGATACAAGTGCATTACATTTATTGTACACTTTATTTCTATTATTATTAAATTGTACTATATAATGAAATAACTATACAACTCACCATAATGCAGAATCAGTGGGAGCCCTGAGCTTGTTTTTAGGAACTAGACGGTCCCATCTGGGGGTGATGGGAGACAGTGACAATCCAAAGTGTGTCGCTTACGTCCAGTCTACATAATCTCGTTTTGGTTGCTGTCAGAAAACCCTGCTTCACAAAGATAGGATGTTGGAAATGGAAACAGGCTTTTCAGTGCTTTTGTGGCAATCTCAGGATATTCCGCTTGACTTTAATCCAGAACGCATGAAGATTTGAAGTTGTCTCAAACATACTTTTAAGGCCACCGTCATTTGTAATGTCAAGCAGTTGATCCTCTTCTAGCAGAGAGTCCATTCATCTGGCCTATTCACAAATGGGTCACAGATCCATTCCTTTTCAGTTTGGGGGTCTTTTGTGGTTGGGAAGTAATGCTGAAACTCTTTTGAAAGCTGAGATAGGTGATCATGCACCAGCTGGGAGAAAGAAGGCCCTGGCTCAGTCTCTTTCAAAATCTCTGCTAATGTTGGAAACATGTCAAAAATCCCAATGTTTACTCATCAACCCCATAATTCCAGTTTGGCTTTGAATGTAGTCAGTTTATCTGCCAACTTGAACACAGTTGTCATTCTCCCCTGAAGTGACAGATTGAGTCCATTGAGCAGGTTGAATATGTCACACAAGTAAGCAAGTTTTGCAACCCATTTTGTGTCACTGAAATGTGCTGCCTGTGGTGAATGTTTTTCTAAAAGAAACCTCTGGAGTGGCTCTTGTAACTCAAAAACTCTGGTCAGTAATCTACCTTTAGAAAGCCACCTCACTTCTGCGTATAAGAGAAGACCTGTGTGCTCTGCATCCATCTTCTTACAGAGCTGTGCAAACAGACGTAAGTTAAGGACGTGTATTTTAACGTGGCTGGTAATTTTAATCACATCCTGCAAAACGTTGTTTAGTTCAGGTGACATTTTTCGGCTACCCAGCATTTCTCTATGGATGACACAGTGTGTAGACTCACATTTAGAAGTGACCTCCTTGACCTGAGTAGTGAAACCAGAAAGCCATCCAGTCATGGCAGCTGCTCCATCAGTGCATATACTGACATAAAATGACCAATTCAGTTTTCCTAATACGTAATCATTCAAGGACTTGAATAGTTCTGTAGCCGTGGTGTTGGTTGGCAACAAAAGTGCACATAACATATCCCCATGCACATCCTCCTGAAAAATATATTGCACAAAAACAAGCATTGTTGCTTTGTTGTCAACATCGGTAGACTTGTCAATCTGGATTGCATACCACAGTGACTCATTAATCTTCTCTAACAATTGCTCCTCAATATCCTCTGCTATTTCATCTATTTGTTTAGTTATGGTGTTAGGCGAAAGAGGAACACATATCACCTTTTGAACTGCAGCTTCTCCTAAAAGTTCATGGCAAATGTCCTTAGCAGCAGGCAGGATCAACTCTTCACCAATGGTAAAGGGCTTCTTAGCTTTAGCAATGCAGTTAGCCACTAAGAATAACGCTCTCAGTGCAGACACGTTTAATGAAGTGGCGGCCTTCAGTAATTGCTTCTGTTCTTCATGTTCATGTTTTTTCCCTTTGAAAAACTCCAAAAGTTTGTCTTTTAATGCAGGGTGCTTGGTCTCCATGTGGCGAAGGAGTTTTGAAGATTTCTTGGCTTCATTGAATAGCTGGTCGCCACATATTATACAAAGCAGCTTGGAGAATGTGAGTCACCTGTTTCAATGAACCTGTAAATTTAAGTAGGACTCTTGGTACCTTTTTTTTAAAATGCAGCTTTCATTTTGTTGGCAGTTTTAGAGTCTTCTGCTCTCTCATCATTGGGTCTTTCCCCCTATTCAAAGAAGTTCTCCAGTGACTTTTGTTTTTTACTCATTTTTGCTGGGGTTAGCTTGTGGGCTTACCAAAACTGTGACTGAGACAAGTGTGCAGTGTGGGAAAGAGGCTTGGATGGAAGTGGTAAATAAAATAATGGGCAGGCCACACACGGACTAAAATAAGTGTTGGATTCTGACTTAAAGCCTGCCACCAAATGCAGCTGTACAATTGAAGTAAGATGCTTACTTGCCACTATAAAACCTGCCACCAGATGCAGCTTAATTGTCACTTGCCACTCACTGTCAGAGTTTTGGTATGAGTCTGCAAGGGTTTGGTTTATTATGATCTCTGTGCAGTCAGACCTCTCTGCTAATGATAATCTGTATTTGCAGCTGCTCCCCAGCACTAGCATCACTGCCTCAGCTCCACCTGAGATCATCAGGCATTAGATGCTCATAAGGAGCGTGCAACCTAGATCCCTTGCATGAGCAGTTTACAGTAGGGTTCACTCTCCTATGAGAATCTAATGCCACGCCTGATCTGACAGGAGGTGGAGCTCAGGTGGTGATGTGAGCCATGGGGAGTGGCTGTAAATACAGACAAAGCTTCACTGGCCTGCCGCCACCGCTCACCTCCTGCTGTGCAACCCAGTTCCTAATAGGCCATGGACCAGTACCGGTCTGAGGCCCGAGGCTTGGGGACCACAGGTTTAGAACATACATTAAACATAATAACTATAATCTCTTGTTTATCTTGTGGAGATCATCCCCCCGACCCCAGATCTCTACCAGTATCTGCTTCTAATACAACTCCTAAATTCTCTTCTCTTAACTGTCAGGATCTGATCAGAACTGAGGTCCTGCACCCAATGAGGACAGGAGTCACCTGCCCGCAGAGTTGTCCTTTTCCACATTTTTGGCAGCTGACTTACATTTCATACCCTCTCGCCCCTCCCTTTGCATTTACAGCTGGCAATGCAGACTAGCGATTTCATTTTTTGTTAATTCAAAGATTCCAAGGAGGAAAAAAATCTACTTTAATCGGCTCATACTGTTGTAGGATTTGAAGACAAGGTAAATATTGAATCCTAATTTTTATGGGCCTGTATTAAAAAAAACTTGATTATTATTTTAAGTATAGAATTGCTAAGACAAATCAAGGATCCTACAGAAAGATATTTTAAAATAATTACCAGTAAGATGATGAGAAGAACATTTCCTGGGAATTAGGCCATTTCCTCTTCCCACCTCTAAACTGCTCAAGCCAGCCCGGGGCTGGGGAGGCAGCAGCATGTCCCACATGAAGGGCAGTGAGTGATGAGAAGGCACTGCCAGGAGAGTGTACTGAAGGTAAGTCTTTTTGAAGCTAAGTTTACATTTTCTAACCAAGAAGATAAAAATGATTGCCATTTGATATAAGGGACCCACTGGGCCATCACTTAGGGCTATAATGTTTACTTACAAAACAAAAATGGTTTCTGGGAGATTTTACAGTTCCTGGATAAGCGGGACATTTACACATCCTAAATAATTACCAAACTCTCCATCACTGACAGTAGTAGGAGTGCCCTCTACTATTTTTATTGAAATATAACAAAATACAGAAAAGCACAGAAACCAAGTGTGCAACATAATGATTAAGAAACAGCATTGTCAGTAGCCCAGGTGTAATACTTTAGTTTGAGGCCATCCTCTTTTAAAAACATTCCATTAGTAATTTATTTACATTTCATTAATTAATAAAAAGAGGTATTAAAAGCATAAGATTCATGACTCTATCAATTGAGTCCAACCCAATTCAATTCAATCCTGTATCAATATCTAAATGCTCAACTGCCTTAAAATGCTCAGTATTGCCTGAACAGTATTCCGGAGTGAAATGTCTTCTGCTTCAATATTCTTGTCTGTAATACGCATACATTTTTAGCAACATCTGATCACTACCACTAAAACAGGGTACGCAGCACTTTTGTTTACCTACTTCATTTAAGTCTTTTATCCTTTTCATTCATGCTGGGTCTGGGGTTATTTTGATCCTACTTGTGAAGGGTTTTATTTCTCTCTCCCATGCAAACACTCAAGAGTCTGATTTTAAAGGGCAGCCGGGGAGGACAGGCAACTTTGATTTGGCTCCAACAGGCTTTCAGTAAGAGGTTCCAAGTGTGATGAAAGTCCCTCATGTTCCCCACAAGAGAATCAGCTCTCTAATAAACCATGAGTGATCTGTAGCAGGGAGCCTCACTCTGCCTTCAGAGGGGTCACTAAACTCAGGTGTTCTGCCTGGAGACACTATGTCATTTCTTGAGTCCGTATCTAATTTCCTTTCCATTTTGTTTATTTCTTCAACAGTATTTACTTAGTTTTAGTCCTTTCGGGCTGCTATCACAAAATACCATAAACTGGGTGGCTTATAACCAACAGAAATGGATTTCTCACAGTTCAGGAGACTGGATGTCCAAGATCAAGTCACCGGCAGATTTGGTGTCTGGTGAGGACTGGCTTCCTGGTTCACAGATGGCAACTTCTTGGGGTGTTCTCATAGTATGGAAGGGGTGAGGGAGCTCTTGGGGGACTGTTTTATAAGGGCACTAATCCCACTAATGGGGCCTCTCCCTCATGGCCTAATCACCTCCCAAAGGCTCCACCTCCTAATACCATCACCCAGGAAGTTGAGATTTAATGTACTAATTTGGGGGGAACACAAACATTCAGTCTGTACCACTTATAAAATGCTAACTATGAGACACTGTGAAAAGTCCTTTCCTTCCTAGTCACTTTAATTTGTCAACCCTCTCACATGAAAGACTCCCCTTTTTCCCTCTGCTAAATCTGGTCTGAGTCTTCATTCCAGAGTTTCTCAAACTTGGTCTGAAAATTCTGAGGTGCTTCTTAGTGCAGATTCCTGGGTCACATACCCCGGAATCCTGTAGGTCTTGGGTGGGACCAAGGAACCTACTTTTGTTTAAAAAGAAGTTTCTATAGGATGTTGATGTAAGTGGTTCTCAGGGTGCATGGCTTCACTCAATTCAATACTGTACAATTTTTCTCCCCCCATGTACCATACTGACCCCAGAGGCTTCATTTCTTCAATTTGGCTAAGGACATGGGCTTTGGGTTTCAGTTCTTTCTGCATTATGGACTAACTGTGTAGGTAAATCACGTGTCCTCTCCAGGCCTGAGGTAATGTTATTGTTTAGCATATTGAGGTAAGAGATCACATGTACAGAGTCTGGTATACAGTAAGCACTCAATAAATGCTAGGAATTGTTGGTATTACCATATCTTCCCTCTGGCCCCTGTGCTCTGTACCGGGTACTCTGCCACCTGTCTGCTCCTCCCCTTGCCTCAGCTCAGGAGCTCTCATTTTGGATGGATCCCAATCCACCCCACACTTCATTGTCACACATTGTCAGGCTGACCTCAAACACAGCCCAGACATGGCATCCCCCACCTCCAAATGCCACAGTGACCTCAGCAGTTCTTCCTTCTGCCTTCTATAATAGTTTACAGACATCTGGCTATAGAGGACCAGGGGAAGTGCCATTCCCTGGTGAGGATGTCAGCAGCCTAATGAACACTGGTGAAGTTCTATAGGACAAACAGCACAAGAGAGAGGGCAGGGTCTGAGACAGAGCTGCCAATGATTACAAGCAGCCTCAGAGAGAGATCAACCAGCCCAGTGCCAGATCCAGCTTGACTCTGCATCAAACAAGCCAACAATAAGAGAGATTTGATGGTGGAATGAATTTCATTTTAAGATTGCTAAATCTTAGGTGTGAAAATGGCATTACAGTTACTTTTTTAAGGCTCTTATCTGTTAGAACTACATACTGGAGTATTTATGGGGAAAATGATACAATGTATGGGGTTTGCCTTAAAATATTGCAGGAGAAACAATTGTCAAATATTGATAATTATTTTGCCAGGGAACCATTTACACAGTCCTTGACCCCCAATTGTGATGTGTGTAGGTGCTATGGTCTGAAAGTTTGTGCTCCCTCCATCAAGATCATATGTTGAAATCCTAGCCCCCAAGGTGGTGGTATTGGAGGTGGGGCCTTTGAGAGGTGATTAAGTGATGAGGGCAGAGCCATCACAAATGGGATTAGTGCCCTTAAAAAAGAGGCCCCAGAGAGCTCTCTTGTCCCTTCCAACATGTGAGAACACAGTGAGAAGCATCATTCTATGAACCAGGAAGTGAGCCCTTGCCATACACCAGATCTGGTCCCTTGATCTTGGACTTCTCAGCCTCCAGAACTGTGGGAAATCCATTTCTGTTATTTATAAGCCTCCCAGTTTATGGTATTTTATAGCATCCCAAACAGATCAAGACAAAAGAGGAGCATTATGCTGTTCTCTGTTTGTGTATATTTATATATTTTATAATAAAAGTTAAAATATAAAATCTAATTACACCACTAACTATAGAATATATAACATACACATGACCTCAGACTCTCTATTTAGCTCTTGAACATGTAAAGCAGTAATTTTTTTCTTATATTTTCTATGGTTTTCCCCATTTCCCCAAAACTCAATTCTTGAGTATATTCTCTGCATCTTCACAGCTTCATAGCTTTGCTTACAACATTCCCACCCTCTGGGATGCCATTGGACCCTCATCTCTGCTAGTCAAAACCCTACCGTTCCAGTTACCTATTACTGTTTTAAAGATGACCCCAGACTTATTGGCTTAAAACAAACACTATTTTATTATAGTTCATGATCCTGTAGATCAGGAATTTGAGAAGGGCTCAGCTGATCGGTTCTTCTGCTCTGTGTGGTATTGATGGAAATCATTCAATGGGACTCAGCTGGCAGATGGGCTGGACTGAAGAGTCCCAGACAGCTCATTCACCTGTCTGGCACCTTGGTAGGGATGGCTGGAAGGCCGGACTTAACTGAAATTGTCAACTGAAGTGCTTACATGTGGTCTCTCTAGCATGGTGGCGTAGGCTCCCAGAGGTAGTATTCCTAGATCAGGTATTCCAAACGACAAGAAGAGAAAGCTCTCTGTATCTTAAGGTCTTGCCTTGGTAACTGACACAAATCAATGCCAAAGTATTCTATTGATCAAAGCAGTTACAAAACCCACAGGCATTCAGGAGGAGGAATATAGATATAGGGTTATTTCTCAAAGACAGAATGTCAAAGAATTTGTGGGCATCTTTAATCTGCCACACCCACTCACCTTTCAAGCCTGAGCTCTGAGGCTATCTCCTCCAAGGGGCTTTCCCTTTGGGGCCAGGGGCATAATTACTTTTGAATTCCTGCAACCCTTCCACTCCCCCTGAATGTTTTCCCCCTCTACCTTAGATTTATGTGTGTGCCTTATTTCTCTTTTCTCTCTTGGATTTTAAGATTTTGCCTCCTCAATTTATTCCCTTTTGAACCAAACACTCCATAAGTATTTGAATAAATAAATGTCATCATCTAAAAGTGAATCTGTGATTATGCAGATCTTGTATAAATGGGATCATTTCATATGACCCTGTTTTTGGTTTTTAAGTTTGATATTAGGAAAGTGTATGGTGCATATAATAACAGCTCACGGCAGCAGCCAAACACAGTAACATGAAGGATCATGGCAGAGAGACAACCCTGCCACAGGTCAGCCCTGAAACTGTCTACACCAGTGCCCCAGCAACCATGGGGTTAACAGTCAAGCTCAGTGGTGCGTCCTCAAAACTCCTTTCATGTTTATTAAGCAAGTTTCCATGTTGGAATTTTAATAACTTTTGCCATTTGAAATAACTAACTGAAGCCAAAAGCAGGGAAAAGGAGAAAGTTTCCTTTCAGGCTAAAAAAAAAAAATTGAGAAGCACAAAGTCCTTATTATGCAAGGCTGTCGTTCACAGAGGCGTTCTGTGAGCAGGGCTAGCAAAGAGGTGCCAGGACCCACAGGCAGATGTGGCCCCATAGTGACTGCTCCCAGGACCCCACAGGAGACATGGCCCCTTAGCAACTGTGCCCAGGGCCCCCCAGACAGATGTGGTCCCTTAGTGACTGCTCCCAGGACCCCACAGGGGACGTGGCCCTTAGTGAGTGTGTGCTGACGTCCCCAGCCAGTGAACCTGGAGACAGCCAAAGAAGTTCTGGGACAAATGGCCACCTTATCCATAAGGGATCTCTGGCAAATGAGATGACATTATTAAAACAGATGAACACATGTTTTCAGGCTCTTTCAAACCTCAATTTTCATCATTTTAACCAAAAATTTACTGAAACTCTGAGGAGACTAGGAAGACATTGTCCAGACGGCCATGGTTGAAGAGTAACACACATGGCCATGTTAGGAAACTCCCCATTCACATTTTCCTTTGCCCTGTGGGGTAGAGGCCCACCACAGACTTCTTAATATTAAACTCAGGGCAGCAGCTTAATGAACTGGACATAACTTATAGGTTCCTGGCAGGAGTTTATAGCTGCACAGGTGATGGATATACCACACTTTGGGCACCAAAGCCAACGGCCAGATGCCTGCTGTCAAAGGTGGGTCCTACGATACCCCAGGCTACAGTCTTGTTAGTAGGAACTGGGTGAGACCAGAGACCAGGCACCAATGTGGCAGGCAGAAGCCAGAGGGTCCCACAGGCTCCACCACACCTAAATGATTTCTTGCCATATGAATGACAAAAACAGTCCTTTTGGATTTTTACAGGTATTGTGAATCCCAGCGTGGTAGGAAAGGGACTTTATAGTGACATTGATGGTCTTGGAGCATCATTGCTGGAGGCCCTCTCAGCTCTATTCAGGGTCAAGGAATTAGAGCTAGTTCTTCAACTAAGTGTAGACTACACCACAGCGACACACAGAGCTCCCCAGAAATGATTTTTTATTTGTTTTTCATTTTATAAAAATTTCCTTTTTGGTGTTATTCATTTGTTACATATTTATGTCTTGTTTATGTTGTTGTTTATATATTAATATATTTCTGTTGATTATGCACAGAATTTTAAGGTTGCTGTGTAAATGCAACCTCACACACAAATGTGAATGCATAGGATCGGCCTTGGGTAGAGTGAAAATGTAGTTCAAACTAGCTCTCCCCAAACCCAGGTCAGCATCAGAGATTCAGTCCTTCTGTTAAGGCATTAGATCACCAGGACGCTTTGTTTAAATAAAAGAGTTTGATAAGGAAGTAACAATAAAATAGCCATGGGAAGGAAATTCATGGAGGGAAGGAAAAAGCAGCAATAGCAATATCACCTCCCTTAACCATTTTATCCACTCAGCAGTTGTCTGGGCACCCATCAGAAACAGTGGCTGCCCCTGGTCATCTAAAGCCTGTAGTGTAAGTGGTGCTCTATGGTTTCCTGTTTGACACCTCCCCCCAGGTCCTACAAAGTGGGCAGGAATAGAGCCTCCATTTACAGATAAGGAATTGGAGAGCTCAAAGTTGTCATTGTCAGTGGTTTTCACCAGCGTCCAAGTTTTCTGACTTTCTGTCCCTCCTGAGCTCTTACCCTCTACTCCCGAGGTCCAGTCTGCCTCTGTGGGGTGCTCAGAGGACAAGCGCTGAGTGCTGTGGCAGGAAGGTGTGAGCCCCAGTTCTTGTGCTCAGGGGCTGTTTAGTTGGGCAGCAGCAACCAAACGTTATCGGGACAAGGAGCAGCGACTATAATTAGATTTTGCAAGCTCTTTGAAAACTGTCTCAGAACCGGCATTTTAAGGGCCAAAAACCAATCAAGGGTGGTATTATTAGAAACAAGAATGATAAAGATTTGTAAAAGTGATTGACATCTACAAAGTACCTTACATAGAGTTCATTGTCTTCAACTCATGGTTCCAGGGTAAGATCATCCCTCTCTGCCTCTTGAGATTCTGCTCGAGATCCTTGTCTCATCCAGGATATTTAGGCAGGAAATTTCTCTCCCCTTTGGTTGTTATAATGCCATTCATATCATATTCGCATATTGGCTGGGAATAGATTAGGTATTTCCTTTGTGAGATTTAGTCTTTGCTCTGTTTCCTCCCCACTGTGTGTGTTGTGGGGAGGTATTTTTAAGTCGTTTTTCATACAAATTGTGTTGGATAGAGCCTCCGGCTTTGGATGGACACTCCTGAGTCATTGTTTACCACCTGACTGGTGTTTCTCATCCTTGGAGAGCTGCCTGGTGGTACAGGAATGGGTGGAGTAGCCCTAACTGCTGGGGAAGTTCCAGGTGCAGGGGGTGAGGGGCTTGTCACAGGTGTCTCCAAGAGGTCCTTCCCATTAGTCTTGTCTCATTTTGAGAGTCCCAGGAGTGGGGAAGCTCCTGCCCCAAGGCAGGAATGACAGGGTCACAGGCCACAGCCACACGATGGCCCATGCAGCCATTGTGGGTAAGTAAGGTTATCCTTCTTCCCTCCATCCGGATGGACCCTGGGCACCAGTCACAGGACACGCGGTCCCGGGAACCCAAGCCATAAAGGGAACTTATCGGGGCTCCACTTTCCATCCTGCAATACCCTGAGTTACTTAAATAGGACTTTTCCCAACTGTCCCAGCTTGAAAACTGAGTCTAGTCACATCTACATTTTCTAACGTGAGGTATAATTGAAGTAGAATAAATTGCTCATATTTAAATTGTGCCATTCAACAAGTTTTAACAAATGTCTGCAGTTGCATAACCACCACAGAATCATGACACAGAAATGTCCATCACCCCCAAATGGTCCCCCATTTCCCTTTGTGCCATTCCCCTCTCCTTACCCTCAGGCCCCTGGAAGCCAGTGAGCTGCTTTCTACCACTAGTTTTGCCTTTTCCAGAATTTCACATAAATGGAGTCAGACAATAAGGACTCTTTTGTGTCCAGCTTCTTTCATTTGGCATAATGTTTTCACATGCACGCATGTGGTGCATCAGGAGTGTGTTCCTTTCATTGACGAGTTTTATTGGTGATTCTGCTGTATGGACATAGGGCAAGTTATTTATTTGTCTATTCACCAGTTAATGCATCTGTGTGTTGTTTCTGTTTTTTGACCATTACAAATAAAGCTGCTATAAACATTTGTATCCACATCTTTGTGTGGACACATTTTCATGTCTCTTTGATAAATCCCTAGAAGGCAATGGCTGGATCTTATGGTAGTTTGTGTTTATCTACATTTTTTAACCTCCACAGTGATAATGAGGATGTATGAGGCCATTTATTCATTCTCCAAATGTGTATTGAATAGTTAACTTGTGCCAAGCCTCAGGCGAGGCATGAGGAACACAAAGCCAATGAGTCCCTGCCTTCGAAGGTCTGACAGTTTCGTGGGGCAGCCACAGAAAAGAGTGCCAACTCCTGAAAGGAAAGAGAATGAGCTTCATGGGTCTTTACAACCAATGTCATTAGAACCACCCAGCGCAGGAACTATCCATCCCTCCGCGTGCACACTCCTGATGTCAAGGATTCACCATCCAGCAGGAAGCCGTTCCTACTCTGGAACTGTTCTATAATCATAAGAAAGTTCTTCCCTAGAACGGCTGACATCCACTCTCTTATCTAACAGTGCTTTTTGGAGTAAGCCTTTAGCTCTGAAATTTACATTAGCTGGTCCCTTCCTTTACCATATTCTAGTCTGGGTGATAACCATGAGATATTTATGTCAGGATGACTTCCTTTGTTCCCCATTCTCTGTGACATGTTCAACTGGTACTTTCCTGGTACTTTCTTCTGAGTGCTACTGGGCACGTCCTCCAGGAGGGTCCTGAGTTTCACTCCAGGGTTGTTGTGAGGCCGAATGCAAAGCCCTGTGCACAGACCCCGTCTCCTGAAGGGCACCTGCTCCCCACCCTGTGAGATGTTCCCTCAGCCACCACTAGCCCCATTCTTTAGTTGTGAACTGCAGTTCACAGATGCAAACCTTGCTTCTTCACTCTGGCTTCTGTACCGCACACCTAGGGCAGGAGGACAAGTATTCTGTATTCTGCATTTCAAGGATGTACTGCGGTCTTACTGGCTCCCCTACAAGCTTTCCAAAATACCCCTGTCCTGACTCAGCATGGCCATGGCAGATCCCTTTGCCTTCCTGATTTTTCTACTCCCTCTCCTTCATCTTTCCCCTTCAATATGTTTAGTCCTAATGATATTAGCCATATTGATATAAATGCATAAAAGGAGTACATAAGAGGAAAACCCCTGAGCTTCAGTCTTCTTGATTTTTATTCCTCCAGAGCAAAGCAGAATGTCATCATTACCAGCAGAACACCACCGGCAGGTGAGGTTATTGGCTGTAGGTTTCAGGGAGAGAAGCTGGGTGGAGGCTACAGAGCTCAGCTCGCTGGCAGTTCTGCCCCTGCAGATGTGGGCTTTGTGGTGTGGTGCCCTTTCCTGAGGACACCAAAAGGTCAGCTCTCCCTCCCTCCCAGCTGTCTCCATGCACGCAGTGAGTTTATAAGGATCTGCTATCTCTGGTCATCACAGTGGGCCCTGCTGGCCTCTCTGCCCTTTAGCCACTAGCCCATGAGGCATGGTGCCTACCGGGTCCACGGAGGTTGGTATCAAGTCTCCCTCCTTGGTGCATGTGCCATCCTTCCCCTCAACCTGGGCTGCCCTGGGCACTGTTTGACCAATAGCAGTGGTCAGCAAACCATGGCCTGCAGCTCAAACCCAACCACTGCGTGTTTCTGTAAATAAAGTTTTATTGGAACACAGCCATGTATTGTCATCTGTGGCTACTTCATGCTACAATTGCAGCACTGAGTAGCTGTGACAGTGACCCTGTGGCCCTCAAAGCTAAAATATTTACTAGGTCCACTAAAAAAAAAGTTTGCCAACCCTGCCAATAGGATGCAGTAGAAGTGACATTCTGGGATGGCCCAGCCCAGAACTGGCAGCCCCCTTTCTCCCTTCTGGAAAGTCAGCTGCCGTGTGAGAAGCCCAACTCTCCCACCAGAGAGTGCCCACGTGGGAAGCGGCATCATGGTGTGTCTGACCCCAGCAAGCTCCCAGCTGATTGAAGCTGCTTGGCCAAGTCCAGCCGAGCTCCCCAACTCACAGAAATTGTGAGAAATAATGAGTTATCACCATTGCTCATGCAACTGGTTTGGGTGGTTCGTAATGAAGCCATAGGTAGCCCAAACAGCATCCTTTTCTCATCTGAGCACCACCACGGAGCTGGAAGTGCCTCAGGCTGGGGGCTCCTGAGGGACCCCATGAGGCAGAGCCCCGAGAAGCAGACGTACGGGCAGGGAGGAGGGCCAGGAGCACGTCTGGGAAGACCTGGGGCGAAAAAGGAGGGTGCTCAGCACAGGAGGAAAGAAAATCAACAGGAGGAAAAAGTGTTTGCTGAATGAATGATGCAGGACCCTCGCCTGCCTGGGCCTTTCGGAGGGAGATAGACCAAGAGCAGGAGTGGACACACCAGGGAAAACCTCAGCCAGGGCTTGTGTCAGAGTGCAGAAGTCCATGCATCAGCAGTGATGAAAGTAGTTTCTAAATGGGTGGAACTGTACAACACACATGAACAGGCACTTCTGGCTTCCAAGATATGGACAATTTTGCAGTAAGGGTAACATCTTACCTTTGTAGCAATCTTGGTGTATTTTAAAATTATTTTTCATGATGATATATAGTTTAATATAATGTCACAAGAGCTTCAGACCAAAGGAACTCAATAAAATTCTCAGAGTTGCACGGCAAGTCAAACCACAAACACATTCCAGCCTCCTGCAGATGCCCGGTCCATGGGGCATGCTTGTGACTCCAGACTCCTGGGAAAGTCCCACAGTGTCCAGCCCCCAGAAGGGATGCTATTGGGTCCTCACCTGTCGGAGGTGCTCTCTCCCCACAGCATAGGGAGCTCCATGCAATCGGATTATGTGGGGCTTTGCCGCATCCGTCTTTATTCCAGCATATATTGGTAGAGCACTTTTTGCCAAAAAATTAATTTAATAAGCATTTATAGAGTGCCTCTGTGTGTGAGGCACTGTTAGGGAACCTGAGATGAACAGGACATGCCCCCTGCCCTCAGTGAATGTACAGTCCTGTTTAATTATGCATTTTACTATGCTTGTGCTTTAGAGAATGGTGGGAAACCACATAACCAAAACCACAAAATTCTGTTTCTCTTTGCATGGTTGGAGAAATTTGTAGGTGGGTTAGAACACTGCTTGCTGTTTTTTGGTTTTAAACCATTAAATGATGACCATATCAGAACGATAATAGATAAAAGACCTCAGAAAATCTGTGACCGACCAGAATTGGATTAACGGCCTGGAGGGAGATACATGCCCATCTTGCCACGCGTAGGGGAGAGTTGTTTTGTCTGCCTTGCCCTTGCACACTGACACGCCCCTTTCGATCTGCTTCTACCAGGCACTCCTTCTGTCCCAAACATGTGCTTCCTCCTCCTAGGAAAACCGCTCACCAGCAGGGATGGAGAAGAAAGATGTCACAGAGGAAGAGGAGGGATGAGTGATGGGCACTCCAGGGGTCTGGCTGGGTCCTGAGACTGCCGTGCTCATGCCTTTCCTGACCTGTGTAGAGGGAGTGAGCCCACAATTGTTCCCATAAATTTAAGCAAAGCTTAAATTAGTTCAATAGGACACAAAGTCACTTAAGGCCCAAAGTGTCCTGATACACCAAAATTTCCACAGAGATGGGCTCCTTGTGATTCAACACCTAGCCTGGAAGAGTATAAAAATAAGAAGGGCCATCCCACAGAGCATCCTCTGTTCGACTTCACATTTTTGTACTTCGGCCAAAACCACTGTGTATTTCCTGTCTACACCCACAAGGACTGGCATGTGGAAGGGTTCAGATACTTTGAATAGCATAAGGACAGCAACAGTGGACTCCGGGAAAAATTAGAACATCCATTGCCTTTAATAAGAAGCAACAAGGCACCTCATTGAATGGCTGGGGACTTTGTATAATTTTAACACTAATGCACTTTGTGTACATCAAGGGGTCCCCTTCCACCTACTGTCCTCCCACCCCTCACCACACCCAGGCCTGCATTGTCAAGGTCAAGATCGGACTTAGATGCAATTAGCAGTTCTGTCTCCTTTAAGATGCCACATATAAGCAGCTCGTGTTGATTATACCAAGCATTTTGGTTTCTCATGTGCGTTGCTTTTTATATGGAGCAAGTCACATTTTGCACTGCATGAAAAAGAGCCATAAGCATTCAGAAACTCTGAGCATAAAAGAAAATTCCAGAAGATAAATGCTTCCTTACAACCCCAAGCAGCTCAATTAGTCACCCCAGCCTCATATTGAGGGAAAATTAAAATAAATATCTTTGGGGGCATTTCAGAGAAAACTACATTGGCTAAAATTTGTTCTGTTTTAAAAAATTGGCTTCAGTTCCATGGAAGTCTGACATCTAAATCAACTGAATGCTTAGTTGGCCCAAGATTAATTGTCAAACATCTTGATGAAAAGAACTCTGATTAAATACCACTGACTATGGATTTGAGTGAAACTAATCATTTATACAAAGCTTGGATGCAAATTTTTTTTTTCTGAATCAGCTTTTGTTTTTTCATCAAAATTCCTGATGATGACAAAAATGCAAAAGGCCCACAGTAGAAGACTTTAGTCATACATACCCTGTTGCTGCACATACAATTACTACTGCCAACAAGACAAAGCCTTTCAATTTCCCCAAAGACTTTAGACATTCAAATAGTTGGGAGATAATTTAAACAACAATTATTAAAGTTATCCAAGCTATGCTGTACAGATAAACTCCTTGCCCCAGCTCCTTCTCTGTAGAAAAGGGAGAATTTAAAGCTTGTTAATTGATATAATCAAGAATGGCAAAATTTTTAGAATGGTGAAATAGCCATTTCCAGGACTACCATTTTGTAGAGTTGCTACATTCATTCATAGAGGTCACTTGTCTTTCAGTAAACTTGGTGGGTTCAGTTCTCCGAATTCGGTACCAAGCTGAAAGGGGTGTAGAAGAAGGGAATGGGGAAGCTTCGGTAAGGAGCAGTCCCCAAAATGACTCTTGAGCCTGAAACTGACTGTGCCTGAAACTGAACCGTTTCCTTGCGTTTCCGATTCACTGGCCCTCCCTCTCCTAAGGAACTCACTCTGCTAGGCCACAAACAGTCAGCATTCTGTAGAATCAGGCTGTTTCTCTGAGGGTGAGATTGCAGCTCGGAACAACTGGCTTAGAAAACAGTTCAGCTGTGCTGGGGAGGAGACGAGGAAGGCTAGAAAGGAAGGACATTGCTCAGGCCCAGTGAGAACTGTGTTGGGAGGTCTGAACTCCAGGCAAGAGCTGGGGAGCTGGGCTCTGGTGTCCAGGGTCACTACGCAAGATAACAGGAGGAAGAACGCTTTCATAAGTGGATGGCGGGCACCACTACCCTTCTGTTTTCTCCATGATGAGCGCTGTTGAGATGGAGCTGAGGCACAAAGTCAGTGAATAAATAAAAACAGCCAACCCCAAACTTTGTCACCTTTAAACTAGAGGAAGTACAACGGGAAAACAGAAAGTATTATTGGGAGCCAAAAAACAAAACCAAAAAATCCAACCAACCAAACTGGCAAAAACAAAACAAAACAAAATGAAAAAAGCAAAGTGGAGACTCAGGGAGGGAAAATGTGGGAAGAAATTTAATCAGTAAATAAGCACTGGGTGGCAAGATGTGTGTCATTGAGACCTCAGCTATGGAGTGACCCAAACTGGACGGCAAACATATTAACCTCCCCTGCTGTGGGCAAAAGTCCCAGTGTGGTGAGGGTGAGGTGGCCAGCTTCAGCCCAGTATTTGTTATTTCAGAGTTAGTGTAGAAAGTGTACTGCGCTGGCACACAACTGAAATGCCGTTACAAACAGACACACACACACACACACACACACACACATAAAA
This sequence comes from Varecia variegata, assembly GCA_028533085.1. NCBI lineage: Eukaryota > Metazoa > Chordata > Mammalia > Primates > Lemuridae > Varecia > Varecia variegata. The sequence goes on along the minus strand of CM052437.1, from coordinate 71,216,746 downwards.
CAGATAAAACAACAATAACAAAAAAACTTTAATGAGAAAACTTTATGTGATGGAAATTAAATCTATAGTGTTGGGAAGTTTGTTCTAACTGTAACATAGAGATACTCATCCCATAAGTGTCTTAAGGATCTTAATGCAATTATAATGTTTGAAGAAATTATTTTGCATGTTTATATGTTTACACATAACAACTAATCCACAAGTATTTAATGCGCCAGGGGGCTTGGCATTGTGCTTTGCATGGGTCTTTGTCTTTGGAAATGGAACCATGGACGTTAAAGACACTGCTCGAGCCATGGCTCTTACATTAGAAGATGCTGCAGGTACCTTTGCTTCCAGGCATGATGAAGTCACTGGTGCCAGACAAACTCTTCTGTCATAAGTAACTAGAAAACTGGGCATAATATGGGAGACAATTGTTTCCAGACTTTGGACAACAACCAGCATGGGACTGTGGTCCCCGACCTAAAGGGAATAAGTGAGGAAGCCCAGGAATCTCCCTAGTTTTCTGCTTGGAGACATTTTCAGACTGTGGACCAGGGAGGGGGACCTACGTAGAGGACAGCAGGCCCACTGGTATGAGGAGACAGAGCTTGGCGTTCAGTGAGGATGAAGTGGTTAGGGTTTTCAGAATAGAGTACTGGAGAGGAGGGAGCTACAAAATCAAAGAGCTCAATTGAGTCTTCTGTTGACTAGTAAGTGTGCACATGGAAGGTGCTGTGCAGAGAGCTACTGGGGAGTTATAAGCTGAAAAGCACCCAAACTTTGCACAGGGCTTAGAGACATTTTCTCTTTGTCCAGTAAAAATGGAGAGAGATCACTGAACACTTGGGATACCCCACAGTGACCTGAGACTGGTCATGCCAGTTAGCAGGACTAAACAAAGTCCTGGCATAAAGGCCACTCTAAACACAGAGTAATGACACTGAAAAACAAACTCCTCTTTTGAGGCTTCTTTTATCAAACTAATCTGCAGGTAACTTAACTGCTTGCCAAAGCAGAACTCAATACGCTTTAAAGGAAGACAACAAAATCCGGATATTCGACAACATAGATGAACAAAAGCTGAGATAATTCATTGTCAGCAGACTTATACTACAAGAAATATTAAAAGAAGTTCTTCAGACTTACAAAAAAGTGATTCTAGAGGTAAACTCAGGTCATTAAAAAGGAATGCAAAATACCAGAAGTGGTAGATATGTGAGTAAATATATTATTTTCTCTCTTTGAAACAAATTTCTCAAAAGAAAAATTTCAGCAAATAACAACATTATGGAGCTTATATATATATAAGAAGAAAAATGTTTGACAACCTTCCTACAATCAGTGGGTGGGGGGAGGATGAAAGTGTATTGTTGGAAGATTCTCACACTCCTCATGAAGTGATCTATGGCATCAATACCACCCCCATGAAAACCCCAGAAGGCTTTGATGTAGAAATCGACAAGCTGCTTCTAAAACTTATAAAGTAGTGCAATTGATCTAGAATAACCAAAATAATTTTGTAAAAGAAGAAGCAAGTTGGACGACTTATCCTACCTGAGTTCAGTATGTATTACCAAGCTACATAAGCAAGATAGTGTGGTATTGGTTAAGAATAGACATGTCAATCAATGGAACAGAATGAGTGTCCATAAATAAACTATATACACATACATAATATATATACATATACACACACAGATACATATATGTGTGTGTGTGTTGATTTCCTATAAAGCTGCCGAGATAATTTAATACACGAAAGAATTTTTTTTTCAACAAGTGATTTCACAACAATCAGTTCATAGGAGAAAAAAATCAACACACGAAGTTACCTCAAAATGGATAAAATCCCTAAATGAAAAGCAAAATTTTTAAATTATTTTAGAATAAAAGTAGGAGAAAATCTTCAGGACTTTTGGGTAGGAAAAACTAATATATTGGAAATAAACTAATATATTGGAAAAAAACTGCTGAATAGTGAACTCATGCACTAGAGGAACAGGCTGAGGAATCCTTCAGAAACGCAATATGAAGAGATAAAGAGATAGAAACTCTGGCAGAAAATTGCTTTGGTTATGTTTTAAATTGTCTGGACAGGAAGGAATGAGACTGACTGGGACTCACAGGGATATTCCAGGTGAGGGTGACAGAAAGTTGACTAGGGTATTGTGGGTAAGGATGGAGAGATGTGAACACAACTCGAGACACTTAGGAGGTAGAATCCATAAGATGTGGTGATCGGTGGTGGAAAATAAAACAGACGGAAGAGCAAGATGGTGTCTAGGTCTCTGGCTTAGCAGATGGGTAGATGGCGCCACATTCACAGAGCAGGAGGAGATAGAGTCCAGCCAGATGTGATGGAGATGATGGCCTGCAGTTTGAACACATAGAATTTCCCAGGCTGGTGACACCAAGTAGAGCCACCCAGGGGGTATCTACTGGGGGTTCTGGAGCTCAGGAGAGAGATGAGGCTGCAGGTGGTTTGGAGAGCGCTCAGCATATGAGGATCTCTGACTCTCCAGAAGTGGAGAGATGCCGACCCTGGGAGATGATATGGAGCACCTAGAGTAGAACCCAGAGGATCACTGACATTGTCACAAACGTCAAAAGAGAAACCTAGAAATGAGATGGAGACAGGGAGTGTTTGGTGCTTTTTAAACATTTAGATACCCCTGGGAAGGATGAATCATTAAGTTATGAACTGTTCAGTGTAAAAGTATCTATCACTCTTTCTTTTCCTAAGAGGTAAAAAGATGAACACCTTAATTACTAAAATGATGAGATCAGTGAAAGAGTAGAATGGGGAGGACCCCAGAGACAAATTCCAACCACACCCTTGCCCTTTCCAGAATCAGCGATTGTAATTCAACACCATAGCAAGAAGACAGCATGTTCTTCAATGGACTAACTCTGGGATGAGCCGCACTTCTCACTTGTTGGCATATTTGGCATCTACACTGGATAAGTCGTGTTGACACGACTGGCAAGACGCAGGGATGGCTTCATTATGCTTAACTGAGTTGCTAAGATGGGGTTTGACGTGCAACGGCACTAAGATTTCACTTGTTTAGTTTAGGCAAAATATCCAGTCATAGATTATGTATTTGAAGGCACATCCTAAAGTATATGGCATGATATAAATATCAGTTATTGTATTTATGACACTGGGTGTAAAGTAGATATACCACCATTTGTTTGACTACGTTAAAGGTCAACTTCATCTGGCTACATAATTCATTTAGTCACTGGTGAGAAAGAGAAGGTGGAGGTCGAAAAAGAAGAACCAAGGGAGGGAGAGAGGGCAGGAGAGGGGGCAGTGAAAGAACTGAGGGTGTTCTTCGTGCCTATCATGTACAAGGCATTCAAAAACACATTCTATGATTTACTTTCCATGGTAGTTATGTAAAGCAGGTGCAATTATTCCTGTTTGACCCAGGAAGGACCTGAGACCCAGGGCCCACAGTATAAAAATTGCCACCGGGTCTTCCAAGGCCAAGCCTGGGTTTTTTTCACTGTTGCATAAAGAATTGTGCTTTCAAATAGTTCAATTCAAAATTTAAAATAGTTTTGAACCTAGTCTGAATTACATTAAAACTTTTTTATACCTTCCTGAAGCCTGGAAGGAAATTATACAAGGGAAGCAGAGTGTAGATGGGGAGAGATTAATAAATTAAGGTATCAAGAGGCATGCATCACTCTCCCAGCAGTAAGTCATTCGCAAGCTCGGTGAAGTCCCAGGAGGCTCCCTGCTCTCGGACGAGCCATAGCCTCCCGAAAGGTCAGATTGCCATCGCCAACACCACTCCAGCATGAGCAAAATGTCAGTCTGCTCCTATCACTGCAGTAAATCAGCGTTGCAATTTTTTCAGGGAGAACACCCAAGACTTCCGAGGAACCAACTTGTGCCTCTTAAACAGTCCCCAAACTGTCTTTAGTAGTTAGTGCAGAACCCTGGTTAGAGTGGTATTTGTTCTTGAAGACTCATTTGACAGCAAATGACATGTAAGTTTACCAAGGGTTTCTGAGAAATCAGTGACAAGACAGCACAGATTGCAGAAAGTAATTAAATGAGCGCCCCTAGACTCTCCCTAAATGATGAAGAGGTGATTTCACAGTCCAGAGCTGGATTCCATCCATAACTCCCTTACTGTTTATTTATGGTCATTGTTGCCATAACCACCTTTCAGTACCTCGTCTCCTCACTGGGTTTGACACAACAGGGTCTGTCCTGAATGCCCTCTCTTCTCACTCTTCCTTTTCAACCTTGCCTGACAACCTGCCGATTTTACATATTCATACTTTTCAAAGTGCCCAATATTCATGAATCTGCCCTCTACCTCTGTCTCCAAGGGACAGGCTATTTTTAGGTCAGTATCTTGGATCAAGCTTAGCTGGCTTGGCCTCAGCAGAGGAGATTCTGTGGCTGCTACAATTTCAGAAATCACAAAAGTTAAAAAAGAAAAAAGAATGCAGAAGGTCCTTGTAGCATTTCAGGGATGGAAATTTTTCAGGCCAGTACTTTAAAAGGTAAAAGGTAAAAGGTAGGCTTCCAGAGTAAAGAAGGCAGGACTGGAATGTCAAATAACAGAGAATTTGTATTCCAGCTGCCTCCAGATGGCTGTCTAAGTGTGGACATGTGTCACAGGCCTTGTTCTCAACGGACAGGGAAAGCCCTTGTCACCTGGACCCAGGTCCCCTCTGCCCCACTCCAGGGACAGCTTATGTTCTCCTCTCACCAAATCTATCTTCTTAGACTGCCCTCATTTCCACATGAGAACTAACTCCCTGACCTCTGTCCCAAGGAGTCCACCAGTGGTCAAGGCTGATACCAGAGGAATTGTTTCCCAGAGTTTATGATCATTCGAAGTTTGCTAATTCAAAGATTTAATTTTTTAAGTCTATGATTTAGTTAAGGAAAAACTGAGTTGGAATTTGAGGGAAGCCAGTAAGTAATACCCCTTTCCTTGTCTGGGTTTGAGACCACATGAGGGACAGACACAGCAGGCAGATATGTGGAAATAAATGCCACCTTCATTACAGACCAAGGTAAAGTTGAAGAGAGGGGTGGATGTGGCCACCGGTGTGCTTGCTTGTCCTGAACCCCTGGGTCGGTCACCTACCCCATCATGGCAGCACTGAGACCACTGCCCTATTCAAGGCTGGACACATCTCCCCCTTCCCAGGAGAGGGGGGCTGGGGGGCCAGGAGATCCGGGAGAGCAAAGGAGGGTTCATACTTGTATCCTTTTGGGAAGTGAACAGGGTGCTTACAAACACTCACAGGGGTATACCAAGGAGTAACAAAACAACTTCGTGACCAGGTAACATTACTATAGAGATGCTCAATTAGCCAGGTTTATAAAAATACCAGCCATTTAAGAAATACCCTTAACCTTGAAAAAAATAAAAAGAAAGGCCCTTGGGACAGTGAGAACCTCGAATGTGTACAAACATGGGTGAGTGGGAAATGAAGGATACCCTAACCAAGCCAGAGCACGGCGGCTGAAGGAGTTGGCAGTCTTCGCTGAGGAAGGGGACGGGGGATGGTTGCCTTCCAGCAGTGACGATGTCTGAAAGACGTTACTTTGCATGATTGCTGAGGCTAGAAGTGGGACCAAGGGGGGAAGGGTACAAGGATACAGATTTCAATTCAATGTGTGAAACGAGATCACTGGAAAATTAGCAAGCTTCCTATTCCAGGAAAAGATTGGGCTGAGACCAGGTGACCATGCAGCAGAAGGTACCCTTTCGTGAGCCATGGGGGTGGTTGCACCACATTAGTAATTCTCCAACTTTTTGGCCTTGAGACCTCTCTACATCCTTAAAAATCATCAAGAAGCTGGAAGAGCCTTTTATATCTATCAATATTTACCATATTCAAAATTAAAATTGAGATGCTATTGTATTTGTTAGTTCATTTAAAGCAATAACGTCTCTTGACTATCTGATCTAATAGAAGACAACTGGATTCTCAGATCTGCATTCCGTGTGTGACAACGTGTCACTTTGGCTGAAGTGCCTGAAAAAATCCAGCTTCATTAGATGTAGGTGGAAGAAAGGAGAGAATTTTAGATATTCCTTTTCAGGTAATTATGGATATTCTTCTTTGATACTACATCAAAGCTCAAAAGTGGCAGTTTCTTAAAGGTTATTTGCAATGAGAAATTGTAAATTATATCAATAACTTTTCATATGTCACATTAAAATCCACTGATCTAAGATCTCACACTTAGAATAGATCTTTTACCTGTCCATGACTTGATAGCACCATGTTTAGTATCACTATCAGAGTAGTTTGGTCTTGCAGATCCCTGCAGGGGACTGCAGACTCTTCTCTGAGGACCACTGCACTAGACAGCCCTCTCATCTGTAAGCCTCAAGACCCTCACTACACTCAAGGAGTTTACCTTGCAGGAGAAGCAGAGCTAAGCTTGGGCATACTGCAAGGAAGAGAAACCCACTCAAAGTAACTCCAGTAAACTAGAAGTTAGCTAAGTCTTATTCCAGGGAAGCTCTCAGAAATTCAGGGACTGGAACCATAGTCAGGCCACCCGTAGGCTGGAATTGAACTTTGAGGAGTGATGCTACCCCTTCACCATTCTGGAATGAAATCATGTGGCCACTCTTCTCTGTTCCCATGTTTCATGCTCCTGCATGCCTCCCAGCAGAATGGTGGCTTCTCCACTCTGCCACAGCTCTAATGTGAAGGTGGCTTTGGTTTGCTCAGGAGCTGAGGCCAGCTCCAACTCTAGGAGACCTCAGGCCAGCCAACCCTCTTCTCTCAGTGGCTCGGGTTCCTGGTCCCAAACCTGATTTGTGACTGGGTCACGGGTCACCCCCTTGTCCTTACAGCGGTGACCAGGGCACGCTGGGTTAGCAGGCACAAGCATGCCCCAAACAGGCAACACAACATGTGTCTCCCTTTGAGGCCTTTGAATTATGTGTAAAATAAAATAAAAGACTAAAATGTAGGAACACAGAGACAGCAATAAGAAGTGACATGTTATAGCAGACACAGAAGAGAGGAGACCCAATGGTGCTCAGCATGGCAATTTTGTGTTGTTTGATGTTTAGTGGGGGCAATAATACTAGCTGGTGTTTACTGAAAGTCCATTATGTGGCAGGTATTAAACCTGGGATACATCTTCCTCATTAAAGGTGAAAAATAACCCTAAAGGGTAGGCTCTATTTTATCCTTAGTTTAGCATAATGGTTAAGAGTGTGGGCCTTGGAGCCAACCATTGGAGTTTATGTTGTTGGATGACTTTTGGCAAGTTCTTTAACTTCTCATTGCCTCATCTATGTCAGTTTTTTTCTGGATGACAAATGGCCTCCAATGGAAAGAAAGTGGGGTGAGTGGGTGGTGGCGGCAGGGAGTCTAGACTGCCTTCCCCAGCTCTCGGGTGCAGACGGCAGGATCAGATGACATGAGGGGACAAGGCTGTGCTTGCTGTGGATGCGGCACGTTGGGGCAGGTCAGTTCTCCCACCCAGGCCCTGGGGTTCACACCCCAGTGCCGCCATTTCCCAGCTGCTTGGCAATGGACAAGTGTCTGAAAGGTTGTTTCCTCATCCACAAAGTGAGGGAAACCAACCTTCCTCCCAGGGTTGCTGGGGATCACACGAAGCCTTGGGTGTGAGTCAATTACACATAAGTGTCAGCTGCTAGGAAGGGTGACCCTGTGATGGGAGCTATGCTAGCGTGTGCAGCATGGCGGGGCAAGTCCAGCCCCCGAGCACACCAGAGTCCTACACACACCCTTCCCTCTCACACCTTTCTTCCCCAGGTGAAGGAGCACCAGCCATTTCTCTCCATGACGTTCTATGACAAGACCCCTTTCAAATAGCATCAAACAGCATAGAGCCTGTAAAACACTCGTTATTCAAACATAAATGCTGCCTAAACACAAACTCTAACTGAAAGATCTTTGCTATTTCCCTTTTCATAGGGAATTTGTAATGTTCTTTTCCTTTGCTGCTCCTCAGAGAGGGGCCGGAGCTGGGCACAGGGCTGCCCTGAAGCAAGCATGCGCCCCCAGCCCAGGAAGCTGTTTTTGCCTTTCTTCTCCTTAAAGTAGTTCACTGAGTGCAGATCCTGCCGCACTCTTGCCAGGCCCAGTTCCCACAATCAGGCAAAAGCCCCCCATCTGCAAGGTGGGTGAGCCAGGTGATTCAACCACCGCCTGCAACAGTCTGTAACAGCAAGTGGATTTTTCCCTCCACTTTGCAGAACACGGCTGGCCCTGTCAGTATGTGACACACACATCTCCCCGCCCTGTCAGTATGTGACACACACGTCTCCCCGCCCTGTCAGTATGTGACACACACGTCTCCCCAAAGCATGTTATCACTTTTCCTTTGAGATCAGTTTTCTTGCTGGCTCCTGTCCCAGTGTCTGGCCTGCAGAGAAGACCACGTCTGACCCACGACAAGCTGCTCTCTATTCAGTTCCTTGAATAGATTCAAGGCTCGTTGAATCCGGGAAATCAGGGCAAGCTACAACTGGCTGGTGGGGACATGTGTAAACCGCTGGGTTCCACAGGCTTGAATGGCGACGTCTTCTGAAGGGCAGCTTTTGTCCAGCTTTCTGCTGCCATGCCAGCTCCTCTTCCAAATGTCTCCAACAGCATTCTAGGGCCCTGGCTGTGATGTCAGAGAGCCTGGTTCCCTGGGGAGGGTGACAAGAAGCAGATGTCCTGGCAATTTCTGAGCAGCAATGATTTAATGCCTGCCAACTGAGGGAGTGATGGACGACAGGTTAGGAGAAGGAGGCACTGGAAGTAATTCCTTGTGGGCATCGTCGTTCTCAGCAAAGGCCCTTCCCTTTCTCAAGGGAGGCCCTTCGGAAAACATGAGACAGAGCCTCAGACTCCGGGTTTGAGTCCTGGGTCACCCACCTACAGTGAATCACAATAGCCACAGCCCTTTGTGAAAAGGCTGCCCTGCTAACACCCTTCTTGCTTATTTTCCAGGAGTGTGAGGAGAAAGCGCATCATAGGAAAACACATTGGAACCCCCCCACACATGATTTCCCATTATTCCCAAGGCCTCTCGCTCCTTTTTCCGTGTGTGTGTGTGTGTGTGTGTGTGTGTGTGTGTTTCCTGTGGCTGCTGTAACAAAGCACCACAATCTGGTAGCTTAGAACATTTTGTTTCACAATTCTGGAGGTCAAGAGTCCAAAATCATTTCCAGGGCCAAAATCAAACTGCTGGCCAGGCTGTGCCCCCTCAGGAGGCTGCAGGAGAGAATCGTCCCACGTCTTAGAGTTCTGGAGCCGCCTTCCTTGGCTCGTGGCTCAATCTCACGTCTTCTGACCCAGCAGTCGAGCATCTCGCTTTAGTGGTCACGTGGCCTTCTTCTTTTGTGTCAAATCACCCTCTTATAAGGACCCTTGTGATTCCATTTAGGGCCCCCCAAGTAATCCAGGATACTCTCCCCATCTCGAGATCCTTGATTTAATCACATCTACAAAGTCTCTTCTGCCACATAAGGTCACACCCACAGGACCAGGGAGGAGGACGTGCACCACTGGGTACCATTACTCACCTGACCATGCCGTGAGTGAGTGCGCTGTAAGAGAGAGGGGGGCAGTGTGGAGACTGGAGGGGCCAGGCCAACGCTTTCATGGGGAAGTGTATGTAGGCAATTTTTATAATTCCAACTTTTTCATATTGCAAAGCAAATGCAACCTAATGCTCAGAATTCTGCTGCATATATGTGGGGGCAGGCAGGACAGCAGTGGGGATGATGGGCACTCAGGTCTGAACCTTAGGCCACTGGTTCTCAAAGTGGGGTCCCTGGACCAGCAGCATCAACATCACCGAGGGACTTGTTAGAAACGCAAAATTTTGGATTGCACCCCAGACCTCCTGACACACAAACTCTGAGGTGGTTTACAAAGGCCTCCAGGGGATTCTGATGCTCACTCTGGGTAGCTCGAGTTTGAACCAGGGTCCTTAGAGGAAAAGATGAGCCAGGGTGTAGGTTTGGATCCTGGAGTTGGGGTTCTCAGGGGTGGCTGTATATTGAAATCACTTGGGGGCTTTTAAAAAGTAGCACCTGAGTCAGAACCTCTACGGATGGGCCCAGGCAAGGGTAGGTTTGTGTAGCTCCCAGGTGATTCTTACATGAAATCAGAGTTTGGAGCCACTCCTGCTGCATGGCCCAGTGTTTCTTAAACCCAGGGAGCACCATATTCACCTGTAGGACCTGTTAAGACACAGATTCCTTGGCCCACTCTCAAGTCACTGATGTAGTTGGTCTAGGGTAGGGCCTGAGAATGAGCATTTCTAACACGTTCCCAGGTGATGCCAAGTAGCTGGCTCAGGGACTACACCTGAAGGAACATTGCACTCATGTGTGATCCTAATACCAACAGCTCACCCAAGACGCTTCTCCCAGCCCAATTCAAACCACAATGTAAAGGCATTAGAAATTACTTGATTATATTCTTCCCTCTGGTTTTATTTTTTTAAGGCAAATTGCCACTGGAATTTAGCTACCGAAATGATGGTGTTCATGACTTTAAAAAGATGTAAGAAATACCATAGCCATGTATTTGGAGGGGGAAATGGAGAAGGACATTGAAAACAGGTAGAATGGCAAAAGAAAATTAAAAAATGACACTAGCTTGTTTGACAAATTTACCAACACCTGACCATGGTGTGTGTGTGTGTGTGTGTGTGTGAGTGAGAGAGAGACAGAGAGAGAGAAGCAACAGCAGTGTTTCAGAGTGGTGCTCTCAATTTAGTGAATAACTCTCCAGTGTTCAGAGACAGCACCCCACTTCTCATTATGGGGGTAATTTTCAGTTTGCATCAACAATTTCAGTCAGTATCTACCCAGACATCATCCGGGGGCCCTTTCTTCCCCTGGACATCTCTGTCCCATTGCTTTGAAACCCTCAATCCCAGCCTGGGTCATTCAGTGCCCACCTGAGGACTCTTGTCCAAGGAACTTAAATCCTTTCTTTCTTTACCCCAACATGAAACCCAGTGCCTTCACCAGTTTTCTATTTTAAAAAACTTAAAAAATTCACTCCCACTAGGAGTGTCACAATTAAGGAGACTTTGCGGAAGAGGGACGCTCTCTCATAGCTCATCACAGTTTTCACGCTGCTGTGCCCTTGACTTAATGGGCCTTTTTTTTCCCCGCTTCTTGTTTGAATCCCTCTCCAGAGCAGAATATGTCCTTGTACTAAACATATCCCTCTCCTCGACTCCTACCTAGGAGATGAGGATTCACCTTTTATGGTTTGGAGCATGGAGGCCCACCCTGGACTCTGGGAGCACTCATCAAAGCGTATCTTTCAAACGCATCCTTACATTTCTGATGCAATTCAGAGAAATTCTAGTGAACAAGAATTTTCTTAACCTCAGTGTAAATATTAGCTATATTCATCCGTTCCATTTTAAATAAACTTTATATTTTAGAATAGTTTCAGATGTACAGGAAGTGGCAAAGCTAACACAGAGAGTTTCTATAGTCTCATACCCAGTTTTCCCTATTGTTAATATCTTACATTATTATGGTACATTTGTCACAATTAATGAACCAACGCTGATGCATTGTTATTATTAACTAAATCCATGCTTTATTCTGATCTCTTTAGTTATTACCTAATGTCTTTCTTTGTCCCAGGAGTTGTCACGTCTCCTTAAGCTCCTCTTGGCTCTGACAGTTTCTCAGACTTTGCTTGTTTTTGGTGACCTCTTCAGTTTTAAGGAGTGCTGGTCAGGTGTTTTGTAGAAAGTCCCTCAACTTAGTTTTGTCTGGAGTGTTTCTTATGATTAGACTGGGGTTAGAGCTTGGGGGGAGAGGATCACAGAGGTAAAGTGCAATTTTCATTACATCACATCAAGGGTCCATGCTATCAACATGACTTATCACTGTTGATGTTGACCTTGATCAACTGGCTGAGGCAGTGTTTGTCAAGTGTCTCCACCAAAAAGAGGCTCCCTCACCCCCACCCCAATTTTTTCCACACTGTATTCTTTGCAAGGAAGTCACTAAGGGCATCCCACACTTAAGGGTAGGGAATAATGTTCCACATCTTTGAGAAATGAGCATCTACATAAATTATTTGGAATTCTGGACAGGAGATTTGTCTACTCTCCTCTGTTTAGATATTTAATCATTTATTTATATAAGTAAGGACACATGGTTATTATTTTATACTTTGGGTTATACTCCAGTATTACATTATTTATTTTGTTGCTCAAATTGTTTCACCTTGGCCACTGTCGTTCTGTTGTCTCCTGTGATCTTTTGAGATAACCCTATCAATTTATTTTTTGAGCTGTTTCTTTTTTTCTGGCATTATAAGATGTTCTAAGTTCATCTCCAGGTATATTCCCTGCCTCAGCCTTAGGCTCTGCCATTTGTCCAAGGAGCCCTGGTCCTTTTATTAGAGAATGGTATTAGAAACCAAGAACACGGTGCTAAGTGTGCTTGTTACTGCTAGGATGCCACTGATTCTAGCCCTCTCAGCAGACAGAGCTTGGAAATATATGAGTGTGTATTCACCTCTGTGTGTACACATATCCAGAATTATTTCCATAATTATCCATCTGCATCAACATTAAACTAAACATGAGTCCACATTCATGTCTCATACTGACTCTCACAGAACACTGCATGGTTCATTCTATGCAGAGAATGAGAAACCTGGCTCCTACCACCCACCATCCTTTACTAATTCTTTTAATCCAAGTATGCCAGTATAGAAGTATCAAAATTGTTAACTCATACTTCATAAGAAACAACTTTATCAACTAGAGTACAGTACTATGTACAGTTTCTTTTGTCTTTAGTCTTACAGACTCCACTCATTTCCAAAGTTACTTAGGTCAGCACCTTTTTCTCTACCTTTTCCAGTGAGGTTATGCCATACATTTGTAATACAATTAGATTCTTTTGTCACAGGCTGGATTTCATCCTTGGATCCCTGACCTCCAAACTGATTTTTTTTAAATGCTGTATACATTATGATTCACTCTTTGTGTGGTAAGTTTCCGTGGACTGATAAATCATAGTGCCCTGTCTTTCCCACTACAGTGCCATACAAAATAGTTTCACAGCCCTAAAACAATCCTATGTGCTCCCCCTAGTCAGCCTTCTTCTTCCTCGAGCACCTGATGAACACTAATCTGTTTTCCATTTCTTTAGTTTTTCCCTTACCACAATATCATGTAATGGAACGATATGGTATGTAGCCTTTCCATACCAGCTTCTTTCACTTAGCAGTATGCACTTAAGATCAATCCATGTTGTTGCTTGGAGTGAAGGTCCATGCCTTTTTAGTTTTTAAATAGTATTCCATTGTATGAATGTACCACAGATTGTTTATCCATCCACCTATTAAAGGGCATCTTGGTTGCTTCCATGTTTTTGCAATTACAATGAAAGCTGTTGTAAACATTTGCATGCCAGTTTTTGTGTGGACATAATTTTTCAAATCAGTTGGGTAAATACACAGAATGCCATTGCTGGGTTGTATGGGAAGGGTATGCTTAGCTTTGTAGAGACTGTCAGGCTGTCTTCCAAAGTGGCCGTGCTTTCCCATCAGCAGTGAATGAGAGTTCCTGTAGCTCCATGTCCTCACCGGAAATTGCTCTTGTCCGTGTTTTGGATTTTAGCCATTCTAATAGTATGCACTTCTAGCCCATTGTTGTTCATTCCATTTTTAAATCCATGTTGGAGCATGGCCAATTTGGAACAGGAAACAACTTTTCACTAGCCCTGGATTTTACATTGTTTTTTAAAAGATATGATTTTGGCAAAGTCAAAAGGCTTAATGGAAGGCAGCAGCACCCAATTACTCAGTGTACCTGAACCTATGGAATTTGTTAGTGTGTAAACAGAGTGTCAGCTTGTTGAAGACCTTTAAGAGGGGCCGGGCGCGGTGGCTCACACCTGTAATCCTAGCACTTGGGAGGCCGAGGCGAGTGGATCGTTTGAGCTCAAGAGTTCGAGACCAGCCTGAGCAAGAGCGAGACCCCATCTCTACTAAAAAAATAGAAAGAAATTAGATGGACAACTAAAACTATATATAGAAAAAAATTAGCCGGGCATGGTGGTGCATGCCTGTAGTCCCAGCTACTCGGGAGGCTGAGGCAGGAGGATCGCTTAAGCCCAGGAGTTTGATGTTGCTGTGAGCTAGGCTGACGCCATGGCACTCACTCTAGCCCGGGCAATAGAGTGAGACTCTGTCTCAAAAAAAAAAAAAAAAAAAAAAAAGACCTTTAAGAGGAATCTGAATATAGGTCAGGAGGAAAAATAAAGTGACCAAAGAATGGAACCGAACACAAGATCAGCTTTGGTAAGGGCAAAAAAAAAACAAAAACCCTTTTTAAAAAATACTTCATTAAAATAATCATGGTTATGAAAAATGCAGGTAAAGAGGCAAAAACCTGTTGCTGGTGGGAGTACATTAGGAGCTGATGTGGAATTTCCACTGGGCACAGCACCATTTGTATATGAACAAAGATCCAAAGGTAAAAAGTCCATCCTCCATCCCTCATGAAAGATTTCACAGTTACGATGTTTCCTGCATTCGCTGGAAGTTCTGAAATGCCTTTATGCTGAGAGCAGCTGTTCGGAGGAGGGGTGGGGGGTGGGTGGGAAGGCAGAACGTGTGGGAAGGCGGAGGAACGGCCACGCCAGTCCCACGCCCACCTCGCTGGGTAACGATGCGCCACTAACTCGTAGGCCTGGGCTTGGCTGGTTGCTCCATGAGCCCACGAGTACACGCGTGTGCGGCACGTAGGCCAGGGTGGGGGCAGTGCCACCACAGGTGGAGAACAGCACAGTGCCAGGTGGTGCTTGCGTTTGCGCTATGTTTGCTCGCAGTCGGCCTGATGGCTTCTCAAGAAGTCCCATCCTGAAGGCATGAGCGATGCTATTTCAGGCAAGTCCTTCCTGTTTTGCAGCAGCTCTGACTTACTTGGCTCCTCGCTTCCCTCCTTACATTCCAGGCACAGATCTGTTTACACGACTGCACTGCAGCTCTGAGAGAACATCATATGCCAGAAAATGAAGAGCAAACTCCTACAGCTCTCCAGAGCCTCAGCCTTCTTTCTACCCACCCTCCTTCCCACCTTCTTCCTCTCTCCCCAACCTCCTTCCCTTACTGTTATTGTTAATAAAATCTCTGGACCAGCAACAGAATCCCATTCTGCAGCTTGAACCAAGATCTTTGACGAGATATCGCTGCACCCCCTGCTGACCTAGAAAATCTCCCCATTCTCTCGTGTACATCGTGTATCTATTTTTAAAAGCCAGTAATAATTTTCTGTTTCAAAATTTGCAATTCCAGTTTTTAAAATTTACTTAAAATGACACGATGGATCTCAAAATATCACATTATATGAAAGAAACCAGACGCAAAAAAGTACATTGTATGATTCTATTTTACACGAAGTTCAAGAATAGGCAAAGCTAAGATGTGGTGACATAGGCCAGACGAGTAGTTAGGTTTTGGTAGGAGAGAGATATTGACTGGGAAAACAAAAAGAGACATTCTGGATGTAGGAAATGTTTCATATCTTGATCAAGGTTGTGGTTACATGAGAGTGTGTGTGTGTGTGTGTGTGTGTGTACAAAAACTCATCAAGCTTTACACTTTACATTTTGTACTTTATATAAACTATATTTTAAGAAAGTATGTGAAAAAAGTTTCCCTAAAATGAATGGACTAAAGTGTGAACGCTAAGTATAAAATATTAGACAGAAACCCCCTAGGACCCTTCATTTAATGTAACCCCAGAGAGGTTAAGCCTGCAGACACACAGCCAGTTAGGGCCAGACTCTGACACAGAGGTAACAGAATAGGCTAGCTATGTATCTGTCTTGGAATAATTTTCTCTAAATAGGTAGTTTTCTTTATTTTCAAAGGAAAATTTAAAGGCATTTTCTTATTAGAAGAGGTTGATCAGACTACAACATCTGGGGTCCAACTACTTCCTGAGATCTAGGTAACAGTATGCAGAACCACTATTTCTACAATCTGTGGATGTCCACATTTCCCCAAGATTTGTGCAAGAAAAAATAGGGTGGTGGGGAGTGTCAGGATTTGCTCCTTCCTCAGTTCATACACTTTAAGGTCCCAAATCTCTGTCCTACATTGCCTCAGCCCAAAATACAGCTTCTTCCTTGATTTCTACACAGAGTTATAGAGTGGACATTTGTCATGCATTTTGGTTCATCCTTCCTAGTGTGAGACCTCACACACCTTGTGAGCCTTGCAGAGCTCATTCACTTTGCCAGCCTCTTTTGCATCCAGGGCATGGGCAAATGTCCCAGCTGAACAGGGAGACAAACTCACCTGAGACCCTGCATCAGGAGCTAGTGACACTGGTGAAGGTAGTGGCAGCCACACCCAGGTTTCAGAGAGAGCAGTGGCAAGGCCCTAGGCAACGTCCCGTAGCTCACCTCCGAGGTGCGGGTGGTGCAGACTGCGGCATCTGTGTCAGAGATGACTGCAGTGTGGGCTCCACCAGGCCCATTCTGGGGTGTTCTGGGGCACAACTCTTTACCACATGAGCTCCAACCCAGTTCTCTGGCCCCCAAGAGCTTCTCTGAGCCAACTAATATCCTTTACTAAATCCATTTGCTTCTCAACTCGTCAGAATGGGTTTCTGTTGCTTGCAACGTGGACCCAGGCAGGATACTGGCAATACTGTGTGTAATAAACCCTGCTGAATATTTGGAGGAGACGGGGGTGGGGGGGCGGGCAGGCTGATATCACTACAACACAGACAAGCAAGTTTCCATCGCACATGAGACGTCCATGTCCCCAAGCTCCTCTGGAAGCTCCACCAGGCACTTCTCGCTGCCATTCGCCCTCACCCTGCCCTGAGGAGACCCTGGCTCACCACGTCAGCCTGGCTGACACATTTCTTTCCCATCAGAAGCAAAGCTAAATCTCTCTCGCTGTCTCAAACAGAGCACCTGAGCCACCTCTGTGGCTGCCTGGTGTCCCACCAACACCACCACGCCCTCCACACCTCACCTTCTCTCAGCAGTTAACCAGGCCAGGAGAACGGCTCCTCCAAGAAGTCTGGAGCCAGCTGGTGAAATGATAACGTTTGTGACAGGAAATAGGTCACAGAGGAGTGAGCAGAGGTGTGGCCACACACGGTCCTCGATACCTTCTTTCCTCTTGTGTGGCAGACTCAGAGGCCACGTGAAGATGGCGGCCCAAGAACCGCAAGAACTGAGGTCCACTCACTCCTTCATGGAAAGCCTCCTCGTTTCGCTGGGGCAGGACTGAGAGAAAAACCTGTGTCAAGTTAGAGAGATTCAGAAGTTAATTGTGGCCACGTTTAGGCTTCCTGGCTAGCACACTAGCCAAAGAAATGCTAGTAACATCTGGCGATCCATGGGGCGTATACCTTGGTCTCTCAAATACTGAAAATGTATTTTCTTATATGCAAACTTGGTCCCCATGATCACATATCAGAGGTATCCTGATGGCAGAGGAACTCAGAGTGGGATGCTCTAAAAGACAGTCCCGTGTCTTTCCCGTTTCCCGTGGCCTCTGCTTTTTGGAAAGCGTCTGTGTCAGTCATTTACAATGTGGTACAATTTTTAAAAATGTGTTGTTAGTCCCTAAATCTTGCGTTTACAGCCTCATCTCTCTTTAGGGAATTAAAGTACTAGGCTTGGAGGATTGCAGGCCTCAGAAAGAACTGGAGGGAGGGAGGTGCTATGAGGACCACAACATCCTTCCTGCCTTGGGAACACTCAGATCATCAATGTACGGTAAATCAGCCATGGCCACGAATCCACCACCAAGTACAAAGTAATGAGACCAATTCCCAAACGAACAATTTTTATGGAACTTGAGAGTGAGTTTCACCCAGTTCTCTTCCCTTCCAGTGTGGGATCCCCTCCCAGGGCGTGGCTGACCACGGGCGATCCAAAGCCTGGCTGAGTCATATTCCAGTGATGATAACTTTCCACACCGAGGTGACCTGTCCCATGACTGGACAGCGATAATAATTTGGAAATTTCTCCTTGTTTTATGCCCAAACCCAACTCTCTTTAATTTATTGACCTAGCTCTACTGTGAAAGATTAGAACTCAATTTGTGGCCCACGTTACCACGTCATACTTCTGTAGGCTAATCTCACTTCTATTTGATGCATTTTTCCAACTTTTACTTCTCTTTACCCTAATTTTATTACCTCGATGTTGAAATTTCCTCTTGTCTTGTTGTGTCATATGAATCTTTGTAAGTGGCCTTAAATCCTTTTTAAAATAAAGCAGGTTAAAGAAAAAGGAAAAGAAAGAAAATGCCCCCCGGAGATGCAAGAATAAGACAAAGCTCTTTTCTTCCCGTCAACCCTGTCAAACATCAAAGGCAGCTGCCGTGTCTCCCATCTGCCTCGATATTGTGAATTTCTTCCATTCTCCCACAGATTAGATGGTTTCCATATTCTTTTCCATGTTGGGGTGGAGAAGGGCTTCTCTGGTTGGCCAACAAGTCCTGTTAAAATTCCTGGCGGAACTAAGCCCCACTGCCGAGTGTGAGGGGATGGGCAGCCCTGGCATGTCTGTGCCCGGCACCAGCCTTCGGAAGAAGACAGCTTCTCCACCACCGGCTGCTGCAACAATCGTGCCCACAGCTCAATTTCTGGCTACACATGAATATTTCCTTTATTATTTTAGAGCTGTTTCTCAAACATTCAAGACCCACACTTCCCTTTTCACAGACCTAAAAACCTCATGCCTTCCTTTAATGTTACCTCAAGTTTCAAAGAGGTGTTTTTCCATTTTTCAAACATAAAATTATAATATTGTCGATACACGTATGCATTCTTCCCCCCAAGGTGCAGACCTGCCCCGCAGGGTGGGCCACAGGGTGTGGCCTCTTCTGAGAGTCCTTAGAGTCATATCTTCATCTCTTTGATCAAATGCAGCATTGTCATGCTGGGTCACCCGCCTTCTTCACCAGGGCTCTAAAGAACTTTTGGTTGGTTCCAAATATAAAAACATTCCTTAAGAATGAAGATGTATTAGGACTAGGAAATACCCCCCAAAATGGGAGGCAGATTTTAAAGTCAGTATTCCAAAAGGAGTTAACTGGAATAAATGCTTAGCCTCTCTGAGCGACTGTCTGAGGGGATAATTCACATTTCTTTAAAAAAAAAAAAAAAAAAAAAGTCTACCACACTATTACTTTCTACTCACCTTTCTATTTAGGCTCAGGTGTGAGCTCTGCTCCGGGGCAGAATTTTGCAAGGAAAAGAGGTGACACCTCTGTGAACAAGAAAATACTTTTCCTCTGGTGCCTAGGGGGACATATGCTCAGTATTTCCAATTTCTGAAATTTGAAAGCAGTGAACGGCAGTTTCTCACAAGGTTAAAGGCAGGATTTAAAATGGTTTAGATCTAGTTTATAGCTAGAGGTGGTTGAAAAAGAAAAAAAAAAAAAAAAAAGAAGAGAAGAGAGAGGGGAAAGAAGCAGAGAGAAAGAGAGGCAGAAACAGAGAGGAGGAGAGAGAGACAGAGAGACATAGAAGGAGAGACAGAGAGGGGGAGACAGAACATAACTGAACAATTAAGAAAGATCTCTCTTACCACAGTGTCTACTCCCCCCAGCCCCATCCCACACTCCCCAAAAAGAAAGAGAATTAGGAAACAGAAGGGCAGGGAATGATACATCTAGAAATACAGCTTCGGGTGAGCAAAGCTTAATGAAATGCTATTACGAACTCACTTGGGCTCCGAGAACCATCCTCACCAAAGGGCCCCTCTCAACCCCATGCCCACAGCCGAGCCATGTGCCCAGCCCTCCTGGGGGCCCCTAACTCCCCAGGCACCTGAGAGGGGACAGAACCGCCTGGGTGTGGAACGAGGCAAACCAGGGGCGCCTTGACGCTGCTGGTGTAGGTGGAGGGCCCGGAGGGAGAGGACAACTCTTCACATCCTTTATAAACCTACTTTTTACCTTGCAGAAGAATGTAAAAAGTCTTATTTATTCTAGCTGGGAACACAGCCAGGTTTCAAGTTTTGGAAAGGAAAGAGCAAACTCCTGTTCATTTAAAATCATAATTATTTCTCCCCGTCTCCCATCTCTCTCCAGCTTCGGGCCTGCTGCAGCCCC
>CM052437.1:71143867-71196152 GCA_028533085.1 Varecia variegata | reverse complement strand
GGAATACCAGTAGTGAGCAAAGACCTTCCTGACACCAGTTCCAGGTCTGGAGAGAACACACAAACTTCCTGGTTTCCTGGCTCCTCCAAGATGGCTGCAGGAAAGGAAGCAACAGTAGTCAGCCAGGATAGTAGCAAACCACATGGGCAGAATAATCACCCCAAATGTCCATGTCCTAATACCCAGAATCTGTGAATACATCAGGTTACATGTCAAAGGAGTGTGACGGTTGCAGGTGGAATTAAGCCAGCTAATCAGCTGACTCTGAGCAGGGGAGCTTGTCCTGGAAGCGCGGGTGGCCCAATGTCATCATGAGGGTCTTTGTAAGTGGAAGAGGGAGGCAGAAGAGAAAGCTCCAGGGAGACGCCGTGTGAAAAGGACTCAGCCTGACCTTGCCAGCTCCAACGGTGGAGAAAGGGGCCACAGCCAGGGATGCGCGTGGCCCAGACAAGCTGGAAGAGGGGAGGAAACAGAGCTTCTCTGGAAGGAACACAGCCTCGCCAACACCTTGACGTTAGCCCAGTGAGACTCATTCAGACTCTGATCTCCAGAGCTGTCAGTTAACAACATCTGTTCTTTAAGCCACTGAGTCCGTGGTCAGTTGTTGCAGCGGCAGTAGGAACCTCGCACAGGGACGTGGGGCTGTATCCTCGTCTCAGCCTGCACCCCGCCCCCTGCAGCACCCTTCTTCTGTTCCTGTCTTTCCAACTCAAAAACGCAAACTCCCTCCTCTCCCTATAAAGCTAAAGCTTGTAGGAAACAGCATAGAGCGATACCTTCGTGTATGCAGAGGAGGAACATTTTTTTAAATAAAATATAAAAAGCATAAAAGAATAAATTGATATAGTTGATTATATTAAAGAACTTTTGTATTAAGCTGTTAGTGTTGCCATATCAAAGTACCACAGACTGGGTGACTTAAGCAACAGACTTTTATTTCCTCGCAATTGTGGAAGCTGGAAGTCCGAGATCGAGGTGTGGACAGGGCTGGTTTCTCCGGAGGCCCCTTTCCTTGATTGTAGATGGACCATCTTCTTCTTGTCTCCACATGATCTTCCCTCATGTATCTGCACCCAAATTTTCTCTTTCTTTCTGGACAGCAGTCATACCAGATTAGGGCCCATCCTAATGACCTCATTTAATATAAGCACCTCTTTAAAGACCTGGTCTCCAAATACAGTCACATTCTGAGGTACTGGGGGTTAGGAATTCAACACATAAACTTTGGGAGGACATAATTTAGCCCATCACATAATTAAAATGTAGGGAAATTTTTAACAACTTTAATAAAAAGTCAATGACAGTGGATCTTCATGTGGGACTTCAGCCAGACACTGAGAGCAGAAGGAGCTGTAAGAAATGCCACGTCATGGTTACATGTGTCAGCTCAGGTGTCAGAGTGACCTGGGTCTGAAGTCTGGCTCCACGGCTGCCAGCCACATGGAGATGAATAGTTTGTCAGAAAGAAACACATGGACACGATTCAGCCCTCAACAACACCACTTGAGAGAAAAGAAGACACAGAATGGGGAAAGAGAGTTTCATCACGGAGCTGACAGAGGGCTCACGCCATGGTAGCCACCCGGCTTCCCCCTACCCCAGGGCCGAGGCACTCACTCCCTTCACTGCTGGAGTATCCACCGCTGAGAGCTCCCAACTGAGACTCTCAGGGACTCGTCCTCCACTGAAGAGAGCCACCTTCCCTAAGATCATGCACTTTCCCCAGGGGTAGCTTGCATGCAATGACTGGTCCCTGTGAGGGCATAAAGGCTCACCCTGCACCTTGCCCCGATCATATCCACTCTGCAAAGCCATCCCAGCCTCGGTGCTTCCATGGGCATGGCTGAGCCTTTGGAGCCCAGCTTCTGCCTTTGTCCAGCACTGCTTCCTTCGCTCCCTTATGGTGCCAATACCAAGAGCACTCACCAGTAATCTCCAGCACGCAAGTTTCCATCTGAGAGTCTGCTTCCCAGGGAGCACAACCTACGACAGGGTCAAATTCAGAATACATAAACAACCCCACCATGAATAAGGAAAATGCAGATTACCTGATGAAAATAGGTAACTAAAGAGAATGTCCACATGTCCAACGATCATGAAAAACTACTCAAACTCATTACAAACCAAGAAAATGACCACTCAAACCATGAGATACCACTACACCCTCACCAGACTGGCAACAACTTTGAAGTGTGACAATACCAAGAATTGATGAAGACGTGAATCAAAGGGAGTATAGATGAACACTGCTGCGTTGGAAAACAACGTGGCATTATCAAGTGCAGTTGAGCATCAGCAGATATGGAAACTCTGCTCTTGGGTTTGCACCTCGGAGAAACTCAAGTACGCAAGCACCAGGGTACACGTGTAAGAATGTCATTGCCCCAAACTGAAATCCATCCAAATATCCAGCAAAAGTAGACTGGATTGAGCATTGCAGCATATCCATACTAGGTTGTGTCACGTTGCTATAAAAAGGAACAATTATGGCCACACAGAACAGCGTGACGAATCCCAGAAACTCAGCATTGAGCGAGGAGGACAAGGGAGGACAGGCTGTGCAGGTCCTTTAAGGATTCAAAAGAAGGTAAAAGAAAATTATATCGCTTAGAAATGCACACATAGGTGACAAAACTCTAGCTAATGGCAGGGAAATTATTGTCCCCAAACTCAGGGGGAGTTGAGGGCAGTCGTAAAGGAGAGATGAGTGGTATATGGGGGCTTTGGGATCTGGCAACATTCTGTGTTTTGGTTTTCATGAGGCTACATGTTCACATTACAATTATTTATTAAACTGCACACTCACGTTTCATCCACTTTTCTCTACAAGTTATGTTTTAGAATTTTAAGAAGTAAAAGGAAACAAGCAGAAAACAAGTTGCCTCTATTAGTTTCCCATGGCTGCTGTCAAAAGTACCACAAACCCGGTGGCTTAAAACAACAGAACATTAGTTTCAAACCAAAAAGTTCAAAATCAAGGTGTGGACAAGGCAGTGCTTTTTCTGGAGCCTCTGGGGAAACTGTGTTCGTTGCCTCTTCCAGCTTCTAGTGGCTGCCAGTGCTCCTTGGTGTCCTTGGCTTGTGGCCACATCACTACAGCCTCTCCCTGTCCTCACATGGCCGCCTCCTCTGTGTATCTTCTCTTTGTCTCTTATAAGGATTCTTGTCGCTGGATTTAGGGCCCATTTGGAAAACTCAGGATGATTTCTTCATCTTAAGATCCTTAACTTAATTACATCTGTAAGACCCTTTTTCCAAATAAGGTCACATTCACAGGTTCCAGGAATTCAGATGTGGATATATCTTTTGCAGGAGGAGGGGTGGGTACAATTTAACCCCTTCAACATTTGTCTAAAATGCCACCCCTGCATGGCTGGGCCAGCTCTCTCCCTTCTAATCACCACTGCATTTGGTGTGTGCTTTCTTCCAATCCATTGCTTCCCACACAGTAGTGATGTTTTGTCCCCCATACAAGTCCCTTGAGGGCAGAGGCAATGCTCTGCTCACGTTTCCAGTCCAAAGCAGGGGCTCAATAAATATCATTTGAACCATATTCTAGAAAGTCCTCTCTCTCTCTCTGTCTCTCTCACATACACGTACACACACACACATACACACACACACACACACACACACTTGTAAAGGCATAGAAAATGTTAAAATCCTGGGAAGATACCCACCAAACTAAGAACAGTTAAAACTGGAATTGAGTTATGAACTTCCCACTCATCTCTTAAGTCATCCACCACTGTCTGAAAAATACATTGTTCTCAGTATCAAAAAGTAAACCATTGTGTCAATATCAGATGAGTGTGAGTCTGAACTGTTTTTTCAGCACCCCTACTGGGTTTGCAGAGATGCACCCCAACTCTCCCCCCCAGCCCTGCTGTGGCCATGGTGTGTGTTGGGGAGATGGACAGACAGGGATGGAGGCTGTCTAGGCTTAATTGCCAGCCCTATTGGACTCCAGACCATCTTCATATATGACAAATAATTTATAACATATACTGAAACAAAATTCATAGATCATATCCATCTACATACATAATTTTAAAATATAACCTAATTCACTAACTATAGTAAAAAGCAGAATAAAAGGAAATTAATGTATAACTTTTTTAAAAACATGTTTTTTCATAGTGTTTGTGCATTAACTAACTGAAAGACACAATGAGGTAGTTAGAGCCCTGTACCTAAACAAAGACTCCTCCACAGATGGCAGCCACCAGTGCAGAGTGACTTAGTTGTGTTGTCTTGATGACTCAAAAGCCTTACATGACATCACCAGAAGTAACATAATGTTCCTGAAATCCAGATCATGCTTGGTAATCTTTTTTAATGTCTGAAATATAGAATGTATGTTAAAACCATGAAAAAATATCTCATGTTTCTACATGAATCAATGTTAGGCTCTAGGTTTAGATAATTAGAAGCAGGTTTTCACCTACATGATAGCCAATGGCTGTTTAAAAGTTGTGCAAGATGGCCCCTACCTCCCAAATGCCAGTAGAATCCCCTTAACTGCTGTAGAAATCAAAAGCTTCCCTACGGGGTACTAGCCCTATCAGATAACTAAACAGAACCTAAAGCCTCTATAATTAAAACAACATGGCACATAAATGGATATAGACCAATGGAACAGAACAGAAAGTCCATTCAAAGACCAAAGTACTCCAGGAAATTCATTCCATGACCAATGTGGCATCCAAAATCACTGGGGAAAAGACAGAAGACAGACCTTTTTAATACATGCTATTAGGATAACTAGATGGTATTTTGGAAAAAAGAGTCCATAGTTCATACCTTACAACAAGATAAATTACAAATTGATTAAAGATCTAAATATTTTAAAACATGAAAGATAGATGAGTTCCTTTACAAACTGGTGATAAGCTTGACACATTAAAAACAATACCATAAGCAAAGTCAAACAACAAATGACAAATGGAGAGAAAATATTTGCCACATTCATCACCGATAAAGGACTAATCTCCATAATAAATTGAGTTCTTAGGAACAGAGAAGTACAAAAGACCAAATATCCAATAGAAATATTAGCAAAAGACATCAACAATTTTTCCAGAGAAAGACATACCAATGTTGCTTAAACACATGAAAGATGGTCAACTTCATCATAGTAAGAGATACGCAAGCTAATCCATCCTGAGTTACCGGTTTTCATCTGACAGACTGACAAGCACTGGGAAGCTCAGCACACTCTGTTAGGAAGGCAGGGAGGAGACAACACTCTGGTATGTTCTGGAGACAGGAGAAAATGGTACAATCATAGGGGAGAATCTGGCAATCTCTAAATCAATTATATATGCATTTACCCTTTGACCCAGCAACCCCACTTCTAGGAAATACATCTCTACCAATATAAAACAATAGATTTACATGGTTATTCATTGTGCAATTATTTATAAGAGCAAAATATTGATAATGACCTAAATGTCCTCCATTAAAAGACTGATTGAATAATCTAGGGTCCATTCACCTAAAGGAATATTGTGCAGCTGTAAACAATGAATGCCAAAGAACTCTATGAACTAATAGGAAGCGATTTTTAAAATATATTAAGTGAAAATATCAAGATAGGAAGTGTAAATAATATGCTATACTTTGTGATATAAAAGAAGGGAAAATAAGCAAGTAGTTATGTATTTGCTTATTTTTTTTCAAAAAGAATCACAGGAAGATTAAATCATAAACCAGTGAAACTTGGGGTTAGAAAGGGTTGGGGCATAAGGGATAAGGAATGGGAATGACTGTTACCTTTTATGTAAATAAAATTAAATCAAACGTCTTTTAAAAGCACTATAAAATTGGATAAAAGCAAATAAATGATCATACTATCTGTCAAATTGGTAATGTTTAAGTACACACAAAAAAAGAATTAAGTAACTTACATGCAGAATTCCAAGTGCCCACACTTACTGGGACTTAGGTACTAAGGGAAAAAAGACCTGCAGAGAAATCTTGATCGTAGGATTTTGTTGTTGGTAGTGGTGTTGACATAGTGATTCTGAAATATTTTGAATATGTCATAGAATGGAACAAATGAGAAAGGGAGAAGAGAGATACAAACATGGTATGAGGGACATGGAGGAGGAACTCTGCAGTGTGTTTGTATTCAGTGTGTTTGAATTTAAGGTCTCAGTATGGATCCATAGTTTTTAAAATACATTCCCTCTCTCTCTCCACTGAAAGGGAGAAACAGTGAGGCCCTGTAGCAATGAGCACACCTACTATCCAGACCTTGGTTTCCAAGTATCACTCTTCATCAAAGGACTCCCTGGTAAAATGGCTGATTTGGGTCTGCAGCAAGAAAAATACAAGGTGAGCCTAGAAGCACTTAAAGACCATGGTGACTTACAAAGCTCCTTTGGCTTTAAAAGTGGCCCACCTAGGAACTGAGCCCAGGTCTTCAAATACGAAACCTTGCAATTCTTTCAACTTCACTGCACTGTATTTTCCACGATGAAATCTGCTCTCTACTTTACAGAATCTGTATTTTGGTGTCACTTTTAAATATTAGAACGTTGTCACAGTCGTCAAAATGGTGTCTTTCTCATTTTATTTTCTTCTCCGTTACTATAAATAAGGCTTTTGAAAAGCCAGTCGCCAGCCTGCCTGAGCATCTAGGCTTAGGCTCTGAGCTTCTTTTACGTTGTTGAGCAGCTTCCAAAACGTGCCTGCCGGAGCCCTGCTCAGAACGTCTGGACCCAGACAGTGGTGGCCGGGAGACAACTCTGGGAAACGCATCCATCTGTAGTTTGTCCTGGTTGAGCGTGGTTATTTCTGCTCTACATTCATTACTCTGGCTCTTTTCCTGGAGAAGCAGACAGGAAAGGGGAAAGAGAATGAGAAGGAAGAGAAAGAAAAATATATGGACTTTTTTTTTTTTTTAATGAATATTGACCCTGGCTAGCAAAGCTTTTGGCAGCACGAATTAAATTGCATTCCTGAGACAGACTGGAGGAGCTCTTTAATACATACCAAGTGCTCCAAATCCGAAAGCTTTTACCTCCTACATTTTGCTTCCATGCACCGGAGGCTCCTCCCTCTGTAAAACAAACAGTCGTCAGGGGGCCGATTCCCTGGTACAGTTGCTGTCCCGTGTATTGAATTTGTTATCACCGCACCGTTAATTTCCACACACATCTGCTTGAGGATTTCTTCCGGCCCCCATGGCACGTTCATCTCCGTCTAATTCACATTTTATTGCCCTTGTCGTAAGGCTAGCAAGCATTACCAAGTGCTGCAAGCCTTCCAGAGCTGGGCCAGGTGGCCAGGAAGGCTTTAGCCCCACACGCTGTGGTCTGAGGCTCCTCTTACAGATTTTATTTCCAGTCAGCTGTAATTCAGGACCACAAATGACCAAATTGAAATGGTTCATTCACTTCCAAAGAGTATTAGCCAGTAACTCCTAATTACTCAGCCAAGTGCAAACAACACTGCCTCACTTGGGAGGGAAGTAAGGCCTCGGACTTCCTTTCTGCTTATTTCGGATCCCTGGGTCACTGAGCACCAAATCTGCAGTGGAGGGGGCTGTTCCCATTTCCCAGAGGGCCTGGCAAAGGTTCCAAAAGACAATTTCCCAGCCATGCCTTATGCAGAGGCCCTGAGAAACTTCTGCTGAAATCGAGCCCGGCCTGGCCTGTTGCAAATCTTTCAGCCAGTGCTTCTCAAACATGAGAAGTGCATGGACCATTTTAAAGGGGAAAAGAAACTGTGCACAACTGAGAATAAAACTGAAAGGATCCTCTTATAACAGCACCGCATAAAAAACTAAAATCTCATTTCATGCAAATGTCCTTTAATTGCAAATTTGCACTGCGAAAGAATCTGTCTGTTTAACTGTTATAATTTAGAACATGCCTGCAGCCCTGGTGCAGTTTGGGAACGGATCTAAGCCTTATTTTTAGAATTGCACTACAAGGAGTTATAAAAGGATTCACACTCATACCTTCTCAGTGCACCCAGCAGACCCGCCTCCTCTCGCTTCTAACAATGTCTCACCTAAAACTTGTTGCCAAGCGTTTCTTTTGACCCTCACAATCATCCCCTGGGCCTGGCAGGATACCTCTGGGGGTTTCAGGGAGGTGAGAGAAGTCACCGGCTGGCCCAAGGTCGGAGGAGTAGTAACTACGAGGCTGGGCCATACTCATTGCTGCTTTGGCAAGTCAGAAAGAGGACAGCCCCAGCAATGTCACACAGTTCGACCCAAAGGAAGCTGGCCCAGAACCTGGCATTTCTGACTCGCCATCTAATGTTTTTCCATTATGCTGAGATACTTCTAAAACACAGTTAGGTTTGCTAAATAACTCACGGGACATCTCTGAAATGAATTACTATGTCAAGTTTTAAAAGGACTTGGGAAATAAGTTTCTTCCCTTTTTTAGAGAAAAAATACAAAACTAGTCTTAGAGAGGTTTTACTTGCTTTTTTATTTGCATATATTTTGCATATATATCTAAATATAAGGTAGGTTGAGAGAAATCCCTCACTTACATTATATCAGCCTACAGTGGGGCAAAATCATCTAACACAAAGCCTATTTTATAACAAAGTGTTGAATATTTCATGTAGGAGTATTGTGCTGCATATCGATAGGTCAGGAAAAGATCAACATTCAAAACTCAAAGTACAGTTCCTACTGAATGCGTATCACTTTTGCACCACCATGAAGTTGAAAAACCGTTAAGTCAGACCACTGTGGGTGGGGGACCATCTGTAATTCAGCCAGT
The DNA here is from genome assembly GCA_028533085.1 of Varecia variegata. Taxonomy (NCBI): domain Eukaryota; kingdom Metazoa; phylum Chordata; class Mammalia; order Primates; family Lemuridae; genus Varecia; species Varecia variegata. Next base: position 71,187,402 of record CM052437.1, on the reverse strand, counting down.
TTCTTTAAAGCATTCCACGTTCTGTAGACACGCTGCCAACGGCCCAGTAGTCCAGTGCCTGTGTGGGCCTGTCGGCGCTGGGCGTCATGCTAAGTACCGACAGGGGGTAACCAAAGGAGATGATTATCTAGTAAATTATGTTAAGGGCCTTCAAAGCAAACCATGGTATAACTGGCAATATAGAAGGTGAGGGATGAAACCCTTACACGTGAAATAGAGAAAAGCTGCCCAGAGCGAGGGAGCACACGCTGGGAGTGGAGTGCGCAGGAACTCGGAGCACAGAGAAGGCGCCGAGGAGAGAGTCGGGAGGGCCTTGGAGAGAAGCTGGATGCGAAATGGACTCTGGAAAACCCATGGTGTCCCTCTGACATTTGCTCTCTCTTTCTTCCATAATGGTCACGTTTTATACCTGGTCACTTGGTCCCACAGCTAAAGGCTACACTTCCCAGCCCTGCAGCTGGAAGTAGCCATGTAACTAAGTTCTGGTAAACGGGGTGTGCACAAAATCAGGGCTGTGCCCTTAAAATAAATGTATTCCCTTCCCTGCCTCTGCTCTCCTTTCTGCTGGCTCAGATGTGCATGTGATGAGAAGAGCTGAAGAAACTACCCTGGACCCAGAAGAAAGAGCTGTAATTTGAGGAAGGCACTGCCTACATCCTCACAGATATGTGAGAGAGAAGTAAACTTCTGTCTGAAGACACGGTATTTGGAGGAGTCTTTTTCACAGCCACCTAGACTATCTTAATTAATATATGTGCTCAACGGCGAGAGGAAGAGGGGTTCATTCACAATAAAAAGGCCCTGCTCTGGAAAATGTCAGTGTCTAGTGGAAGTAATAGAATTGTGAGCAAATAACAATAAGAAAATATGAAATAAGCTATAAAAGAAACATGATGTGTCTGCACTGACCCATTCCAGAGATTTTTTGTTTGTTTCTCTCCCAGAGAAACCTAAATATAAACCAAGATCCCACGTGGTCCAGTCTTACCTTATTATTATTAAACTTAAAGAAACACTTTGGGTCCAGCAACTAAAAGTATATTAAAAGTAATTTCAGTCTTCCTTTGCTTCCTTCAAAACATATTAAAAGAGACCCAATTTATTCTGCACAGCAGCAGTTTTATAAATTTCCTTTCTTCTGCAGTTTTCCCACCTCCTGCAGCTACTCCAGGGCCTCTCACTCCCGACGTCTTTCACTCTACGGTCCCACACCCGGCTCTCTCAGAAATATTGCCTGGTGGGCTCTGCTCCCCCTGCCTCCTTCCATATCACACAGTCCTGCCTCTCCCAGAATCCAACTGTCAGGCAGGCTCAGATGGTAAAACGATCTGGAAGAGCCAACAGGATAATTTCTTATAGGCATGATTTTCTACTTCTTTGCACTAGCTCTTGAGAATCTACAGACAGTTTTGCAGAGGAGACTCCTTTTTTTAAGGTATTTTATACCCTAATGAGAATCAACACTTATAGAAACCTTTTAAGGTGACAATTAAAACACTGAGATCACATATTGGAAAAGAGAGCACTCATGGAGGACGGCGCAGTACGCTGGGGACAGGGTGAACGAGCTTGCTGTTGGGACGGCTGTGGTCTAAGTCTCAGCACCTTGGGATCACTCTGGGCCTGAGTGGCTCTCTGTTCACTTCAATCTGTCCTACTTGATGGGTGGTCACTCGTGGAAACTTGTCTTGACCCAGGTGCCCAGTCATTAGCCAAATGACCAACAAGTACACGTAACACTCTGATTGGCTAGAATCAAACATTGCCCTTTAGCCACTTTGAAAGTGGCCTCTCTAACGCGCACCCATGTTCATTGCAGTGACATTTACAATGGTCAAGATGTGGAAACAGCCTAGGTGTCCATCAATGGATGAATGGATAAAGAAACTGTGGTATGTTTCTATATATATGAGAGGGATGTGATAGATATGTGTATGTGTATACACAATGGAATATTATTCAGCCTTTTAAAAAAAGGAGATCTTGCCATTTTGACAACATGGATGAGCCTGGAGAACATTACTCTGAGTGAAACAAGCCAGACATGGGAAGGAAAACACTGCATGAGTTACCTTGCACGTGGAATCTAAAAAAGTCAAAAACATAGAAGCAGAGAGTAGAAGGGTGGTTACCAGGGGTCAGAAGGGTGGGGGAAATGGGCAAGTAGTGGTCAAAGGGTATAAATGCACAGCATGGTGACTATAGTTAACAATAATGTATTGAATATGTGAAATATGCTAAGAGAGTAAATCTCAAGTGTTCCCACCACACACACATACACAAAAGTAATGTTCAGTAGCTTGTTTGTGGTAATCAATACATATATATACATATATATATAGTAAATCATCATGTTGTACACCTTGAAGATATACAATTTTTATTTGTCAATTATACCTCCATAGAGCAGAAAAAATAAAAATTAAAAAAAATAATGAATTTTTTAAGAAAGACAAAGAAATGGCCTTTGTAGAGAGCTTCTTATTCTAAGACTATCAATTTCCTTTATTTAAAATGCGATATTACAATACAAAGGTATTCACAACAAATAATCAAATGAAAGGGCAGATTCAAAAACAGCATGTACCTTGTGATTAATTCTTGTAAAACAAGCCACGCACACACATACGCACACCCCAACACACTGAAGAAAGAAAAGACTGAAACCAAAATATTATGGTTTTCTCTGGGTGATAGATTATAGATTATTTTATTGTCTCCTTTTTACTTATAGACATTCTCTAATTTTTGTGCAATGAAATGTTTTTTCTCTTAATTAATGGTACCATTCCATGATATTATTTCAATGACATGAATGTTTGTTCACTTTGCTTAGAAAGAGAACGAAGTTGAGGACCAACAGGCGAAGTGTCAAGTAAAGATGTAGGGAACCTCTACTGATATTTGGCTCAGGACCTAGAATGACCACTTTTACCATTGCCTTGTGGTTCTTTATCTAAATGTATAGTCATTTTCTCATATGAAATCTTTTTTTTTATTTATTATAGCTTATTATGGGGGTACAACAGTTCTGGTTAGATATATTGCCCATGCCCCTCCCATCCCCCGGAGTCTGAGCTTCAAGCGTGTCCATTCCCCAGACAGTGCACATCGCACTCATCATGTAGGTATACACCCATCCTCTCCCCCTCCTCCCCCCCCAGTCAGATCTTCATAATCGTAAAGATTTCAGGGGATCATCTGTATGGGCTGTTTGTTTTCTCACCTGAAGTGATAATTGCTTCTTGGTGACATCATAATTGCTTGTGGGAGAACTGATTATCATGTCACCAGCAGAAGATTAAGCCTTCAGGTAAGGGGAAGCGGCAGGAGCAGATGAGCCCCCAGGAAACCAGGATTCAATTTTCATGCAAATGTCAAAGTTAATAAAGGCAAAGGGAGGAAAGGTTGAGGATTTGACTCTCGTAGTTTATCTGTTATCCTCACCAAACCGCTCACAATATTTTCTGTGGGCTGCAAGTGTGACTTTAATTTCCTCGGATCTAAAACCGACATGCTCTCTGCCGATTGATTCCGTACTGGGACACGCGTGCACCACCTCTTCCTCTCCTGATGGCTGGGGATGCGGGGGGTGAAGGACACACTGGTGCGGACGCCACTGGGGGTGGCAGGCGGTGGGAAGCAAGCTGGAGAAAGCCGTGCATCTTTAAGAGTCCTGTTCACTGTTTAAACATGAGACACAACCAACCAGCTATATTTAATTTAGCTGGTATTTTTCCTAGAACATAAAGAGAGCTTCAAGTATGTCCCTGCTGAAAGCAATTTTACTAATTTTGTTTATTCCTTTTCTAGTATGAAGTATACCATCTATTTTCTCCCTCCTCAGTGTTTATCTATTGTTAAAATCATTGCATATAAGGTAAAACCTCAAATAACAAGAGAAGGCTGGGGAGAGTGAGGTTAGGCTGTGTATTATAATTAACAAAATATGCTGGTTAAATGAAGATTAAAATAGACGCTTGGTTTCACCTTGATATTCTGGATAGATGGGCTGAGTAGTTGACATTTTATTGCATCTGTCCTTTAGATTAGGCCTAAGGCCTTGTTTTCTACTTAAAAGGTCAGACCTTAACAACTGCAGGAAAGGCCTGTGGATTGTGAGTATTACCTCACCACGGAAGGAGAAGGAGCCGGATCAGATGACACTAAGGGATGCCAGTCTTTCATTTTTGAGACTGTAGGTTTCCTGTTAATCACATTTTCTTTCCTTAATCTTTTGAGCTGCTCCAGAAGGTAGTTTCACTGTTGCCCTTTCTGTAACCCTTAACTCAGAATAGGCCAGATTCATGACATGGTAACAAACAACTCCAAATCTCAATGGCTTACCACTTAAAAGCTTATTTCTTGCTCTGTCAAAGCCCTTTATCCTCCATGGGCAGCTGTGGTCTAAGCGAGACTTAGGGATCCAGACTTTTGTCAAAGCCGTAGCTCTGCCATCTTTATGTGACAAGCCACATCCCTTGCCACCAAAGGGCAGTCAAGAGATAACAGAATTGCACATGGGCTCCTGCTGCCACAGCTGGGGAGTGACCTACTCGTTCCTTCTGCCCACATATCTCTGGCTAGATCTAGTCATATGGTCTCACCCAACTACCACCGACTGGCAAGTGTAGCTTTATGTGTCCCCATCAGGAAGATTATGCAACAGACCAACAGACAGGGTGAACGTGGAGCACCATCACTTCCTTATCAGTCTGTTTAAACACTAAGTGAAAAGAAGTCAACGCCTTTTATGGTGAGGTCTGTGCTGTGTCCTATCGAACAAAGGTCAAAGTTTGGTCTTCAGACAGTCTGTTTAAAGTCATATTATGCACTCTAGATCTATGCAACCAGAACCTTAGGGGTGGGAGCCCAGGAATCTGCATTTTACCAACCTCCCAGGTAAGTCTTCTGCACATTAAACTTTGATATCTACTATGTGAGGTGCTCCTGGAAAAAAGAGGAGGTTCTACTGCCAAAGAGGTTTAAAAACACTGAATTCTGTATTGCCCACTTGATTATTCACAAAACGCTTTGATATGTAAAGTACCCTGCCCAAGAGCCTTTGGAGGAACTTCCAATTATGGCTGCATGAAGAGGTTGGCAACCCCTGTCTGGAAAAATACATATAATACTGGATAAGATTTTTGAGATAACAATCTCAGGATACTAGAAACCAAACAAAGGTGGACAACAAATGAAGAAGCATTCTTGAAAAAAGTGCTAGAGCTTTGAGTGAGGGTCTATGGCCTTGTTGCCTGGGGCTGCTTCTGTACCCCTGGTCCACAGCTCTGTTGGTGAGAGTAGCAGAGTGGCTGCGTGGAAAGCAGCTGCTGTGTGGCCAAAGTGGACACTCTCTTGGGGGTTGGGTTGGGGTGAAAACTCCCTATGACTGTTGGCAAACAGTGGTGGACTCAACTGGGAATGAAATGAAGGTGGCAAAGACTCTCTCCTTGACAAAGCTCTGCTCAGCTCCCCTGTGCTCTTTTTCCAACCAGGCCTCATCCTTGGGCTTTGTGTTCAGGACTCACAGCTCAATTCTAGTGAGAATCCTACTAAGTGAGTTTAGCAAGAATCCTGCTCCCCTCTCAGTATCTGATCACTCTGGCCTGCCTTTAGCAAGAATTCTGTGAGGTCATTGTAGCAAGAATTTCCCCTACCCTTGATGTCTCTCTCCTCTTGGTAATTGTCCATCCACAACTCACCCAACCCTCCTCCTTAGATATAAATCCCCAATTATCTTTGCTGTACGGAGAATTGAGCACAGTTCTATACTGAGGTCTCTTGTTCCCTATTGCAATAGTTCCTGAATAAAATCTGTTTTTCCTGCTTTGACTAATGTCCAGCTCTGGTTTCTTTTATAAAGGAAAGCTTATAGCTTCACTAGCCTGAGATTGGGGACCCAATAAAGATAAGAAATGGGCTAACCAAAAATTTAACAGGGAAATTCTAGAAATAAGAGAACCATAGAGGAACTAAGACGAGCCCTCCATATGTCCCTGGGCACCTGGAAAACCATTCAGCTTGAGGGAAACTCATGAGAGCCCAACAAAAAGTGAAAGCCCAGAGACACTTGAGATATGGCTGCAAACGATACTGTGTCTCCTACCTACACACAGAACCCTCAGCAAAAGGTGTAAGCCTTATAGACTCAATATGTTTGAGCACTGCCTAGAATATTGGCTGACCGTACAGTTATGCAGACATGGGGGCAGCCTCAGGAAAGGCAGGCCAAAAAATATAAAGAAGAATAAAACACTTAGTAGAGACATATCTGGCACCCCATAGGGGAGACAGATTCCAGAGTTAAAGTCCAGGCAATGATGAGCAACAATAATAACCCTAAGAAAAATAAACATAATCTAGATTTGCTACAATATATGATATAAAATATTCACTTTTAGTTTAAAAAAATTACTAGACTGAAACAGGTGCATTATATTTTCAAATGTTAAACCAATCTTGCATGTCTGGGATAAACTCCACTTAGTTGTAGTATATAATCCCTTTCATATGTTGATAGATTCAGTTTGCTAAATTTTTAAAAGAATTCTGCATCTATATGTATGAGGAATAGGATCTCTAGTTGTCTTTCTCTGACATATCTTTGTATGTCATTGGTATGAGATAATTACCAGCATCATAAAATAAGTTGGGAAATGTTTCCTCCTTCTCTATTTTATGAAAGAGTCTGTGTAAAATTGATATTATTTGCAGAAATTGGCAAGTTGATCCTAAAATCCATATGGAAATTCAAGGGACCCTATGAAACCAAAACAATCTTGAAAAAGGAGAAAAAAGTTGGGGGACTCATGGCAATTTTGAAATTATTACAAAACTTTTATAATCAATATGATTTGGGTACTGGATATAGACATATAGAAATATAGATCAATGGAAAAGAACTAGGAGTCCAGAAATGAACCCACACATTATGGTCAGCTGATTTTCAACAAGGATGCTAAGGCAATTCAATGGTGAAAGCATAGGATTTTCAACAAATGGTATAGGGACAACTGGATAGCCACATACAAATGAATAAAGTTGGACCCCATCTTCACTTCATACACAAAAAATGGACTCAAAATGTATTATTAACCTAAATGCAAAAGTTAAAACTATAAAACTCTTAGAAGAAAATATAGGAGCAAATCTCTATGACCTTTATTAAGCAAAACTTTCTTAAATACAATACCAAAAAGATAAGTAACCAAAGAAAAAATAGATAAATTAGACTGCCTCACAATTTAAAGTTTTTGTGCTTCAATGAATACCGTCAAGAAAGTGAAAAGACAACACACATAATAGGAGAAAAATAGAAAGTATAATGTAAAAAATATGTAAAAGAAAAATAACCTAATTTTTCAAAAGGGCAAAGGATCCGAAGAGGCATTTCTCTAAAGAAGATACACAAATGCCAATAAGCACAAGAAAAGATGCTGAACATTGTTAGCCAACAGAGAACTGCAAATCTAAATCACATTTAAATACCACTTCACACCCACTATGGTGGCTACAGTCAAAAAGACATCCAATAAGTGTTGACAAGGATGTGGAGAAATTGGAACCCTCCTACCCTTCTGATGGGAATATAAAATGGGGCAGCCTCTTTGCAAAACAGTCTAGTACTTCCTCAAAAGCTTAAACATAGAGTCACCATGTGACCCAGCAATTCCACTCCCCAAATTATTCCCACTCCCCAAATATACCCAAAAGAAATGAAAACATATGTCCCCATAAAAACTTATGTATGAATATTTCTAGCAACATTAATTATAACAAACAGTGGAAACAATGCAAATGTTTATCAACTGCTGAATGATTAAGTAAAATGAGGCATATCCCCATAATGGAATATATATTCAGGTACATGCTACAACATGAGTGAAATTTGAAAACATTATGCTAAGGCAAATAAGGCAGTCACAAAAGACCACATATGGTATTATTTCATTTATATGAAATTCTGGAATAGGAAACTCCATGAAGACACAAAGCAAATTAGTGGTTTCCTGGGCTGGGGACAGAAAGGGTGGAGGGGGGAAGGGGAGGGGGCAACCGAGGTGAAATCGGAGTGACTGCTAATGGATACTCAGATAGATTCTTTGGAGGGTGATGAAAATATTTTAATATTGATTGGGATTATGGTTGCACAACTCTATGAATGTATTAAAAACCATTGAATTGTTAAGAAAGAAAAAACCAAAGTGAATGTATGGATGCACTATGTGTTTTGTAGTCTGTTTGGTATTGTAGGGTCTAAATATTGAGTCCCTAGTGTGTCCACGTGCTGCCCTAGGCAGTGGGGATATAAAAACAAGCTTATCCTTTACAGAGTGCAGAGCAGTGCTTAGCATGTAGCACAAACTCAAATGTTAGTGCAATGCTGACAAGTCTAAAAATAGAGAATTTTAAAAATAACACAGAACAAATTCCACATGTTTGCCTTGTGCTCTGTTCTGCCTGTTTCTGTCCACTGATTTGGAACCTATTTCAAAATCCTTCAGGCCTCTAAGGTTATCCGTACGAACTGCTAGTTAACCAAAGTTTCCTGGTGCTAGGATGGCACATAGCAGAGGTAATCTGTAATAAGATAGACTTCTCTGTCCAAGTGTTGAGGATTAGGTTTAAGCCCCCAGAGAGTATTTTGGCTTCATGATGCTGGGTTGCTTTATACATTTTCCAGATTGCATTGTCCATAAATTTCTATCAGTGTGTAGCAGATTCCCATTCTCCTCTGCAAGCTGCTGATATATTACTAAAGCTGGTGCCATCCTTTACACATCTCATAAACGTGCCAGTCTGCTCCACAACCCACCAGGCCACACCAGAGGCACAGCTGCTCACAGACACAGCACAGCGCAGAGTGCTCTGGCAGGCTGGTGGCCACAGCTGGGCTCAAACCATTGGTCTCATCTGCAGCAGCTGCCCTTCCCATGTTAATCCATAATGACCAGAAGACGATTCCCTCTGCCAGCGCCCTCCCAGCCCCCTCCCTTCTCCTCCTGAGCTCCTCCTGGGCTAAGGCTTCAGCAAAAACTCCTGCACGCGTATCTCTCGTAGACTTCGTAGGGAAGTGTCTCTGTTGGGCCTTTTGATTAAGGCATCGCACAGGGACCGACACGGGGTTTTCTGTAAGACCTGTACTGCCAATGGGACTTTTGGTACAGCTAAACCCCTATTAGCCAGAGACTCACAAACCAGAACTTTCAAAACCAAAATAAAACCGTTTTTTCCTGCCATCTATTTCTAGTAGAAGAAAGCAGATTATAATAACCAAAAAGGTTGTTCCAGCAATTTTTTTTAAAGAAGATTTGTAAAGACCTTCCAGGATGTGTCCAGGACAGTTACAGACAGAAGCGATTTTTAATTTGGGGAGGAGTGACCGGCTTGCCACATTCTTCCGAAATTTCAGCTCAACATTTTGCCCGCTGTGAAAATGTAAACTCTCACAAGGTACGTAGTACATTAAGTGGCACGGTTTTCACTACTGGTGTATGAACAAATTGATGGTGTTCTCAAGTGACAGCTCACAACTCGTAAGAACCTGTTCTGAAAGGTGACGTGAAGCGTGGGCCCAGAAGTCCCTGTCGGGAGGCTGGAGGGTGGTGGCCACAGCATCCTGACTGTGTTGGGGCAGGTTGGGCAGGGCGGGACCTGAGGGGGTGATGACCAGTCTTAGGATACAATGTGGCTCTCAGAAGAGAGGACAAAAGTGAGACAAAAGGGGGAAGAGAGTGCTGAAGGGAGGGAGGAGGCGCACCCACCCCCAAACATGCCTGGAGAGGCCCAGGGCCACTGAAGCACGGGCTCCGCACTGGAATGTTCCATCCCAAGGCTGTCCGGCTCTGCAACCACAGCTACCAATGAGGCATCCGATCCTGGCTCACCACCTGCCCTGCCGCCCTGAGCAGTTGCCTCGAAAAACTACCAGAGGTTCCCTGAGCTCTGCCTGAAGCGACCTCCACATTTCCAGCTGGTTCCTACTCACATTTCGGAGTCATTGCTGACCCTTCCCTCGGGCTGTGACACCTGACCACCCTCAGGCCCACAGCGAAACTTCTGCTCCTGGCTGCTGTGGGCCCCCCAGGGAGCCCCTCCCCCCATATGAGGTTGCCAGGGCCTGGGGGCCAAGGTGCTGGTACTCATCTTCATCGTGGCAGCACCCAGAATAGGAGAGATCCCCCAAAATAAGAAAAACATTTTGTGAACAAATGAGTTGAATATCTTCCTGTATCATGTTTACAGAAATGCAGTAGCATGAATCAGTCTTTATTGCTCCCAGTGTATAAACAGTTGAATTGGGAAAAGAAGTATTCTTTTCCAAGGGCTCTGCCACAGTCGCACCCCTTCAGTGTGACCAGCGGGAGTGTTTCCCACAGTGTGTGGGATGCACCTTAACCCCCGTAGTAACTGATCAGGCCACGCGGAAGAACGGAAATGCGTTTTGGAGTCAGTGAAGATGTATGACTGGCCAAAGCTGGCAAACATGCGAGGAATTGGCAGAAACAGAACCAGGCAACGCATTGGCCACGTGTGGACTGGTGGGCCAGAAAAGGTGAGGCGCCAGCATCCTAAGGAGAAAGCCAGCGCCTGGGACCTGACCCGCCAGCACGGCTTGGAAACACGTTCCCCTGTGGGTAACGGTCCTTGCCGGCACTGGGGAGATGGCAGGATGGGGTGCAAAGGGGAAGCCCAAGGCCTGGAGAACGCAGAGCCAGGACGGCAGGAAGGCAGAGCTGGGGTGCGTGTGTGGGAATCACTGGCCTGCCAGGCGGCGGGCGCGGAGCGATTGCATTTTCTGCTCTAAAGGGCCTTGGAAATGAGACAGTCCTGCTCCCCCGCCCTCTCCTGGAGAGTTCAAAGGCTCCCCACGCAGGAGTTCTCAATTCCCAAGGCACTCAAGCAAGGCAGAATATATCTTCCCCACCTGTAGTTCCATTGACAAATTATTTAGGAAGCTAAAAAGGCTTTTTGCTTGGTCCTTTGAAGAGGTTCCTTTTGTTCTTTGCCATGTGACTAAAAGGCAAACCCAAACTGCAGAAATAACTCCACAATACGCCATGTGGGTCAGATAATGTTTGTTAATGCAGTCATCTGGGCCCTTGCCATGTGAAATTGTTCTTGGCTAACACGTACGGATGAATGATGGGGTTAGGATTTCATCTGGCAACACCATAAATCACAAAAAACTGGGGACTATGAGCCTGAATTTCTCCTTTGCCCTTCCTTTGAGGAGGGAGGGAAGGGGGTGCCCAGCTCAGGACGTTGGGCTCTTGAGAAGGCCGGGCTCCCCTCGGCTAAAGGGGAGACCCCCGTATCTTGGACCAGTCTTTTCTGTAGGAGCCGAAAATCAAACTCTAAAAGACTACAAAGGATGAAGAATTTCCAAATCTCCAAGGATAACAGCCTATTAGAGATTATGACTAATTCATACTTTCTTTTGTGATTTTTAAACCTTATTTAACTTGATTATCTCTTGAATAGTTTTAGGTTTAAATGGCTTAAATATTATAATATACAAGCAAATAAATAAATGGCAAATAAACTGGAAAAAATCATTTGACTGAGAGATTCCAAGACTGTAAAATTCTAAGCACAAGTTAATTCACTAGAACTCTAAGTTAGCTAGCATTTTCTATATCCAATATGTATTTCATAATCACATTATTAATATCAGTTTGTCCATATCTTTATCTACAATGTTAATCTATCTGGATATCTGTAGTCCTGCATTTTAGAAACCATGGATTGACCAGATAAATTCACTACTAGAATCCTTTTCTTTCAAATATTGCATGCAAAATAAATAGCGTATACATACACTGCCCCAAGAGAGGTACAATGGAAAGAACCACATTTAGAAGATGTGCAATATTGCAATGCAATTCTGACACTAACCAACCGCAGCTATCACAGACTCCACAGGCTTTAAGAAACAGTCCCTAAAAAGACTCTCCTCACTTCAGACACCAGCCACAAGTTCTAGGGTTCCCAGGCCACCCATACTTCTGACCAGCTGGCCACAAATCCAGAAGGTTTCCCTGACCCCACTTGATAATTCACTCAAATAACTCACAGAACCCAGGAAAGCACTATACTTATGATTGTTAATAGTTTATTAGATAGGATACAAATCAGGACCAGTCAAAAGAAGAGATCCATAGGATGAGGTCTGGGAGGGTCCCAGACATGGAGCTTTCTGTCTTTTGTCCCCATGGAATCAAGGTAAACTACTCTCCTGGCTCAGAGACATGTTCTGAAGAGCTTCAGCGTCCAGAGTTTTTGTTGTGGTTTCACTGAGTAGACACAATTGATTGATTCATTGGTTGTGTAGTTGAACTCAACCTCAAGCCCCTCTGCTGGCGGTCAGGCTGGTATCACTTAGTTCAAAACCCCAAACTTCTAATCACGTGGTTGGCCTTTCTAGCATGGCCAGCCCCCACCCTGAGTCATCAACATAGACTCAGGGGCTTACCAGGAATAGTAAAGACACTCCTATCACTTGGGAAATTGCACGGGTTTAGAATCCCCATCCCAAGAACCTGGGACAAAGACCATACAAATTCCTTATTATACAACAAAGAGAATTACCCTAGGCACCAATGGACCTGACTTTTAGACCTTCACTATTCCCCAGTTCAGTAATGACACTTGAATACATGCTGACATTTACCCAATGAGTGATTCTTTCTAGATCTGAATTAGGTGGGTTAGTAAATAACCAGTCAAAATATCTGAAGCAGATTGTGAATTATTGTTTATACAATTCATTTATTTATTCATCTACTCATTCAACAGATACTTAAAAAGGTAGCAAGTGCCAGGCATGGTTTAAATCACCACCAAGTGTGACTTGCAATTGAGGCTAGTGGGAAGGCTTTCCCCAGGAATAATTCCTCTCAATCTGAAAAAAAAGCATTTTGAAATACTGGAATTTAGTCAGGGGCAGGGTGCAGAGTAAGGTGGAAAGGGTGGCTAAGGAAATGCCTTCAATCTGTGTGAGTCAGGGAAACAGGGACTGCAGCTTGTGGCTACCAGGCTGACCTTTGGGGTCTGACTTCCTGACCCCATAGCCCACCCCCTCTCCTTCTATCACTTCATTCCTAACTTCACTCTCACCTAATATTTTTGCCCAGGCTGGCATCCCTCCTGAGGTTTGGCTTCAGGATGTTCAAGAGTTCTCAAAGGACATCACCTCTTTTAAAAGAAGAAATTTCTATTGAGACTGGGGTAGCAGTTGGGCCACATTAGAGGAAAAGTGATGCCTATCTCCCGCTAGCAACTGGGCTCTTTCTCATTCAGAGCTGGGACTACCTCTTTGTCTGTTTTCTTATCTTTTCCACTTGGAACAAAGACCCAAACATCTTTTCTGTGTGCCTTCACTCTTCCAGGCAAGGGCTTTTATAGCCAGCCCACAGTATTACTCTAGCTGCATATGAGATTACCCTCAAAACTGACCAACTGATGACAAGGAGCATTTATTGTCTCACACAGTTTGCAACAATCAATCCACAAGTGCCTGAACTGAGAACTTCTGTTTGAGGCCCTCTCATGAAGTTGCAGTACAGATGTTGACTGAGGTGTAGTCATCGAAGGCCTGACTGGGGTGAAAGGTCTCGGTTTCTTACCACATGGACATGTCCATGTGGCTGCTCCACACGGGCTAGCTTCCCCCAACATGAGCTATGTGGGGGGAGAGTTCAATCCAGTCAGAGGCTGGACTATCTTTCATAACCTACTCTTGGGAGTAACACACCATCACTTCTGTTATCATCCCCTGATTGCACAGACTAGCCCTGATATATGTTAGAGGGGACTTCTCGGAGGCAGAAATCATGGAGGTCATCTTAGAGATTGGTTACTACAGTCCACCCCTTGCCCACCAGCAATGCATGTTCCTCTACATGTTAAATACACTTGCCCACTCCCAAGATCTCCTCCCCTCCCCAAATCTTATCCCATTACAGAACCAGCTCAAAGTCCAGAATCTCACCATCAAAATCAGATGCAGGTCTGGATGCAGGTGTAGTTCCTCAAATACAGTTCTCTTCAATCCTAAGACCTGTGACATAGACAAGTTATCTGTCCCTCACATACCCAGCATTGGTGGGAAGAGGCAGGGGATGACTGTATAGACACTGCTGTTTCAAAAGAGGGGGAGAGAAGCACAAAGGAGTCACTGGTCCATAGAAATCCTCCTGGGCAGATGTCGGGAGTCCCTTGATCAGGGCTCAGTCCTACACTGCCCAGAAATAGCTCTGTAGCTCTCGGTTCTTCCTGCTGGGCTCTTGGTTCCACCCTCTGCCTCAGGTACCATGAGTAGTATTCTTGGCTTCCTCTGTTGAAAGAAGTTAGAGGGCCCAGAGTTCTCTTCTTTGTGAACTGTCTATGTCGGTGCAAGCTGGTGGTGTTTCTGGTGATATAATTCTCTTAGAAACATGGTGGGTCTCATGTGAATCTCACTGGGGTTTACTCCATTAGACAAAAGCCATACCTATAATTCTCTTCAATGTAAGTCCTTCTTGACTTTGGATTTCTGCTGAGGAATTGCTGCCCCTTTAAGTTCCATTAGAAGCCCTATTGTACAATTGGGAGGATCTGTGAAGCACACATTTAAAATTTGAGAGGCCCTTTATCTGGCTGAATGGTACTCAGAGGCACCATCCTTGATCTCTCTGAAGTCTTAACAAAGGATTTTACAGTCACACACTTTGCTTCATCTCTGGACTATGCTTTTCTGAGCGTTTTCTGTGTTTGATCTTTGCTCAGAAGCCATTTCTTAATTTTAGCATCAATCGCCATCTGAAGAGGCTGGGAATCTTTAAAAACGGCACATCTCGGCTCCTTTTTCTTCAATGGATCGCTTGTCTTTCATATGTTACTATAAGCAGCAAGAAGAAACCAGGTGGCTAGATCACCCAGTTTATTAAACACGTGTCCTAACTCGTAAGCTACTGCACAACGCAGTGTTGCTGAACTTTCTGCCACTACATAACCAGGATCCCTGTTCCTCTAGCGTCCAGCAAGACTTTCCTCACTTTCTCTAAGCCCTCAGCAGCCTCCTCAAATTCAGATTTTACTACCAGTCTGTTTGAGGCAACGTAGCTTTCATTAACACTTTCCATAAAGTCCTCCCAACCTGCTGCCTGGTTCCACAGACACTCTTATGTCCTAGGTGTTTGTTTTAGCAATGCTCTACTTCCGGTTACCAAAATGCATATTAGTTATCTATTGCTGCGTAACCTTAGACTATAGTAGCTGGAGGTAACGATGTTTCTGTGACAAGGTTTCTGAGGGTCAGGAATCTGGAAGTGCTTTAGCTGGTGGCCCTCTCACAAGGTGCACTCAAGCCACCAACTGGGGCTGCATCCGAATGCTCAGCTGGAGCTGGGGGACCATGTGCTTTTGGCAGGAGGCTTTGTTCCTTGCGACATGGCCTTCTCTATGGAGCTAAGCGTGACATGCAAGTTGACTTTCTCCGGAGACAGAGAAAGTGTGTGTGTTCTGAGAAAGCAAGACACAAGACAAATGTTTTCTACAACGTAATCTCAGAGGTGACATGCCATCACTGGCACAGCATGGGAGGTGACACACAAAGACACCATGAAAGGTGGAGATCCTGGGGGCCAGGTGGCAATTATGCTAATTGCCGACACCTGCTCTTACCGACAGGCCGCTGAGCCGGCCCCAGCAGCTTCTCCAGTCTGCTCCGAGCTTGTCTCCCACAGCCCCACTGTTAGTATGAAGCGGCCCGGCCACTTCCTCCTGTGAATACCGTGCACATAATTTTCATGTAGCAATTCAGCTTTTAAAATAGTCATAGCAGTTTTCTCCACGTGACTGGAGAAGGGCAGTGCTCTCTGAGGAATTCGCATGGCGAAGGAGCCCGCATCGACACCTAAGTTTCTCCCGTAACAGAAGCACACTCCAGCCCTGCAATGTGACTCGTGCTGCTGAATTTAATTTGGGATTGGCTTACTGTTGGCAGGAACCACCCTGAGAGTGGCATCACTGTGTGCACTTCTCATTTCTGAGTGCCAAAGTCCTGGCTAGCCCCAGATCAGTGTTGCAAGACAGCATCCACCACGTGAGACTCTTCCCAAGGCACAGCAGCTGGAGAGGCTCTGCTCTCGGTTCAGCTCTTCAGTAAGGAACGTGAGGTTCCGTGCTGGGGCTTGGCCGTGCAAGAAGATCTCATCCTGCCTTCAATTGCAACCTCCCTCTCCAGGTTGCACCCTCCAGGCAGGGAACCCAGCACGTCTCTCTGGACTCAGGGCAAGTCTGAGGCCCTAGCCCTGCAGGGGGAGGCGGGCCTCCTGTAAGGTACCCCGTGGCAGCGCCGTTTCTTTGTGGGAGTCCCCACGTGCACTGCAGGGAATGAGGGAGCCAGTGCAGCCATTGAAAATATTTGGTTTTGATTATTCTGATTTTTTTAAACCTTGGAAGTATTACACGTTTTTTAAAAATTTAAATATCATATACTAACTCTTACATGAGTTAGAATATAACATTTTAGCTTTTTTCCTACATGTATATAATATACATATATGTTTATATAACTTGTAAATAGTCATTCATTTAGCAGATATTTATTTGCACACTGGGGATATAATAGTGAAAAAAATCAGACATTATGGAGCTTACATATATGGGGAGTAAAACAACGAGCCACATAAATGATGAATTATGTGGGATATTAGGAGGAACTAAATGTTCTGGAAGAATTAAAGTGGGGAGGGGGAGAAGGGTAGGCAAAGTGGGAGGGGATTACAATTTTAAATAGAACAGTTACAAAAGGCATCGCTAGGACAGGAGCATTTGGCCGGGTGCATTGGCTCAAGCCTGTAATCCTAGCACTCTGGGAGGCTGAGGCAGGAGGATCGCTTGAGGTCAGTTTGAGACCAGCCTGAGCAAGACTAAAACTCCATCTCTACAAGAAACAGAAAAATTAGCCAGGCATGGTGGCATGCACCAGTAGTCCCAGCAACTCAGGAGCCTGAGGCAGGAAGATCACCTGAGCCCAGGAGTTTGAGGTTGTAGTGAGCTACGATGAAGCCAAAAAGAAAAGAAGGTAACATTTGAGCAAAGACCTGAAGGATGCGAAGGAGCAAACCATGTGAATATCCAGGGGGAAAAAAAATCACTCCAGGCAGCAGAAGCAGCAAGTGCAAAGGTCCTGGGGCAGGAACATGTGGAGCACATCTGGCTAGGTCAAGGATCAGCAATGTGGCTGATATGTCTGAAGCAGAGAAGGCGGAAGGGAAGATGACAGGAAGAGAGAGGGTCAGAGAGGTGAGGGGTGGTGGGAAGAGGGAGGTGTTTTAAGAACCTTTGATTTTACTCTGAGAGAGATGGAAAGCCTTTGGGGGAGTTGGAGCAGGGGAACGACGTGCTCCGGCTTAGGCTTTCAAAGGACGACTGTGCCTGCAGGGTGACAACAGACACAGGAAGCAAGGCAGAGGC
Source organism: Varecia variegata (assembly GCA_028533085.1). Taxonomy (NCBI): domain Eukaryota; kingdom Metazoa; phylum Chordata; class Mammalia; order Primates; family Lemuridae; genus Varecia; species Varecia variegata. The sequence goes on along the minus strand of CM052437.1, from coordinate 71,169,936 downwards.
AGAGACCCGTGACTCTGACCACGGGCTCAGGTACAGAGGAGGAGGGGGAGGTCAGACTTAAGCAGGGTTGGGATTTTGCAGCCAAGTGTGACAAATTGAGAGAGGGACAAAGGGATCGAGGTATACCCAAGAAAGGGAAAATGATTGACCCTCAGGCCACTCGCAGCTGGGGGAGAGGGACGGGAGGGAGAGGAGAGAGGGAAAGAATGGTTAGAAGGGGGTTTCAGTGGAGGGGGCTCCATGGGTTGTCAGTCCCAAAGGGAGTGAGGAGCTGATGGAGTCAGAGTAAGGAGGGGGAGTAGGCTGGGGTCACTGGAGAATAGAACACCTGAAACTGAGATTCTGAATGGCACTGCAGTTTTGGGGAATGTCGCCATCAAGCGTGAGACCCTGGGCTGAGGTGGGCAGGAGAATGTAACCGTGGGAGGAAAGGGGGCCAGTAAGCGAAGCCAGATCTCGGGGGACTGCAAGTGTGGAGAGACTGAGCCAGGGGTGCAAACGTCCAGAAAGGCGGGGTGATGAGCTGGTTAGGAAGGTGCCAGCTGCAAGGAGAGCTAACCATGAACTCTAATGGCGCCACGTCACAGATGGGGGATTTTAGAGAGCGAGGCAGGAGAATGGTCTGCAAGTGGCACTGAGGAGCGTGGAGGACCCCAGCCCGCTTCCAGAGCAAGGGACTCAGTCTGCACACACTGTTCTACCACCCACAGATGTCATGCACAATTAACATCAGCATGGTTCCCTTTCATAGCTGCTTGGTCTCCCATTGCACGGGTGTCTCGTGGTTTATTTAACTAGTCAGTCCCCTCTTGAAGGTCACTTGTGTTGTTTCAGATTTCTTTTTGTCCTTAAAAACACTCCTGCGATTACCACCTTGGTTAATAGTTACAGTGCCCGTTGAGGCTGAGTGTGCGGGAAGCCGGGGGTGGCTGGCAACCCTGGGGCCCAATCTGGGGCCTCTGACTCGCCGGCTGCCCACTAAACCCTGGGCGGAGAAGGAGCATCCTGTCCCCAGCCCTGTGCCTTGATGTGGACACTCTGCAATCCGGTTTAAGTTGCTGCACCTGCTCTATCAGGGCTTATCATACTTCCTCTGGGTAACATTCACTTCTCCTGCTCTGAACTCTGCCCAGTGGTCTCTAGAGAGACTGGGTGGGTTGTCCTTCTGGTCAGGGCACGATGGCTTATGCGGAGCAAAGGCCACGTAACAACCCAGGGAACTGGAACTACAGGTCATCTGCCAACTCCAGCTGGTCGACACCGGGGAGGGAAGGAGAGGACGACTCCAGGCTCACACACCCAGGCGCTGTGCGGAGAGAGGGGCAAATTCATGTGTCAACATCTTGGGAGGAAATTCCCCACGTGGAGACGAATCCACTTGCATGGAGGGGCTGGGCTGTGAGCTAGAACCCGGGTTCTAGGCCTGGTTCTGCTGAGAGCTCCCTGTAGACCTCGGGCAACGCCCCCATTCTCAGAGCTCAGGTCCTCATTTCTAGACTGAAAGCTGGGTCTGGTGACACAGCACCACTTGGAAGGAGCCAGCTCGAGCCGGCTTTCTGGCCAGGGGCCTCAATCTTCCTCAGTAAGGGGCTTCCTGAGTACATGGAATGGGGACTTTAGGTTCCTCTGCCCCCAGGACTCGGGCTGGTGTGAAGACGACAGTGTCATGGAAGGCTCCATGCGTGCCAGGTGCCCGGGGAAAGGGCTTTTACCCTCCCGTCCCAACCGGGCTCCACCAGCCTCATCCAAAGCCTAGGTGTTTGCAGACTCTAGACCGTGGCAGCCATAGAAGAGCAGTAGCAGCACATGCTGTGTTGCACAACACCCAGCTGGGGCAGGCGGCCAGCGCCACCTCCTGAAGCTGCTATAGCGAGACGTCCTGTGTTCACTCTCAGAGGGTGGACAAGAACGATAAACAGCCTTACGTCGATTCAGCTTGGGTTCTGCTGTGCAATGAGCTGTGGGAAGAGTTCTACTTTAAGTCCAGTTCTTCCCTCTGGCATAGAAAACGCCCCGGCAACAGAGAGAAGGCATTGATGGGACGTGGGGGCCCTGGGCTCAGCTCCTCTCAGGGCACAGGGTGTGCTGGGTCTCAAGCAACTATGCAAGCACGGCAAAAATGCATCTCATCTTCCTTCTGAAGAAAGTACCCTGTCCCCAGAGTGAGCCCAGGACCCTGTCCCCAGAGTGAGCCGAAGATGCCTCAGGGCCCCTTGCTCCCCTCGCCAGCCCACAGGCTCCCTCCTGAGTCTCAGCTGAGGGAAGGAAAGAGACAGAGTATCTGCCTTGGCCTTTACTTTGTCCCCTTGCAGCTGCCTCCTGCACGTCACAGTGACACAGCTGGGCTGTCCTCTGAGCCAGGGTGTGACAAAGGAAGCCAGGAGGACCTGAGTGGCTCTTTTTGCTCTTGGTCTGAACTGCACGCAGCAGGGGCAGTCACAGCTCAGCCTGGCACCTGGCTGTCACAGGGCTGCAGCTGCATTGCTTCTTGGTGGACAGCACCGCCTGCCTCTGGGTTCCAGTCCTGGCTCCACCGCCTGCCAGGGGGCTCCAATCCTCCCTCTGTCACGTGGCGGTGATGATGGCTACTACTCCATCATCTCATCAGCTCATGCACAAAAAATGAGCAGCACGATTCTTGGCTCTATGGTTCACAACCAAAAATCAATGTCAGTTTTCTGTCCCTTTTAATTCTAGGTCTAAATAAACAGAACACATTCAGTTAATTCCCTCTTGCCCTTTGTTTAGAAGTCACCCTCTTCCTTTCATGCTATTTTTTAAAGTGGTTTTAAAAAATTATAACCATTTAGGACAATGTAAACCTCTAGAGAGATACTTCAAACCATTCTGGACTGATAATATCCCTCAGACACCGTAGTGAAGTAGACTCCCGGGGGCCTTTGGTGTTGCTCTTCTCAGTGTGTGTCTTAGCTTTCAGAAGTTGGTATTATCAACTTTGTGTAGGGCACGTGCAGAGGAGCCCAGCTCTTGGGGCCATGCAGCCGCCCAGGGCTCAGGGTGGGGATGGGACTTCTAGCTGGTCTCCACACGCTCTTGCTCTCATGGAGGTGAGCGGACCTAACCTTTTATGTCACTAATGTTTCTGCATCTTGGTTTCCTCATCTAGAAGACAAAGACAACACCATCTACCTTGGAGGGGTCTCGCGAATTATTCAACAGCACATTCATGTCGTGTTGGCACATGATCTCATAGGCTATTGTCATAGTGGTGTCATTGTGCACCTAGAAGCAGGGAACCTCCAATTTCAGAAATCCGGAATGTTTATTTGTTGCAATTAGTCCAACATTGAAGAGAGATTTCCGGGTGACTGATATTGAGGGATCACTTTCTAGCTTTCAGCATCTGCAGGGTTTCAGGGGTTCCCACGGTGGCTCCCGTGACGTGAGCTGGAGGAAGTGGAGGGGAGGACTCACCACCAGATGTGTCACAACTTCACTGAAGTCTTCGTTAAAGATGGTATGAATCCTTCTCAAGTGTGCAGGGATACCTGCACGTGGGTGAGTGTACATACTTGCAAGCCAAATGAAGCAATATGCACGGAAATGCTTTGAACAGAACCGCACCAACACGTCCATGTGCAGGGTCGATGCCCCCTTTACGTGCAGACACAGAACCTGTGAACAAGCGGGCTGCTCGGTACCAGCGTATCGTGCCATTGTCCCACACAGGGACTCATTCAGCAATTGCTTCGTGTTAGTTCGCTGCCTCTTTGTGGTTAGAGACACTTCCTTTGTGTCCCCAGCACCCCTAAGGAACATGAGGCAGCAAGTAGCACTCGGCTGATCTTCCGAAGCTTTGGCTCCACCTCGCGACAGCTGGATACACCGAGTTCGTTAATCAGAACAGGCGTGATCCGGCTCCAGTAAGGACTAGCTCGCCATGTCTCTGTGGCTTAGTACAACAAATGCTTATTTGTCACTCACGTCCACCCTGACACAAGACAGGAGCCCCTCTGTGCACTCTAGATCCCGAAGTTCCTGCCACCCGGGAAGCAGGGGACAGAGTTGGGCATGCTTCCCAACACAGTGACCCGATGGCTGCACCAGCTGGGAAATATGGGGCTGGTGTGGGATTTGGTGAGCCCCAGTGTCTCAGAGATCTGGTGTTGGCAAAGCCAGAGAGGGCCTGCCTTTTTTCTAGAAACTTCTTTATGCTAAAAGTGCATCTGTGTGTCCAGTGTTCCTAGCGAAGATGCAAGAGAGCCTGTTGCACCCCCTCGGCAGGTGACTGGACTCACGTGGCCTTGCCGTGTGCTGGGTGCTGGAGCTGTGGTGCCAGAGGTGCGGGAGGTGCCAGAAGGGGCCTGGGAGAGAGCATCAGAACACAGAGTTGTATTTACTTTTATCTCACTTTCTCATTTCTGTTTTGGTAGTTTCTACAGTGTACATAAGACATTTGTGCTGTCGTTCATGTATATACTTTCTAAATTAAATATATGTACAATGGAGCTACATTTTCAGAAATTTTTAATGATAAAAATTTTGTTCATAATGAAACGGAGACCACTATTTTAGAGACTGAGGAAGTAAACTCTTGCCTGGCTGAAATGCTACATCTGCTTCTTTTCAATATTCTGTGATTTATTCTCCTCTGGACAAAGGTTTATGCCAATATATGTGGGGTTTTTTGGTTGGTTTGTTTGTTTTTTAAATGAGGCCCTCAAGTCTTTGGGAATGGCATTGCACTTTGCACAGATCTCTTAGTGTTTAATGCTCATTCCTTAAAAAAAATAATGTTTTTAAGCATTTATTTTCTCTCTATTGCACTGTAATATTTTCCATCATGGTGAATGCAAACCATTTAGTCTTGCAAGGAGGGAAAACCAAGATTGCCAATCTCCAGACTGAAGAGCTGCCTTCCTTTTTCTTATCTTTCTCTTTTGTATGTTGGGCGGGGGCTGGGGGCAGCAGGATGGCGGGGGCAGCAGTCAGTGTCTACACTTTCTGGGACTCTGAGCGACCCCACATTTGTCCACAAGGTGGCGCCGTGGTCCTGTGTCCAGGGTGGAGCCCTGTGAACTTGCGGGAGAGCTTGTTCCCAAGGTGAAGACTAAGAGTCACCTGTCGCCTCTTCTACCTGAACATTTCAGATAAGGATGTCTCGGCATCTCTGCAAAATTATGAAAATCATGACAATTTTCAATGGCAGGCCACAAAAGCTGGTGAAGACTGAGAAAATGCTTTGATTTTTCCCCCAAATGCAGTTTGACACTATCTTTTGCTTTGACTGGAATTCAGGGTCTGAAGTTAGCAAAGTGACCCATGCGGCAGGACACTGCCTGCCTTGACAGGTGGTCCCAGCCCTGTTCTAATGTACAGCCTGAACTTAACCTTGTAAATGGAGTAATAACCATCAGGTCAATCAATTAATCTAATTGATCACCCTGGCTACCTCAGGGCTGTTATGAGGCCAAATGAGGAAGAGTTTGGAAACCCCTGGAGCCCATACACAGGGGAGGGCCCATTGCCCGTCCAGGTGGCCACCTGGGTCCATCCCTGACTGCAGCCCCCATTCCCAGCCCGCCAAGGCACCCCCAGCTGCCCGGGGACGCTAACGCCTGTGGCAGCACCAGTAATCCCTCCTGACTCTACTCACCCTCCAAATGCACTTTTTCAAAGCTTATTCAGTCTCTGGTAACTGCCACACTTCCAAAATATTTGAACGGTGACTCCTAGAAAACAATTTTTAACTTAAAACTTTTTAATTTAGATTAATTCCAATTTCTCTAAAACTGAAATTCCTGGCCAGGCTGGGAGGATACCAGGTGGAGATATTTAAGAACAGGGAGCCACCCAGGCACTCTTTAAACCAGTGGCTTTTAACCCTGGATGCATACTAGAACCACCTGGTAAGCTCTAAAACCACCTGAGGCCATGGGGAGGGGGGCACCCCAAGCCAGGGCCACATCATGACTACTGTGGGCCACTTCTTCTGTAAAAATATATTGAGAATTATATTTTATGACTGCATTAGTATAATGACAAATATGTCAATATTGCATATTAAAACTTTTTCTTTGATCTAAAAGTTCATTTTCTTCATTTGATTTTAAATGAAATTAAAACCCTCATGGGTTCCAGGCACTGTAGGTAAGTCAGCCCTGCTGAGAAGGGCTCAGTTTTCTCGGGAAGAGCACAGAGGACAGTGTTTTCTTAAGCTTCCCCAAGCCTTTGCCTCATAAAGCCAAGGCAGACACCCAGTCTGACCATCCAGGAGAGAATGCCTACTTGGCTGGACTGGTCAGTGGTGAAACTTAGCCTGGAGAGGTCTTCTTCCTTTAGTGCAAAGGACCATGTCCAGCCAAGGTCAGCCCGGAGACGCAGCCTGGCCTGCCTCCGGAACCTGACATTCTGGCAGGACACAGCACCCCTAACTCCCAGTCCTCACACCTTAGGGATTCTGACCCATACCTGCCTTCCAGTGCCTGCATCTTAGAGCTGAAGAAACAGAAAGGCTTTGTACACCTGTCTCATTTCTAGATGCAGCAGTCTGGTTGCTGGGGTGCCTGGTCCAAGGTCACGAAGGTGGCCAAAGCCAGAACTCAGCCTGAGCCCTGTCTCCACACTTCACTCTAAGCTTCAACCCCTCAAGAATGAACTTGAAGCCCCCCAGGGGCAAAGCCAGCATGTTCTCTTGAGGGTATAATTCTAGGGACTCTTCACTCTACCCATGAGCAGGTCCAATGGTGGTGCTACTCGGGGCCAGTCCCTCTCTTGTTGGCATTACCTACAGCTCACTTGAGAACAGGTGAATAAGAACCAAAGTGGAAACTACCAGAGGCTATACCAGAAGCCCCCTTATTATGCCTCATTGACGAAGGGCTCAGAGGGAGAAGGAGATGAAGGCTAGTGACGTCCACAAGAGAGCTGCACTCTGAAAGCCTGGGAACAGTTGCTTAAGCTGTTTTCACACTTGTGACATCCCTGGGGCCATTTTCCTTCCTTTCCACTTTTCTTCTATCCTGTCCTCCTTTCATTCCTTCCCTCCTCCCTTCCCTTCTACCTTCCTTGCATCAAGAAACACTGGTTGAGAGCCTACTCCAAAAATGCTGCAAAGTGACTGATAGTGAAGAATGCCATCACGGCTTCATGGCGCGTAGGGAGAGGGGTGAGCACGTAGGTAAATCATAGAACTTTGGCAGTAGGTCAGATGCCGGGGAGCCCAAAGCAGGGGGCACGTTGCTTGGCCCTGGGGCTTCCTGAAGCCACGTCTCATAGGCAGTGTCACGTCAGCTGAGTTTTAAGGAAGGTTCTTTGTCATGGAGATGAGGTTGGTAGGTGAGAGTGTAGGAGATGTGGAACCGAGGGGAGTTGGAGTGTTCTTGAGGAGTCAGAGCATTAATGAACTGCAACCACCTTAGTCATGTTCTTGGTGTCCTTTCCACAAAAGCAGCCAAGAGCCAGAGCTGGGCATTTAGCTAAGGGGACTCTTTTTTGCTTCTGCACTTCCCCTGTTCCTCAGAGCAGTCCAATGCAGAAATGGAATTGGGTGCATGGAGGGCAATATGTTCCCTTGGGGGTCTCAGCCACCCCAAACCTGTCAGCACACAGCCACAGACTTCTCCAGACCATCTCTGTCTTCTGGTTATTTCGATATCTCACCAAAGCTACACCCAATGAATTACAGCATAGATCAAGGGCCTTAAAACGGCTTTTATTTTGCATCACTATTTTTAACAATGCATAGAATAAGATTGAAAAGAAATATACCAAAACATTAACAGGGTTTGCGTTTGAGTGATGGGGTTTTTCGTGGTTTCTTTTCCTTTCCTCTCTCATATTTTTAAAAACATTTACTTTGAAATAATTACAAACTCACAGTAAGTAGGAAAAATAATGCAGAGAGATCCTGTGTACGTTGGTCCCAGGTTCCCCCGATGGTCACATCTCACATCACTGTAGTACAGCATCAAACCCAGAAGACTGACGTTGGTGCAATGCTATTAGCTTGATTACAGACCTTATTCAGATTTCTCCAGTTTTTACACACACCTATTTGTGTGTGTGTATGTGTGTAGTTCTATGCAAATTTATCACCTAGAAAGATTTGTGTCCTCATATTTTTAGGAACTTTTTATAATAAGAATATATTTGTTTTATTATAAAGAAGAAAGCTTTACTTTAAAACTTTTTTTCTGGGAATCTCTCTCAGAAAAAAAAATCTGAATATGTAAATTGTAGGCACAAAAATTTTTATTACTTACAATATAAAAAATTTAAATCACTCAAGTAACCCACTAGAATTAATTAAATCGAATTAACTGGAGTACATCTGCTTAATGGACTAGGTGCAACTATTTGAAATGTTAATGAAAAGGGATGTGATAACATGGAGAGACGCTTATACCAAGGGTAAGTGAGCACCTCGCTACAAGACTGTACAACTTGTGATGATGACTATGTACAAAGAACAATGCCTGGGGGAGAAAAAGGAGGTAAACACATCAAAACTGTCCTCTTTCCTTTTCCTATATTTTCCAAAATTCCACTATTGAGAAGGTCTTATTCAAATGCAGCTACTGACTCAGGAGGTCGGAGGTGGGGTCCATGATTCTGTGTTTCTAACAAACTCCCAGGTGACACAGCTGCTGCTGTTCTACAAGCACACTATGTTCAAACAACAAATTATAAAAATGGACCTTTAGGAATAATAAAGGGCTTCTTGGGTTGAAAACCGGCTTCAAATGCCAAAGCAAATCAAAAAAATGTCCAATAAAATCCCCTCTCTTCACAGATTTCACTTAAGTTTTCCCAGTAAAGGACGATGGAGACTTGGCCTTGTCCTGCTCTCCATAGTTAAATTATTCTTTTGCTCTGAGTTACTGTATTTTATTTAGGAAAGGTGGGAACATAGTTTTCCACCGTTGTTACGTATGTGCCTTCCATCCAAGCCTTGAGTCTTGACTCGTTGCTTTCATGGGAGACATTTTGTTCCCGTATCATCGTGATGCCCAAGAACAGGTATCTAGAACCACCTAAAGGGCAGAGCAGTACTGGCCACAGGCTGTCATCAGACACTAACCTTCATGCACAACAACCAGCTGCCTGTTAAGAAAGGTGACATGAGGAATTGTAGATTCCGTGTATCTCTTGGCGGCCTGAACTGTGAAGCACTTTGTTTTCCTTTCAATCTTTCAGCAGGGGCTGTTTTTGTTCCAGCTTTGCCAAATAGATTATAGCAAAAAAACTTTCTATTTTTAAAAAACCAAGAAGTCTTCCTCATGAGCCAATCAAGTGATATATAATAGCTTTCATTTGTTCTGTAATTTATAGATCTCAGTGCTCTCCTACAGATATTACTTGATTTTGATAGCCTATTTCTTATTTAAAAAGTAATGCGTTAAATATGTGAATTTTAAAAAATACAAATGTAAGAAAATAAATTCCTCTATAACATCATTACCCATGATAGTATATTTTACTTTTTTCCCCCAAATAGAATACATGCATGTCTCTTTTTTATGAAGTTGTTATCATACTGTGTTTTTGATATCTGCTTTATCTTACTTGGTCCTCAGAGTAGCCCCAGGAGGAGGCAGGGCAGACATTAATTCCATGTTATTAGGACTGTTTCACCCCTGATAACATTCCGTGGTGGTTCTGGTCAGTTGTAGAAACTCCTCTTGGTTTCGTGCCTTTTCCGGGACACTCCAGGGTGAAGGCCAATCGAGGCAGCCTAAATTTTTAAGCAAATATATCTGCACGAAATAGACTGACAGAGGAGGAGAAAAATGGTTGCCTAAGTATTAGTGGGATGAAATGGAATTTATAGAGGGGCTCCCATCTTTAAAGCAGTGGCTGCAGTAAACTATATTTGGTTTCCATCTAGCCTAGAAAATGCCCCCAATGGGAGTGTATTGCAACCAGATCTCTAACATGCACATGGCAGTGCATGTACACAGTGGAATATACTAGAACAAATGCTCTGCAACTACTCACAACGTATGAATGAATGCCTTCAGAAACCTCATATTGAGTGGAAGGAGCTTGGCCCAAAGAACACACACTGCAAGACTACATTTCCACGAGTACAAAAACAGACGGAAGGACTCTCTGGGGTCAGAGGTCAGGGGAGAGGTGACCTTTGGGGGTTGCAGTGAGTGAAGGGCCCCAGCAGGGTTCTGGAAGCACTGGTGACAGTTTGTTTCTTGATTGGGATGAACATGGGTGCGTTCAGTTGGGGAAATCCTTCGAGTTGTACACTGATCCCAAGTTTTTAAAAGCCTCTTGGTTTAGGGCTGAGAATCAGCAGGGTGGTGGGCTACCTTGGCGGCTCTCTCAGTATCTGCCCCTTCGCTCAGTTCTGCAGGGGCAGGGACCACTCTCCTTCTGTTTTTATTCTATCAGGCCTCAAACGTGTCAGTCTGAGTGGGCAGCACTGACCCAGGAGGAGGAATCTGGTCACGAGTCTCCCCTGCCCGTCTGGTGAGCGTCAGACCGTTCGGTGCCTTAATCAAGACCCCCAGGGCTGAAAGGAAGACGGTGGCGCCTGCCTTCAAGTTACCTGCAGACCCCAACATGCCTGTACCCACCCGGCCTCCCTGCACGTTTGCGCCTTGCAGAGGGATGACACACCGTGGAGAAACACACTGGTTCTGAGGTTGCATGAGGGCCGCCCTGGGATTGTGGAACCAGCTGAAATCATCGGAAAGAAGCTCTGGGGAAGAAGCACTGGAGTCTCTCCAAGTGAGAGATTTGTCTTCAATCAGCGGTTTTTAAGCAACGAGGAAGACTAACATAGTTCCAGCATTTCGACTAAAATGCTCCATTCTCACTGACGACAGGTGTGGCAGACCCAAACAGCCCTGGGATGGAGTCCAGCTCTGCCACCAATACAGCCAGGTGACCCGAGGCAAGTCACTGACCTCCAAGCCTCGGTTTCCACAACTCTACAGTGGGGACAGGACACCCCGCTCTGGGTGGTTCAAGGAGATAGTGAGGCAACCTGTATGGAGGTTGGCACACAGTGAGCTGCCCATGAATCACCCTTGGAAGCAGCAGGCCCTGAGCTTCCACTCACTCCGCAAATGCGTGTGAGCCGGGCACCGAGGACACGAGACACAGTGGTGATTCCCGCCTCCTGGAGTTTACATTCTGGGCTGGGCAGCAAAGAAGGACACAAACAACATACTGTTCTCTAATAGAACACATGTGATGAGTGACTGTGAAGAAAATAAATTAGGTGGTGAGGTGGAGAAAACGGTGGGGTTTGGTCCCCTTTGCACAGGGGTCGGGAGGCCTCTCTGGGGAGTTAATGTGACCTGAGACCCTAAGGACAGCGACAAAAGAGTCACTTGAAGAATAGGGGGGCTGGAGGTGCAGAGGGAATGAATACAGGGCAATACCAGCACTGGAAAAGGGCTCAGCATTTGGGGGAACAGTGAGGAGGTTGGTGTGGCTGGAGGGCAGGGTAGGGAGGATGGAGAGGAGGTGAGGTGGAGGACTGGCAGGAGCACGGGCAGGCCTTGGAGGGGGCGGCAAGAGCTTGATGCTGAGCACAAAGGGAAGGCACTGACGGTGCTCAGCCAGGCACCCTGTGTCTGACTTGCATCTTGGGGACACCACTCTGGGCACCATGTGGGGAATGGATCGTAGAAGGGCAGGTGGGAGGGACGCTAATGAGGTGATTGTGACCATCCAGGCAGGAGTGTGGTGACTTAGTCTAAGGAGGACAGAGATCCAGGAGAGGGAGGGACACAGACAGATGGAAGAGAGAGTCTGTCGGTAGGAGGAACAGGCAGTGAGAGGAGGACGAGGAGGCTTCCTGGAGCCTGGAGACAGCCGGGAGTGTGAGAGAGCCACTGTCTGAAACAGGAAAGGCCAGCAGGTGTGGGTGCCAGTGGAGGGGCCAAGGCAGGTGTCAGGCAGAGGGTTGCAAATACGAGCCCGGAGCTCAGTGGATGGAGGTCGGGATTGGAAATACAAATGTGGGGATTACTAACATAAGTGGCATTTAAAGCCTGGGATATTGGACGAGCTCCTTAAAGGAATGGGCCTGGTTCCAGCCCTGAGGGTCTCCAACATTTAGAGTCAGGTCAAGGAGAAGCCAGCAAAGGAGACTAAGAGGTGGTGGCACTGCAGGACAAGGACGTGATGTGTGCCGTCTAGGGAGCCCAGGGGCAGAGTTTCCAAAGCAGGGAGTGATCAGGGGGCTACGTGAGGCCAGGGGGATCCAGGAAAATGGAGTGATGTCCTGACATTGCAGCATGGGGTTGATGGTGAACTTGACCTGTGTGTTTCAGTGGATGGTGGGTGTGTAACCCCACTGAGGCCTCGGAGGAGTGAATCAGGGCTGAGACAGGGTGCTGAAGAACTCTGAAGTTGAGTGAGTAAAACTGTAACGTGGCCTCTTTGGAATGGAGTTTGCAGTACACCAAGGAGTTCTGCCATACACCAAGGGACCCATGTGGCAGCTCCCCCACCATTCCCCCATCTTCCCACCCATAGAGTAGTAGCTCAGGGGCGTGGCGATACCCCCTGGGCTCTGGAAGGTGCTGCTATGAGCCGATAAGGCCTTGTTCATGTTCAGAAACTGCCCCCCTTGCTGGGTGTGGTGGTAGCAGGGACACTGCCACACAAAGCTGTAAACAGCGGATGTGGGATGAGTAGCGAACGCTAGCCTTTCTCTGTCTTAGAGCCAAAGGGAAAATTTTCTGGAAGCCATCAACTCTTTGGGTGGATCTAAAGAATGAAGGATGTGGCTGAAGTCGTTTGCAGCAAATTTTTCCAGGTGATGTGAAAGAAGTGTTTACTGGGGATGGGAGTGAAAACAGGGGAAAAAGGGCAGAGCTGTAGTGTGATGGGAAATATTTGTAAACGGAGAATTTCTTTCTTTTATTGGGTGGAAAGTAAAGTAAATGAACTCTAAGGTGTCTTCCAACTCTAACATCCCATTTTTGTAGACTCTATGTTCCTAAACAAGGGAAAATACGGCCACAAGTTCCAAAGGACAAGTATTCATTCATTCATTTAATCAATCTTTATTGAGGACCTTCAATGTACAGTATAAGAAAAATTAGAAGTGAATAAAGATAGATGAAAATGTTTAAAGATATGGTTGAGAAATCTAAAACCTAATGAATGATTTTAGATGATGAGTTTAAACTGAATAGGAGGTAAGAGGCAGAGAAACTATATCTATAGGATTCCTCTGGGCTGTACAAAACCAAAACCCCAAGTAACTGTGGCCTTGGCACCTTAGATGTTGATTTCTCCTGCACATAAAAGAAGTTGGGGAAGGAGGAGCCAGCCCAGGGTTTTTCTGGTGGCTCTGTGAATTTGCCAGTGACCTGCTCTGATACACTCAGGCTGGTCCCTGTCCTCGTGGTCCAGGATGAATCTCAAGCTTGAATCACTTTGGCCAAGCTCTAGGGAGAGACAAATGGCACGTGGGCTCCACTGTAAGGAGATTTCCTGGAAGTCACAGGCATTTCTGATGCATCGTATTAGCTAGAACACCCATCCAGGGCTATTTGTAGCCGCAAGGGAGGCTGGGCAATAATATGCGTGTTGTTATTTTGAGAGAAGAGAATGAAGTCTGCTACAGAGGCTAATCTTTAAAAATCAGAATATGAAAAACAGATTCAAAGAGATGATGATTCACTGCACAAATGAGGTCTTGCTTTACCGTTACAGCACAAGCCATAGTCTGTGGCTCAGCATTTGGGGCTGTCTGTCATGGTGGCCTCTCCAAACCCATCTCCCTCATGACAGCCTGGACAGCCCTGAACCTCTCTAAGCTGGTAATCCCTGAGTTCTGCATCTCTGCTGACTTTGTGCTGGCTTGAATCTCAATTCACACACAAGGGACTGGGGGAAGCCACAACGTGGGCAAAGAAAGAGGGAAGCACGTGCACACACACTCACGAATGGCTCCAGCGGAAGACAGAGTCCACTGCACACACAATCAGCGATGGGATGGAGGGACAGTGGACTGGATGGCCGGCAGGGGGGACCAGCCTGGCACAGGAGCTGGTGCAATAGCTCCCCAGGGAGGGAGGCTCTCGGGGGCATGTCCACCCAGGGAAGAGGTGGCTCCCAGAGACGGTCTCACAGGCCAGCAGCGTAACTGGTCTTCTTACCCCAAGAACATTTCCAACCTCACCTCTTTACGTTTATCCAAAATTCTTCAAAGATATATTTCTTTGACTATGGAAGCTTTGTCTGTTTGCAAACACTTAAAAGGAACAACTGTTACTCTCAGCATGGAGCTCTTACCAGGTTCCAAAGGTGCCTCAGAGGTTTTCATCACCTCAACCCTCTAAATTATAATGAAAATAGGAAGTGTACACATGCGTGTTTGCAGCTGAAGGAGGGAACCCAGACTCAACTCTTGACAGATTTTGGGGTCTGTACCCCCAAAAGATGAAGAGGAATTAATTAATTTGGTTTTCAGGGCCAGCTGGGCCCTACGGCATGACGGCAATCCTGGGGAATTGAAGATCCACACCTGGGAAAAGCAAGCTGGAAAAGAGACCGGGCGGCAGCAGGTCTCAGCGGGCTTGCTCAGGGAGAGTTCTAAAATGACCATTTTAAAAACATTTTGCTAAGTTCTTATTTTACTCCTCCTCCTCCAGCTCTGTGCTGAGAGGCCGGCACTTAGCCCAGCTGAGGGCAGAAAGGAAATATTCGAAAATCGCCCTCACGTCAGGGCATCTGCCTCACAGCCGACAGCGTGTGCTGCTGGGATGGATGCCCGGCCCTGCTGAAGGAGTCGAGCCTGGTCTCCGGGGTTCGGAGTTGTGAATATTTCCTTTCTGCCCACAGCTGGGCTAAGTGCCGGCCTCTCAGCACAGAGCTGGAGGAGGAGGAGTAAAATAAGGACTTAGGAAAATGTTTTTAAAATGGTCATTTTTAGAACTCTCCTAATTTGTTGCCATTAAATTAGACCTTAACTACTTATGTGAGACCCAGATATCAGCATATTGGTTTTTGTTAGCCATTAATCATGTACAGTGATTAAGAGTAAATTTAGAATTGAATAAGAGCTAATATCCCAACCACCATTTAATATTTTGATTATGTGGGAAGTTTTATTTTTAATAAAGCAGGAGTTGTGGAGGGAGGAGAGCCTGGGCGTGCGTGTGATTGCGTTAATCACGCTTCCACTTTCAACAGCGCTGTACTCACGGGGCGCTGACGGTATTCACGTGGTGGGGACAGCATCATTGAATACTAGGCATAGTTTCAGACCACACATGTGACCCAGGCAGGACTTTAGTAAACTATAAGTTATGTTTAATTATACAATATAAAACTCGGGTCTCATGTCAATTGTCTTGCTTCCTTCAAATTTCCACACTCTGATAAAGGGCCCAAGAGCTCCACTGACTAGATCATGGGGATTAGAAATAGAAAAGACCTGTCCACTTATAGGACACGATTTTAGATTTATATTTTATTCATGTGGCCATTCACTAAACATTTATGGAACACCTATGTGATGGAAAATCATCCCAAACTTGGAAATAGGGGTGGATGACGACATGTCCTTCCATTCTCACACCATGGGCTGCCCAAGGGATTTTCAAATCTGTGGAATAAACCCAAGTTTGATGTTGCTGCTTACTGCTTAACCCCACTGCGTAGAGCCTCAGATCTGTGAAGTTACTTGTAGGTTTCTGTCCATTAGAGAAGCTAAGTTCTACATTGCCCTGTAGAACATGAACCAATGTTCTATCTAACCTAACAATTATATTCTAACATTGTTTTCCAAAATTGCTAGACATAGCCAATTCTTAAAAATTCTTTGTGAACTGGCATTACTATTATATGTGGTCCCTTATTAATGATTAAATCTCTCTTTCACACACAATTATCTAGATTGGTATTTTAGTTCATTTGTGCTGCTACAACAGAATGCCACAGGCTGGGTACTTTATAAAGAACAGAATTTCATTCCTCACAGTTCTGGGGTCTGGGAAGTCTAAGATCAAGGCATCACCTCTACACGGCAGAAGGTGGGCAGACAATAGAGAACGAACACCATCTTCTCACATGGCAGAGGAGCGAAAGAGCGGGCTGGCCCAATGCTACAGGAAGCCTCCTTCATCAGGGCCTTAAACCCACTCTGAGGAAGGAGCCCTCGTGGCCTAATCACCTCTTCAAGGCCCCGTCTCTTAAAACAATCTCATTGACATCCCCTAAAGTTTGGAGGGGACACATTCAAACCGTAGCAATTGGGACAACATTGCAATCTTGACTGTCTGAAAGTTATACTCTGCTGGGAAAGGTATACAGGAATACGAACGTCAACTCCCACCCTCCAAGTCTGTCCCCGACAGCTGTAATGCAAGACAGAAAGTGCTAAGCGCCTTAGAAAGGGTAGAGCAAACACAGTAGGAGTCAAAAGAGAATCACAATTTGTAGCTGGAAACTTGGGGAAATCTTTATGAAAAAAAGGAGGTGCTTGGGAGAGCTTGGGAAGTGAGGAGGGGCCGTAGGTGACACTCCTGTCCTGCTCTGGGGAATTTAATTTCACCTCTCTTCCTTTTCTCTCTCCATGTTTTCTTGTCCGTTTTTATTTTTCCAGCCCAGATCCTACCTTCGCCTTACTCATCTTCACCCTTCCTCTCCTGCTCTGTCTCTCTTTCCACTCAACCCCTCCCTTCCTGCCACTCCCTGCAGGAGAGAAGTAGTGGGAAGTCCTGGTGAGCTGGGGGCAAGCTGGCTCTCAGGCTGTGGGTTGGAAGGAGCTCAGTTTAAAAGGCTCCAGAGGATCAGAAGATGAGAGAAGAGGGCAGGGAGTTGGGCCAGCGGCATTCATTTAAAATGGTTTCGTGGAGTTGGCCATTCCCTTTAACAGGCAATTTAACACAGTATCAATATTTATGTGGCAGTTATGCAGCTGGCACTGAGACATCGGCACCTTCGTCCTCAGGCAGCTGGCATGATAAAGACATGGTCTGATCCTTCAGATGGGGACAGCAAATTGCTCCCCAGAGCTGAAATCACTCTCCCGGCCCTGCCGGGTTAGCGCAGCTCCTCAAAGCGAGCTGCTCCTTCTATCCTTGCAATTCATTCAGGCTCATTATGCTCTCATCAAGCTGGAATCCCAGTGCAGCACAGAGACCGGAGATCATTTTCCTTAACAGGATGAGGCAAACTCAGTGTGTGCCCGCCCGCCAGTGCTGGGGCCAAGATCACTTAGGATGCGCCACGTTTCATCCCCAGGCCTCAGAGGGGTGTTTTGGAGCAAGACCTGCTCGAGAGGTTAAGGGCCGTCTGGTCAGTAGCCACAAACAAAATTTACTTTGATTTGCATCCCTGGCAGGGAACAGTAAGAGATGTATGAAATGCAACAGAAGAGTGATCACCCCTGGTGGAAAGCATGCCACAGGCTTGGTCTAGGAAAACCCTTTCCTTGATCAAAGCTGTCTTTGTCATTTGCCTCCTCTTCTCTCTCATCAGGAAACACAAAAGCAGAAAATCACACAGTATCCTTCCTTGGGGAGCTCTCAGTCCAGCCGTGGAGACGTGCTGGACTGGTGAGACAGTGGCACTCAGTCGGGCACAAGGGCACATGCAGCTCCCCCCCCAACACACACACCCCGACCCCGGCAAGGGTCTGAGGGAGCAAAACCCTTAGGAAGAGTCACCATGTGGTCCAGGCTTCCGACACACCATGTTGAAAAGGACACTCTGTAGCAGCCAGAAGGCAGCTTGCACAGAAGTTGGCGTCCCTCGCCAGGTGTGTCCCCTGGCTTTCCTTCTGTTCCATCCGCAGCAGAAGCCAATACGGCCCTGCCCGCCCCATCAATCATCCGCACCACGTCAGGGCACCTGGCCAGCACCTGCACCCCCTTACCTGAGAAAGTGGGTCCACTTTGCAGCCTGCACAGAGGCACGCAGTGGGCCAGCCCTCAACCGATTAATAGTGGGGTCACTTAATATATACTCCTGCATCCTCACCCCAAAGTTTGAGGACTCACAGGTATGTGTTCTGCCCTGGTTCCCTGAGTTCCCTGAGGGAATAAGCTCCAGGTGTCCCCAGCCGAGACTGGCCCACCATCCGTTCCTGGAAGCCTTCCCTTCCCTCTCTCCTTCTCCGTGTGTTCTGCACCTTTGCACTCCCGTTTCTGTCCCAGTCTGCTTCCGGGGTGGCACAAAGCTAAGACAACCTCCTCTTCCCTATTTCTCCCTCCCTCAGCTTCACACCTCTTGCTCCAGGAAATCTGTGAGGAGAGCATCTCCCCCAGTTCTAGGCAAGTCCCACTCCCCTTCCACAGGCAGGCGGGACGGAAAAGAAGGCGGGGATATTCATCTCTCCATCCCTTTGGTCCTCTCAGTTAAAATATAGCATTAATCAAAGTCTGGGATTAATTATGTAAAGCCACCTGCTAGGGGAGATGAATTGTGAGTTGAATTTTGACAAATAAGAACAATAATAAATATCTAGTCAGGACCTATGTCTTAGTCTGTTTAGGCTGTTGTAACAAAACTGGGTGGCTTTTAAAAAATGGAAATGGATTTCCAGAAGCTGGACTTCAGCCAGTATCAAGGCAGCCGCAGATGTGGCATCTGGCGAGGGCCTGCCTCCTGGTTCACAGCCCGTGCCACCTGCTGTGTTCTCTCCAGGGGGAAGGGCAGAGCTCTGGTCCCTTCGGCCTCCTGTGATGGCACGAATCCCATTGGTGAGGACTCCACCCCCCTGACCTCGTCACCTCCCAAAGTCCCTACCTCCTAACACGGTCACCTTGGGGGGCATATTATTCCCTCTGGGATTTGGGGGGGACGTAAACACAGATCTCAGTAACTGAGGAGCCTGCCTGGCCAGGGCTCACAGGGCAGCTACAGGAGACTGAGCTGGCAGCTCAGGCAGAGAGAAGGGGGTGGCCAAGGGCGGGGAGGAAGCTGGGAACAGGAGCCACAGGGGCTGCCAGCAGTGAGGGGACAGGCTTTGTCCTGAGCTGAGAAGGAAGGCCCTGGGCTCATCTAGTCTCTGCCCTGGGGGAAGTGATGCTCAGCATGCTCCATTACACTCCTTGTCATCACTGGAAAATGAAGACAAAGTCTCCAAGTTCTCACTGCCGTTCTCCACCTGCGCGTCCCTGCCCCGTCCCCATGGAGCCACCGTGCTGGTGTCCAGAAGAGACGACTCTTTCAGGCTGTTGGAGCTTCCCAGCCTCTCCAGCTCAGCTTGTCCCTCACTCTTCCCCACACCCTCTGGCTCTTTCTCTTTCCTCCCTCCCTCCCTCCCTTTTCCTTCCCTCTTTCTGTGGTTTCTTCTTTTCTTTTTCTTTCCATTTCTTTCTTCTCTTTCTTTTTACAAATATCTCTCAGCTGCCTGCTGGCTGCCAGGCTCTGTGCTCTGACAGGTCCACAGTGGCGCTGGGCCCTTGGGGGAGGAGCTTGGTGTGTCCCACGGGCCAGAGGGGTTCCTCTTCCTCGCTGCAGTGTCAGGTGCTGGTGCAGGATGGAGGCTGGGGAAGGAGCCAGCTTCTGCAGTCCACGCTGGCACGAGCCCAGTGGTGAACCACTTCGTTAGTGTCTGCGGGCCGTGTGCCCGTGAGGATAGTGGGTCTTGTAAGGGGATGCTGGGATCTCCCTGGTTGGGGGAGATCACAGGGAAGGGGAATTGGATAGTCTTAAAATATGAAATGTCTTAAAGAATTTAGTTACCCCTAAAAAGACATTTCTTTCCAACCAGGATGCTCTTCCTTCTACAGCTCGTTCTGCTCAGAGGACCGGTGACCAACATGAAGAAGTCCCCCTGGACCATAAGTGCTGCTGCGTGCATGGACTCCTCACATCCTGGTCTCTTTCAAGGAGCTTCTGGGCAGATCTGCTGAGCTCCTGGGCCTGCCTCACAGGGTGGTGGGACTGAGGAAGTCTCACAGTCCTCACCTCCCTGCCTCACCCACCTCGGTCTTGTCAGCCCTGTCAGTCCATGCGGGCTGAATGCTCAGATAGGCAACCAGTGTGACTTCTCACAGGCTGGTGCAGGCTCGTGGCCAGGGATGGAGACTGGGGCTGGGGCTGGTGCTCTGCTCCCCGCAGTCACCCCAGGCTGCCATGTCTATGGCTTCCCCTCCTCTAGGCAATGGGGCTCCTCCCCTGGGTCCTACCTAAGCATAACCAGGAATCAGAGATGGCAATGAGAACCAGCATTCCAATCTCAGTTCCCAGCAGAAAGTGCCCTGTGCCACACACACACACACACACACACACACACACACACACACACACGCACACATGAACTCCTGGGATGGTTCACTTTCATCACAACCAATGATTTTTGACATGGGCTGTCAGACTCCACTAGTTAACTCACATATCGATCGGCCCGAAAGGCTCTTACTAAACAAACTCTACATTCCTGTGGAAGAAATGACTGCATTTTCCCTCTTGGAAATGCATTTTGTTAAACTTCCTTTTTATAGAAAGACTAAAAGCCCTACTGTATTCAAAAATGGCTCAGCGGAGGGGGTTGCGATTCAAACGTTGTCTTCCTTCACATGGACAGAGGCTCATTATCTCTAAATTGCTTCAAGCACCACCAAGATTAGAATTCTTCAGGAGCCTGTGTTGATTCAGAGAGATGTCGCCTATGAAGTTCCAAGACACCCCGTTGCCTCTGAATCTGCAGGGTCCCTAGGAGCCTCTAATCAGCTGAACATCAGCTGCCTGACCTACTTGGAGTCTGGAGCAGTGAACATTGTATGTAGTCTTGTAGAAATCGGCCTTGGATTATAGGATTAACAGGCCCTGAGGGGAGCTGGGCAGCCGTTTACTGTAGCTGACACCAGGGCAAGTGAGGCAGGCTTTTGTTTGGGAACAGTGTTGCCATGGAACCACGGGTCTAAGGCATTCTGATGTGTGAAGACCCAGAATGAGGCTAGTTGTAGAGAAAAGGCAAGGGGAAAAAGAGAGGGAGAGACTTCAGGAGAGAAGGTCGGAGAGGACAGTTGGGGTGAGAGCAAGATCAGAGAAGGGCAAGAGGAGTCAAGGCGGGTTTCTCTGCAACGTTATTCTGCAGGTCTGGAAAGCAGCTGCTTATCCAGCCTGAGATCATTTCTTCATTGATAAAACCGAGAATGGCAGAATGATTGGGGTCACATTAGTGTCATGGTTCAGCCTGATGGCTCTGAACTCCCCTTTAGTCCAGAATTATCCTGCCTTTCATCTCCCTCCTAAACAGCCCTGTGGTTTCTAATGACAGGTGCTTACTGATTTCTGTACTTTCTAAAATATAAGTAACAGCTAATACACGTCTGATGATGCTTTGTGTAGCCTGTCTTTTTGTTCAGCTGAAGGGATTAAAATATTAGGATGCACAGTTTTATTAGTCAGGGGTCTCCAGGGAAACAGAACCAGTAGGATGGACAAATATACATGAAATACTGGTATATATGCTATATATAGCTAATATATTCACTAATATGTGACTAATACTACTATATATACTATCCTATTATATATATTTAATAGTATACATGCTAATATATACAAATTAATATTACTATACATTACACTTATATATTACCATATATTACACTTATATTAGTGTATAATACTAATATTAATATATACAGTTGGTTCTTGAACAAACAAGTTGGAACTACATGGGTCCACTTATACACAAATTTTTTTAATAAATACAGTCAACCCTCCATATCAGTGGGTTCCAAATCTGCAACCAAAAGTGGATCAAAAATACAGTATTTGTGGGATGCAAAATCCACATACGTGGGAGGCCTGCTCTTCATATCTGTGGGTTCCACAGGGCCGACTGTGGGGCTTGAATATTTGAGGATTTTAGCATCCAAGGGTGGTCCTGGAACCAATCCTCCACAGATACCGAGGAATGACTGCATACATAAAGAGACTGTGAAGAATTGGATTACAGGATTGCGGAGCCTGAGAAGTCCTGAAATGCACAGTGAGCAGGCTGGATGCTTGGGAGAGGCACGGCACAGCTCCAGTCCAGGTTGGAGTCCAAAGGCAGGCTGAGATCAACATCCCATCTTGAAGACAGTCAGGCAGCAAGAGAAAATTCTCTCTTTCTCAGCTTTTTGGTTCGAGTCAGGCCCCCAGCACATTGGCTGATGCCCATTTACATGAGGGAGGGCAAGCCCCTTTGCTCAGTTTACCAAACCAATGTTAACCTCGTCACAAACACCTTCACAGACACACCCAGAATAATATCTGGACCCTGTCAATTGGACACTTTAAAAACAACTATCACAGTGGTCATGAAAAATAAATGGTGGTCTTCGGTAGCCCAGAGCAGGCTTCTCAGAGCGTAGGGGCATGAACCAGCAGTGTCAGCTTGTTAGAGGTGCAGATTCTCAGGCTCCAACCCAAGTCTGCTGCATCAGACACTCTGGAGACAGCTCAGAAATCTGCTGTAATCATTTCTCAGGTGATTTTAATGATTGTTAGAGTTGGACAACCATTGGCCTAGAGACTACGAGATGGAATAGTTTCCAGTGGGGCTTCTTGACTCTCGAGGCATTACGTAATAGTGCAACCCTACATTTGTACAGCTCTGTGCAATTTATTAAGGGCTTCCAAATATATCTTTGACCCTCACGATGGCTCCTTAAAATAAAGGTAATCTTTGCAAATCAAGAAGTTGAGGCTTAGTAAGATTAAAATGACCTAATAATTTGTGCCATAATAACACATTGTAGTACAGCTACCTCCTTCTCTCCTCCTTCCTTCCTCCCTCTCTCTTTTCCCTTCCCTTCTCTCCCTTTCCCTGCCCTCCCTTCCTCTCCCTTCCTCTGTCCCTGCTTTCCTTCCTTCCAGTCATTCAATCCTGTGGTGGACACAGTGATGTGGAACCCGGATTCCCCTTCAGGAATAAGGCCTTATTCTTCCAGCTGCCGGAAGACCTCTCTTTGGGGGCTGCCTTTTCTGAAGACAGTCCCCTTACCTGAGGCCACACCTTCCCTTTGGCAGCCCCCATCCAGGAATGGATAGACATAGGTGTATAACAACCTGGCCCGGTGCCTCGTCCAGACACAGCACAAGCCTGGAGGGCCACGCTGCTCAGAGCTGCCTGTTGACCAGCTGAGGCCCCGGCATGCCGGCCCAACTCCTCCCTCGTGGCAATTTGGTTTCCAGCCTCCCGATCACAGGTGTCAGTCCTGTGCACCCTAACAAGCCTGCTGCATGCTAATCGCCATGTCAGAGTCCGGCCCCCAGGGACCTCAGCTGCGACAGACAGCAAGCTGATTGCTATTTGCAATGAAAGTCACTTGCTCTGTTGCTGTCAACCTGCTCACACCCATTGTGACAAGCAGTGAAGTGAGGACCTTCACTTACACACACACACACACACACACACACACACTAGGAGTTTTGGCATTGCTTACCAGATACCAAGGCAAGATGGATTGAGCAATAGCTCTGAAAACAGAAGTCAATTATGCAAAGTCCCTCTTAAGTAGAGAAAACATGATACATATGTCTTAAAAACCTGTTTTCAGGTTGCCATCCAACGTTTTGGTTTTCCTTCGGATATCTTTCTTTGACCTTTAAAATGTTCAGTTTCGGAGGTGCTGAGAGCCTGCAGGATTGCAGCACTTCTCACAAAAGGCCTCCTGACCTGGCACAAACTTTTCCAGCTACCTGTCATTCAGCTGTCCTTCTGGAAACCCAGGCGGTCCCTCCACCCTGTCCTATTGCCTTTCCGAAAAGCATGTATCGTCCCAATAGACAGGGCTTGATTTGGTTCCCTGCTGTGCCCAGTGCCTAGCACAGTACCTGCCTCTCAATACATTCTGTTTTGGTGAATAAATAAATGGAAACGTTTATTTTTTTAATAATTTATTATATTGGTCTATTTGTTTTTTAACAAATTTATCTTTAACCAAACTTGAATGCGTGTCCAGTTATAGAACTTATTTTCTATAATAACCATCACTGGATGAGATCCAGAAGAAATCCTTCCAGAGCCATGAGTCTGTGACTAAATAGGTAAGAATACTCCCAGAAAATAGAGTGAAGTCTCCTCCTTTGTGCCTTTTGGGCAATGAGGAGTCTTTTGAAAAATATATCTTTGATACCTTGTAGCTGTACTAGAATTGCTACAAAAAAAATATAGACTCTGCTCTCTTAACTGCAATTCAAGTTGACAACCCTCCCCCCAAAATTGTCAAACGAAGTACCTGTGCATCAGGTAACTATGATCATGATAATGCTGCGTAACGAACAGCCGCAAATCATGCAGCGTGCAACGGTAAGATCTATTCAGCTCACGACTCTCCAGGTTGGCTGGGGCTTGGCTGATCTAGGCTGGGTTTGGCTGGGCCATCCGCTTCCAGCCCTGGATCCAGTTGGGTGTGGCCCCTCATTAAGGTCTGGGCTCAGGTTCATTCTGAGACCTGGCATAGGAGACACAGTTTCTGACTATTGCTGACTGTAAACCTTGCTCTTCCCTATAAGAAAAAAGAAAGTCCACCTTCAGCCTGAGCACGGGACCCCCATGCGAGGATAATTACTGTCAGATGCTATTTTGATTTTGCTGCTTGCCCAGCAGCTGGAAGTGAGCACATGCGATTAGCTCAAAAGCAAACAGCAAGACCCCCTCCAGCCACTGGCTCTGGAAACCAGGTATGGTGCCAGGTAATTACAGTAACATTCCTTTCAGCTCACCTAACTGTGGCAGGGCAGGTTCCATCAAAAATGGACATGCTGGAACAAGTCTCCGTGAGGCTGCACCCCTGGCAGACGCTCTAAGTGGTCTACCAGAGGCAGGCCAGCTCTGGGGGTGGGGCAGCCCAGTTCTGCCCAGCATCCAGCGCCAGTAATGCCAGGAAATGTTAGGGACAGAGGACAGAGGAGAAACCAGGGGACCCCTGGCATAGCTGGTCCTTTTCTGAATGATTCAGACTTGGGAACATTTCTCTGAAAGTCCTCAGAGTTCCTTCTCCCTTTGTAAAGGTCTCAATCATCTCTTTCAATCAGAAGGTGAATT
Organism: Varecia variegata; assembly: GCA_028533085.1. Taxonomy (NCBI): domain Eukaryota; kingdom Metazoa; phylum Chordata; class Mammalia; order Primates; family Lemuridae; genus Varecia; species Varecia variegata. The sequence continues at coordinate 71,144,990 of CM052437.1, read as the reverse complement.
GGAAGCTGGGCTCTGGGGAGCAGGGTTTATGTAAAAATGGTGATGGAGGTTGGTGGTGACATTGTGAAAACAGACAATAGAAAAAAGGGCAGAGGCCTGTCTGTGGATTGGTCTAGAAATGGCCATAGAGAAAAGAAGTCTTATTATTAATAAATGTGTCGACATTGCAGAGCCAATCCCATGGACTATAGACTTTTTCATTCCACAAAATGCATTTTTAAAGACTGGTAGATGTTGACTAATTTGCTCCCAAAAACTCTTAATATACAGAAGCACAGCAGAATTGAAGCATCTCTGTTTCTACACTCATGTGCTGCATAAGGATGTCTTGGTCAAGCGACTGGGTATTTAACAGTAGTCCCCTAAGGTGATAATGGAGTTGAAAAGTTCCTACCACCTAGTGACAATGCAGCCATCCTATCATCATAACTCAGTGCATTACCCATGTGTTTGTGGTGGTGCTGATGTCAACACACCTATTGCACTGCCAGTCGTTTAAAAGTCTAGCACATAAATTATGTACAGTACACAATGCTCGATAGTGATAATTCATTTACTAGACTTTTTTTAAATCATTATATTAGAGTGTACTTCTTCTACTTATAAAAAAAAGTTAACTGTAAAACAGCCTCAGGTGGGTCCTTCAGGAGGTATTCCAGAAGAAGGCGTTTTTATCACAGGAGATGACAGCTCTGTGTCTGTTATTGCCCCTGAAGACCTTCCAATGGGACAAGATGTGGAGGTGGAAGACAGTGATATTGACGATGCTGACCCCATGTAGGCCTAGACTAATGTGGATGTTTGTGTGTTAGCGTTTGACAAAAAAGTTGTTTGGTTGTTTTTTTTTTTGAGACGGAGTCTCACTCTGTTGCCCGGGCTAGAGTGAGTGCCGTGGTGTCAGCCTAGCTCACAGCAACCTCAAACTCCTGGGGCTCAAGCAATCCTCCTGCCTCAGTCTCCCAAGTAGCTGGGACTACAGGCATGCGCCACCATGCCCAGCTAATTTTTTTATATATATATTTTTAGTTGTCCAGCTAATTTCTTTCTATTTTTAGTAGAGACGGGGTCTCACTCTTGCTCAGGCTGGTCTCGAACTCCTGAGCTCAAATGATCCGCCCGCCTT
>CM052437.1:71127121-71143367 GCA_028533085.1 Varecia variegata | reverse complement strand
GAAAATTAAAAAGTTTGTCAAGTAAAAAAGTTATAGTAAGCTAAGGTTAATTTCTTATTAAAGAAAGAAATTGTTTTTATAAATTTAGTGTAGCCTAAGTGTCTAGTGTTTGTAAAGTCTACAGTAATGTCCTAGGCCTTCACATTTACTCACCACTCACTCACTGAGTCAGAGCAACTTCCAGTCCTGCAAGCTCCATTCGTGGTAAGTGCTCTGTACAGGTGTATCTTTTTTATTATCTTTCATACCATAATTCTACTGTACCTTTTCTATGTTTAGCTATGCTTAAGTACACAAACACTTACCATTGTGTTACAGGTGCCTACAGAATTCAATACAGTGACCTGCTGCACAGGTCTGTAGCCTGGGAGCAACAGGCCATGCCATGTAGCCTAGGTGTGTAGTCAGCTGTGTCATCTAGGTTTGTGTAAGTGTACTCTATGACATTGGAACAATGATGAAATCTCCTAATGACGCATTTCTCAGAAGGTATCCCCATCATTCACCAGCGCATGACTGGACTGCATTTAAATGTTCCCCAAAATACTGGTCTTCTTCCTGTTAATTACAATTGTCTTTCTTCTTCTCAACCAATTCCAGGTTTTCTGTCTTCCTTAACAAGCTAGACTGTAAGCTCTTCAAGGGCAGGTATCCTCCTTGCCATCTCTCTCACTGGGGCACCGCAGGCTCCCAGCATGGGTTTGGCACACAGGAGGTGTTCGGTCAACGTCTCGGGTGAACCAGGCGTGGTAGCACTCTGAGCAGTCAGCTCCGCCCACAGGCACTGGAGTCCCCATGCAGGGAGGGACTTCACCATCTCCCCAGCCTCTCTCCAGTTTAGGGCTTCTTGACACAGGTGTTCTTTGTTTAGTGAAGAGACACTTGCATGACTCATGCTATGGACTGAATTGTGCCCCGCCCCCCACTCATATGGTGAAGCCCCAACTCCGGTGTGACTGTATTAGGAGACAGCCCACAAGGAGGTAATCAAGGCTAAATGGGGCCATAAGGGTGGGGCCCTAATACAATAGGATTAGTGTCCTTATAAGAAGAGACACCAGAGCCCACGCACTCTCTCCCTCTCTCTCTCTGCCTTGTGAAGACACAGCAAAAAGTCACTGCAAGCTGGGAAGAGAGTCCTCATAGGAAACCAAATTGGTCAGCACCTCGGTCTTGGACCTCCCAGCTTCCAGAATTGTGAGAAAATACATTTCTGTTGTTCAGCCGCCCAGCCTAGGGTATTTTGTTATGATGGCTTGAAGCAGACTAATACTCGAATACAAATGTCCCATATTCAGGGAAATAGTTATATGAATTTCCCATATTCAGAGTCCTGCTGACCATACCCTCCTGGTACCTTTTAACATGTCCCACTTCCTCCTATATTTCTGGAAACTCGGTGGTTAGAGCTGTGGCTTGGTTAGATGCAGACTGGATTTTCCCGGCAAGGACTCTCGTGGGTGGCACTGTGTGTTTCACCGTGTGCCTCACCAAGAGACCCATCACGTCTGGTCACCCCATGCCTGGTGACATCAGTGGTGACCAGTGAGCTCCCCATTAATCCTTCACCTACGTGTTCTGGCGTCTGCTGATGACTATTGCCCGAGTCCATTATTTCATGACGGATGATGCCTCTTCTAAACAAGCCTCAGCCTGGGGCCACGAGCCCTGATTTCATCCAACTCTCCCAGGTTTGTGGCTGCCTGTGGGTGGGCTGGGGGGAGGCAGCCAGAAGACAGAAACAACAGAAGGGAACGACATGGCAGGAGGGGAACGACATGGTAGGAGGCCTTTGTGACTGAGGATGTTCCTTTTCAATTGTCACTCACTCTCTGTCCCACGGAGGACCTGGAGTCCCATGGCTTTCACAAGCGGTGAGGCCCAGAGTCCCTGCTGCCATGTCTGATGCACCAGGACGCCTCAGTGTGTCCCTCGAGCTGCCCTGCAGGGTGATTTTACCACTGACTGACCCCCTGCTCCACACCCCCATGCAGATATTCTCAGGAGAAAGGTGGTTCTAGACACAGCACTTTGTCATAAAATCCAGATTCTCTTGTTGTCCTTGCTATAGCAGGTGGTCCCACATGAACATCGTGAACTTTCTCTGTCATTGCCTCTTCATCTGTCCTATCAGTGTGGAATGCACACTAGGTTGGGTTGGCGATGCTCTGTCTGGGAAATGTTGAGCCCCCAAACCCAAGAGGCTGAACGTGAAACAGTTTGCTTTGTTACTTGCCGTGCCCATCTGAAGTGGGTTTAGGGCAGCCTTGATCCAAACAGTCACTCGAGGGCCCTGCCACATCTGCACTCAGGAAAACCTTCACGCGAGGGACCTGCCAGAGGGCCCAAAGGACAGGGCACCTGGATTTCCCCGAACTCGCCCGCAAAGCTCACGTGACTCCTGTGGGCCTGCTGACTAATAAGAAACGCCGCAGTCAGCCTGGGATTTGCTGTCACTGTAACCCTGGGATGACCTACAAGCTCCCACCTACCTCTAATCACCAGAGGCCACATACATCAACTAAAACAACGGCAATAGTCAGAACACACTCTGACCTTACAGCCAAATTGGTTGGGTCAGCTCTTCACAAGAGCCTAGCCCAGTGTCTGGCATACAGGAGGCACTCAATAAAGAGTAGCTGTTTTGATTTTATAAGTGAGAAACCTGAGGCTCGGAGAGTCAAGTAACTTATAATAACTAAAGATATCCATCAGTGAGTGGCAGAACTGGGAAAAAGACCCAGCTCAGCTTGATCCAAAAGTTCAGCCTCATTTCACCCTTCTTTGCTGCCTGAGCGGAGACATGGGCTGCTCGGTGGAGCCTTTGACTCAACCACTAAGTCACTCTTCTGCTGCAGGTAATTGGGAGCCATTGATAGTTGGGTGAGGAGTAACAACAGTGATAACTCAACAAAACTCGTTTGGCATCACAGTGCAGAATAGACTTCAGTGAACAGAAGCCAGGGGCAGGGAGCTCAACTAAGATTCTATCTAAATAGGGAACTGGACTTACATTAGGCTGTTAGCAAGGAAAATGCCCAATGACTGCCAGAGAGCCTTACACAGGGAGAAGAAACAGAACATGGTGATTGGCCAGGGGATAAGGAGAAGTGTGAGATGATGCTGAGCTTCTGTGTGGTCACTGCAAGATAATGACAATATTGAGGAAGGGGACACCTACTCCCAATGTCTGAGAAGCAGAAACTTGCAGGTCGAGCTAAGCTAGGTCTCAGCTAAGCTACCGGGTTAGTCGGGTCACCCAGGCTTGAAGACTTCTGGGCAGATCTTATTCATGAGTGTAACTCAAAAGGAGCAGAAGAGGATGGGCTAACGGGAAGATGAGGTGGGGGGCTGTGTGTGTATGAGTAGGCGTGTGTATGCAGGTGCATGAGAGTGTGCATGAGTTTGTGCGGGAGTGCATGTGAGTGTAATTGTGTGCGTGTTGAGGAGGCGTGTGAATGTTTGTGGGGCGTGTGTGAGCACGCATGCCGAGTGTAGTGTCTGAACAGAACACTTACCTCAAGCAGCAGGTGCATGGTTGCATCCAGAAGTGAATACCCAGAACTAAACATCCCTGTCCATTCTTTGGTAGCTGAACTCCCAAGAAAGGTGTCCTATAATGGGGCTCCTCTACTCTGAATATTGAACTTCCCTTTCCACAGGAAAAAGAAAACCTGGCATTCGCCTGGTGTCACAGGGATTTGCCTTGTGAGGAGGCATACCCTCCTTGCCCTAGTCAGCTAAGGATTTGAAGGGGGCAAGGGTAACGGGGTCCTGTTCCTCCACCGTGACTTTCTAGAATCCTTTGGGGCATGTATCAAGCTGGGGCAAGGTATCAAAACTGGTGGTGGCTATTTCAGAAGACCAGAAACTGGTGATCACACTATGGATGGAGTCCTTAAGACAGACAAAGGAAGCTGCAGAAGTTAATTGGAAAGGTTTGACAAATGCAAGGTACATTAAGAGCTTAGCTGTATAGTATGTTGGTGGGGGAGGGAAAATCTTTCTGTGTTTTCAAACACAGGGACTCCTGGCTCAGAGGAGCAGATGTGCAACTAAGAGTTATACTTAACCCGTTTAACTGTCATTTCCTGAGAACTTCTAAAGCTGTCTGCTTTTAGGTTGGAAAGATGCTATGTGTATTGATCCCAGGAAGATAATCTGATTCTGGTTAGATTTGATCTAAGTTTATTTCAATAACTAAGAGTTCCAGGGACATTTTAAAATATCACATTGGCATCTCAAATTAAACAACTCTCTAATCGCCCTGTTGTTTTTGGACAGGCATGGTAGCTTTTAACATTTCTAACCCAGACTTATTTTGTTGAAATTCTTTTTTAGATACCTTGCCCTTTCTCATAGACTTAAAAAGATCTTTGTTCTCACAAACGGAGTTTGGCGGAAAGACTTTTTTTCCCCTCTAGGCTGATTTCATTTCTCTACAGTTGGCAGGGAAAGTCCTCAGTCGCTGAAAGCATGTCTTCACCTCGCTGACCCCGAGGCTGACCTTTCAGACTGCAGATTTGCATTCAGTCTATGGCAGCAATTTTATCCAGCTCAGCAAAGCACAGGCCTGGGCGTCAGGAGCCCCCGAGGACCCCTGTGCCCTTGGGAACATCTTCTTAGCTCCGGAAGTTTCCTCGCTGCTGTCTGTGTGGCAGGGGCATGGCCAGGGTGATGGCCCAGGGTCCACTTCAGCTGGGACAGGATGCCCAATTAGCACCTTCGAGAGTCCTTAGATCTTATGATACCACCCTCCTACCAACACCTGTGATTTTCTTAGTGGAAAATATTAGCTCCAGCAGTAGGGTCCCTGGGAGGTGAGACCCGGGGGGCAAATGATGATTTCTGTGTGGGAACACTGATGACTTTGTAGGATGAGCTGAAAATTTTTGAAATTTATCCTGGGGTCCCTAATTTCCCCTTAACTCCTTACTATGGATCCAACATTCCTGAGTTCTTCTAGAATTGCAAAACTGGAAGGGATCCAGGAGCACATCCATCTGGCCCTATTATAGGTGAGGACTCAGAGCTGTGGCCACCCAGAGGCAAAGGCACCACCCCTTTTCTCCTTTTTGGCCCCTTACTAGCCTCAGCGTCTGGACCCAAACCCCAAGTTACTGACCACCGGTCCAGTGTCTTTCCATAACGTGACACTGTTTCTGTCTCTTCTACCTTTCAATATAACGAAGATTCGAATTGTTCTACCAGCTTTGTAAAATGTTAACTGTCTTGTCCCAGAGCTGTCCTGCTCGAGGATCAAGAGCTGCTCTCTGTAGAATTCCCAGACCAAGGGGTGGCTGTGATAGCTGGCCCTCTCCCGTCCTGGAAGGTGAGTTTTGCGAGGGAGGAGCTGGGGGCGGGTGCACCCACCATTGTGTCCTGAGTACCTAGCACATGGCTTGGCACACGGCGTCATTCAGTAAGAACGGTATTCCAGAATGATGAGTGAATGGAGACCAATCACTCCCCCCATTATTTCCCCTTCTCAGGCGACTTCCCTAATCTTCCTAGCATGTCTCCAAGTCCAAGGTATTTGTGCTGCCACCAAGTAAACCTACCTGTCCTTCCTGCTCACTATCTGTGCTGACTTCTGTCTTCAAAGAGAGAAGAGGGCACCATTGGCAGCTCTAGAAGGTGAGCATGTGGGATCTCCACATGCTGAGTCCCATCCAGTCTTCCTAATTTCCCTTTGAACAAATTTGTGTGTGGAAAAATCTTTCCTTGTTCTTCTGCAGCTTTTGCCGCCCGTGTGAGCCTGGCCCCAGTGAAGCGGCATCTGGAATTGCCTTGTACTGACTGCTGTGCCCGTGACCAGGATCAGTCTTCCAAAACGCAGTCTTGTAGCCACTCGGCCTTTTCTTTCTCCTCTTTCAGAAGGGGAAAAACCAAGACCCACTTCTTTGGCTCTACCTACTCATGGGACAGAGGGCAGTGGCTCTTTGAGGTGAAGTCTAAACAGTGGAGGTGTGGGACCAGCCCTATCATTTGAGGATGTCACCAGTTTTTTTTCCCTCCCTGCAATTTAGGAGACAGCTGGGTCTCTGGGCCGGTGCCCCCCACCCCTTTGCCCAGCAGGTCTTCCTCCCTAGAAGTGAGAGCCCCGGTAATTACTTGAGGTGAGGTCGCAGGATGGGCTCCCGGAAGCCTCCTTGCACACCCAGAGTTTTGTCTCAAGGTCACCCTGTGGATTCAGGGCCCCAACCTGGTTTAGAGCAAAGTCAGTGTTTGCAAAAGGGAAGCCAACATTCCCAGATCCTGTGATCTCAGAAGAAAAGGAAATCATAAAATGCTGGATATCATGTTTGAAAAAACCAATTTCCCCACATAAATATTAATAACTACTTTTGAGGTGAGGCAGCTCATCAGACTATAGGACAAGGCAAAGCACAGTGAAGGGGATGAGTACAGCCCCCTGAGCTCCATCCTCGGCTCACTGGACCCTCAAGCCAGCCACCCGCACCCCGTCTCCTGCCCAGAGGCCACAGGCTACCGTATTCACGCACAGGAGAGTCACAGTTTGGTTCATCTAACACCACTTCCACTGAAATTTTTTTAGTCGTTATTTTTGGACAGACAGTACAGTGGCCACTGATTCCTCTGTCTCTCCCTTTCCTTGTCCTGCTTTTGGAAGAATCGCTAAAAAACAGCAAGAGTAAGGGAAAAGTAGAAAAATGACCCCAAGGCAGGGGCTGAGAAAGGAAGCAGGGAGGCAGGGGGCCGTGTGAGCAGTGAACATTCTCAGTGCTTTAAAGCCCCCTGGGAAGCAGCTCTGGGCAGATCCCCCTCCTCAATGAGGAAACTGAGGCCACACAGCAAGGCAGCAGGCAGGCCTGAAGGAGAGCGCAGAATTGGCTCCCGAGCCGGCCTCTTTTGGCTGTGTTAATGGAAAAAACCCAAACTCTGTAAAATAATTTAAAGAGGTTTATTCTGAGCCAAGTGCATGTGATTGCAGCCCGGAGCACATGTTTCCAAGAGGTTCTGAGAAAATATGCCCGTGGTAGCTGCGTTACCGTTTGGTTTTATACATTTATGGAGACAGAAATTACGCTTCAGCTCCTAAGTCAGCAGGGAAGGTGTACATTGGTTTGGCTCGAAAAGGCAAAGGGGATGGGGCTTAAAGGCTATGGGCGGGTTTAAAGATTCTTTGATTTATAATTGGTTAAAGAAATGAAGCTTTGTCTAAAGGCTTGGAATGTTTTAAGTTAGGGGTGTCTGTTAATCAGAGACAAGCCACCCTTTTGCTGAAAGTAACCTCAGTAAATTGATGGCCATGGGCACAGCTTAACTTTTGTCTCTGATGGCCTTAGGCCTGTTCCCTGTTAATGATTTGGTATCTTATCTTCATAAAGAATAACTCCAAAAGAGAGAGGGCATGACAAGCTGTTTCTGACCTTCCTTGTCCTCATGGAGGGCAACTCAGCATTAAGGTTTTTCTGGGGTTCCCTTGGCCAAGAGGAGGTGCATTTAGTTGGTTGGAGAGGCTTAAGATTTTTAGTTCACAGCTGGCTGGACGTCACAGCTGGTAAAGTCTGTAAGTCTGCCCCATTATAGATTTATTCTAGAAGCACAGAGCAGGAAGGTCTTGTTAGAGGTCTCCGGGCCAGGTCTTCACCCCTGCAGAGTCACACCTGAACACCCTGCGCTGCTGGGAAATAACTTCTTCCTGTTATTACCATGTTTCTCTCCAAACAAGCCTGGAAGGCTGGGGCAGGCATGCTCCCTTGTGTTTCAAAAGGGGAGCTGGAGGATGAGCAGGATTTCTGGTTGTAGGCGGAAGGGAGGGCAGCGGATGCAAATCCTGGCAAAAATGGCAGAAAGCTGTGGGTGGGGAACGGGAAGCAAGGCATGTGCCCCCTGCCCCCTGAAGGCAATATTGAGATTCCACTGGCCACCTAACTGTACACTAGGCCTCAGGCCCAGGGGCCAGGCCTGCTGGGGTTTCTGAGCCTCCCTGAGCCAGAAGTGAGGTGGCAACACAGGGAAAGGAGGCGGGGTGGGAGGAGGGGCCCAGCACCTCTGCCAGGGCACTCTTGAGCCTACTCTGAGTTGAGCCTACAAAACAGTCCCTGCCTCTGACTCCTCCCACCTGTGCAGGTGACAGTGACGGGCAGGGTTAGAGGCACTTCCATGGCAGGTGTGCAGGGAGCAGTGGGCACAGGGACAGTCATGCATTCCCCTCACTAAGGCCCTGGGAAGACACTAAGGGCCTCTCTCCTCAGCTCGGAGTCCTGGGCTCCAGGCCGGGGACGTGGTCACCAAATAAACCACCGAGAAGAGGATGAGAAGAGTGTCCCATTGAAACACAACTTGAAGGCAGGTTCTGTTTCCTCTTCCGCACTGAGAAGAATGCAGTGCCATCAGGCTCAGCAGAGAGTGGCCTCCTACTCCAGGTATGACACCCTGGGGCTCAAAGGTTAATGAGACAGAGGGAATGAGGGGAAGAGCCAGGGTGGTAGACAAGCCCCCGGCATACCGCAGAGAAGCGAGAGTGTCAGGGCTCCTGAGCAGACCTTTCCGGAAGAGTAAGGAAACTGTCACGTGTCCTTATCTGGTGACCCCCACGGTGATGAAACACCTTCAAAGCCAAGGCCTAGAGGATTCCCTGATGAGTAAGATTTTCCATGCTAGGGATTTCCTGTTACATGACGGAGAACCCAGACATTCCATTCCATCCCTGGAAGCTGCTTCCTGTCCTGTGCAGAGGCCGAAACTTGACAGTCTGGAGCTGGGCGGTCCCACCCACAGCCGTGGCCACGAGAGGCTCCTGAGCACTTGACATGTGCCGGCCTGGCCTGAGCAGGGGCATGTTGTGAGTGTTGAGGACACATTGGATTTCAAAGACGTATTTTTAAAGAAAAGAAAAATATCTCATTAATAATTTTTATATGGAATATATGTTGAAATGAAATTATTTTGGTATATTGAATGAAATAAAATAACATGGAAATTAATTTCAATGATTTCCTTTTACTTTTTAAAATGTGCCTATTAGGAAATTTAGAATCACATCTGTGGCTTGCATTATTTTCTATCAAATCACTCCTGCTCTGGAAGGAAACCCACAATCCCTTTTTATAGTTGTTCTTAATTCAAGACCTTAGGAAGGACCCTCAGGAGATTCCAGCATCAGCTTCTCTGGACTCCCCACCCCTAACCCCTGGGCCCTCTAGGTCCAGAGTCAAAGGCCACCTAAGCAGATGCTACTACAGTCAAATGTGCCTCCCACAGCCCTTCCAAATGGACTCTTGACATGACCTGGAGAGACCCTGCCTCGGGGAGCTCCTCAACCCCACACGAAGACCCCAAACCCAGTCCTGGTGTCCAGGCTGGTGTTGCTCAGGGTGCTCTCGGGGGTAACCTCAACATGCCGCTCCCAAGCTTGGGACACGCTGGACTGATCCAAGTCAGGTTTCCCTGTTGCAGGAATTACCAATAATTAATACAATATTAATAAACACTGTGATTCCCTGAGAGTAATACATTTTATGTGACTTTTCCCAAATTTTTTGAGGACAAACTCCTCCTTATTCTTTTGAACATGTGCAGTGAAGACACATTGAAAAAAGCTCTATGATTTCTGCACTTCTACCAAAGGCCCCCTCCCACCCACCACCCTGGGGCCCTCCCTCCCCTGCCCCTACCCCACCCAAGTCCCCTCCCTCCACTGCCCCCACCCTTCCAGTCCCCTCCCTGCCCTCCCCCTCCCCCCAGTCCTCTCCCTCACTGCCCCTACCTACCTCCCGGGTCCCCTCCCTCTCCTCCTCCACCCCCTCCCAGGTCCTCTCCCTCCTTAGAAGAAATGATCCAAGTTAGAAGGCACACCACTGCAGGAGACTCAGAAAACTCAGTTGCTTCTAGGCCGGGCAGCGTGGCTCATGCCTGTAATCCTAGTGCTCTGGAAGGCTGAGATGGGAGGATTGCTTGAGGTCAGGAGTTCTAGACCAGCCTGAGCAAGAACAAGACCATGTCTCTACTAAAAATAGAAAGGAATTAGCCAGACAACTAAAAAATAGAAAAAATTAGCCAGGTGTGGTGGCACATGCCTGTAGTCCCAGCTACTCAGCGAGGCAGGAGGATCACTTGAGCCCAGGCTGATGCACAGGCACTCCAGCCTGGGCAACAGAGCAAGACTCTGTCTCAAAAAAAGAAAAAAAAAAAAAGAAAAAACAGACTCAGTTGCTTCTAGTTTCTGACATTTTGTTCACTGGCATTTGGCAAAATGGTCCTTGATTCTATAACAAAAGAGGAATTTGCCGATACTCAACCAGGTGAGACCATCTTTCTCTGTCTAGTTTTGACATTCTGTCTTCCAGACTGCAGAAGAACTTAATTGCCCTCTGATTTATTTGATCATAGGAGATCTCAAAAATATATTTATATAATTTGTGTACTGGGAGTAAGAGAGAGAGAGCCCTATGTCAATGTCTAATTCATTTAACTCTGGGGAACAAATACAATCAATTTCCAACAGACAGCTTTAAGATTTGTAAAGTGTTGGATGAAGGAGCTACTCGATAGTCACTTCCATTATTTCATATCCAGGCTGCAGCCCTCCGAGAAGGTGATGGTGCTGGAAGGAAAGGCTGTCCAGGCGGGTTGCAGCCAGCTGCCAGGAAACTGGGGCTGAGGCCTGGCTGGCCCGGGGCCAGGGAGCTCATTTGCTGACTCCATCTTGCTAATGTCGGCTGTTATTTTATTCAATCACAGTCCCTCCCCCGCTCACTGCTCAGTGCCGCACCCCCCGAGATGCCTCCCAAATCCCCGTTCTGGCTACAGCTAGGTTTACCACTTCTGCTGCCAGCTCCTAGCACCAGCTTCCCACACCTGGCCCACTTTTAAAAAACAAAACAAGTTTCATCTGTAGGAGGTCATTCTTGCCATCCCAGGCATCTTCTTCCTCTTCGCTCAGCCTTCTTGGTTCCTCCATTCCCACTTAATCATCGTTTATTAAACAGGGCAGACTCACTGTGCCGTGAGGCCTGCTCCTCCCGGGTCTGCACTTACAAAGAAAATCAGTAGATTTTTTTTTTTTTTTTTTAAAAAAACCTCTGTCCTCATTTGGTTAAATTAATTTTTCCTTTTCATTTTTTTTTTTTAACTTCATGACAACTACATTGAAGTCTGACTCTGACGAGTCGTGGACCACATCTGCCAGCGGCCTTCAGAATCCACTGCTTCCCTTTGGAATTTCCTTCTCATCCCGAAGCTGACAATGCCCTTGCCCTTTGGAAGACCTGCCTTCCCACGCTCCTGCAGACACTGTGGAATTCCTCGGCACTCAGTCCCAGGGCAGAGCCGCAGGACTTCAAGTTCCTGAGCAGAGCTGGTGTCTTGAGAATGGTAGCAGAGACCCAGTTTGGGCTGACAATCTCATATCACGGGTCAGGAAACAAAGGAACAATTCAGTTCGTGTGAAAACTTGCCAGATTTTCATGCAATGGTTTCCTTCTTGAAATCACTTTTTTTCTTTCCATCATAGAAATGAACTCAAAGGAAAATGAATCATTGCTGGCCTGCTCAGAACCATCATTTCCCCACAAGCAAGGGCGATCCTGTATGAATCTATTAATTTTCATTTCCAGGGTTTTCAGCTGTTGAACAAATGTTGATGTAATCTGCAACACTGCTCTGTTATAATTAAACAACCTTCTACTGCCTAAACTGGCAAAACACTTCATCGATCAGTAATAAATTTGGTCCTTGGGAGATTGCTTTTATGTTTGTTTGTCACTTGGGAAAATGGCCACAACCCTTTTTGTAAGATTTCTTGCTGCTGCTCTTTTCCGGGTTACAATAATAGCGACTGCTGTTTCTGGGTTGCCTCACTGTAATTCTCATGTCCGATGATGGCTCAATGCACATGTGCTTGAAGGGCATTGAGTGGGGGCAGTCTCCAGCTATCAATCAGATGCATTCAGTTCAATAAACATGTCCTGAGTTCCTTTGCAACACCATTCTGTGCACAAGTTATGAAGTACTCTGTGTGTACTAGAAGCTATTTGCAATATTTAAAATGCGGGTTCATAATTTTAATCATGTCTTGTACCATGTTTTCCTCTTCTGCAAAATGGGGAGGTTGGATTCCTACAGGGTCTGATAAGCTAGAATCTGCCACTTAGACACAGCAAATAGGAGGCCCTGATCAATTCCTAGTCATTGCTTCCCTCCTTGCCCAGTTGTTGGGGCTACAGGGCTGCCCCATGGAGGCCAGGCCTTGCCCCAGACCCTTAGGACCCAGCCAGCCCCGAGGCAAGGAGGCACACCAGCTGTCAGTATTCCATCACCCCTATGGCTCTGTCACAGTCCTGATGCCAAGGCTTTGCCTTGGTTTTCTGAGAGATGGTTTCCACATTGCCCCTAGATTCATGGGTTCAGTTGCACAGAATACACTTGAACTAGTTTAAGCAGAAAGGGATATATCACAGGCTACTAAATGCCTTATGGAATCCTTGGAAAAGCTGAAGAAACAGACCCTGGGAGGAGCCCTTGGAGCTACTCTCAAAGCCATCTCATGGCACCTGGCTGCATTTCCACCCAGGAAGCTGCCTGAAGAAGCAGCAAACAGTCCCCACATCTGCTGGCTTCAGAGCCACCAGCCTCTGCTCTCCCCACCTAGTGAGTAGACAACTCAGGCCCTGCTTTCCACCACTTGACTGGTCCATATTAAATCTCCCTCATTTGCACCAGGAAGTGGACCCTAAGTGATGTCTAGAACCCTAGTTCCTGAGGACCCTAGGGAATGTGACTTTCACCTGCCCAGCCTCTGCAGTCCGGGAAGAGCCAGGTGTGTGTTGGAAGGGGCGCCAGGTGAGCTGGCCCTCAGATTTGTCAGTTTCCCAAGCAGTAACTTGGCCCTTATCTACATCCGTTTTTTATCTCTGTAGTCTGCTTAATCCCCAGAGCTCTGGAGCCTGTTTCTGCTGACTGGAAGCCAGTTGGGAACCAGCTACCTGCCGACAAATTCCAATCCTGTTACTGCTTTGTACTGACACTTTATTTTGCACAGTTCCTAATTTTCAGTGAAGCAAGCACCTTTTCTCCACACCACCCCTTTGCTGAGTTACCATTCTGTAAAGAGAAACACCACCCACTACAGCCACAGTTGATTGTCCCAGGAATGAGCAAGTCCCTGAGCTCAGCCAATCAAATCTCGTGAACCTGTGGGCTGGACACTCAAGTGAATGAAAACGACTCTGCTAGGGGCTGAAGTGGTACCAGGAAATCTCAGAGCTGTTGGGAGCTGTGAGTTCTGCCTCACAGAGCCGATCCCTACCCCCTACGAGAGTAAAGAATGAAGTTGATGAAAAGACAGAGGAAAGCCATTGGAGTGTCATTGAATTGGAGTGTCCTGGGGCCATTTTCGCTGCTGGTTTCAGTTTGTCCTGCATCCCAGCCACATGCCAGCTTTGAGACTCCCTGAGATACCCTCTTCCTCCTCCTCCTCAGCCTACTCGCTGTGAGGATGTTGAGGATGAAGACCTTTATGATGATCCACTTCCACTTAATGAATATTTTCTCTTCCTTATGATTTTCTTAATAACATTTTATTTTCTCTAGCTGACTTTATTGTAAGAATCCAGTATATAATACATATAACATACACAATATTTGTTAATTGATGTTTACGTTATCAGGAAGGCTTCCAGTCAACAGTAGGCTATGAGTAGTTAAGTTTCGGGGGAGTCAAAAGTTATATGCAGATTTTCCACTGCTGGGGCTGGGGGTCGATGCCCCTAACCCCCACGTTGTTCAGGGGTCAACTGTAGTACATATTTATTGAGCAATTTGAGGGGGACTCTTCGATTATCTCCCTTTGTTCTGGACCATTCTCATTAGCCTACACATGTATGATTTCTCCTAACTTACACACACACACACACACACACACACACACACCCACACAAACTTCTCCTGACCTCGCCGAATCTTAGAGCTCTTGCCCTATTCCTCGGCTCAACTTCAATAGAATCGTCTGTACGTCTGTCTCCAACTCCTGTCCTCCCATAGCCTCTTTCACAGACCCCCATCAGGTTTTCCCTCTGCTCATGGCTCTTCTGCCGCCCCTGGAGACTCACAGGCTGTTCCCCCACACCCGAGATGGTGGGCTTCAGGCTACACCGCCACTTGGAGGCCCTGGTGGCAGGCTGGGGGTTGGGGAGGGGTTGGTGGTGTCTCCAGCAGCTGCAGCAGCAGCAGCAGTGTCCTCTGTCCCTACCTCCTGGGGGCAGCGGGAGCCCAGTTTCTGTTGGGCGAGCCCAGCCCCCAGGTGCGGGTAGCACCACCTCCTCTTTATTCCCAGACCTCGTGATAGTCTGAGGCGAAAATCTGATGGAATCTGCAAAAAAAGCTTTTAGAATTAATGAGTTTAATATGGATGATTGCAAATACATCTTGCTAAAAATCTCTCAAATCAAATTCTTAAATAAGGACTCCCCATTAATGACTTTTCCTATAATACACTGAGTTGGGGAAATAGCAGTTACTGATATCCAGAGAATGAATGAACTCATGTTTTGCATGGATTACCTTTGAGACAGTATGGTCACAGATTGAGAGACCGAGTGCAATGGGCCATCTAGTCACCCCAGTCATCTCCAGTTCAGTGCGACTGAGATTTCACTTTCATCCAGACAAGAACAACACTGTTCTGATCCCAGCGAACTTTCAGGGTAGGAGCCTGTAAAGTGATGTTCTGACACAAAAATTAGCATGCTGTTCGTTTTTATTTGATGTTTCAAGTTTAAGATGCCTGTCAGTTAGTTTCTGCACAAGAATTGTCTACAGCAGTAGTTCTCGAAGTTTGATTCCTGTTAGAAATGAAATTTCTCAGGCTCCACCCAGATCTACTGAGTCAGAAACTCTGCGGGTGGCATTAGGATTCTTTATTTAACACTCCTTTTAGGGGATTCTGATGTCTGCTAGCCCAGAACCACTGGTCTACACAAGATTGGGGTTTGGAAACAAATTCACTTACCAGGTCACTTTTACTGCCTGAACTAAAAGCTCATTCCCTGAGCTAAAACTGGGAACCTCTTCATGTTCCCTGCTTTTCACAGTTTTGTTCTTTCTTCATCTTGTTCTCTCTCTCCCCCACCTCCCGCTTCCCCTCCCTCCCTCCCTCCCTCTCTTTCTCTTTTCCTTTCTTTCTCAAGCAACTTTTGGGGGAAGCACATTAAAATTTAGGTAATAACATACACTATTCATTTCCAGTAATCATCAAAAACTGATCAAAAGTAGAGTTAACAAATGTGTTTTTATGTTAACACAATAGATTTACTAATCTAGTAATAAAAATGAATGAAGTAAATACACACACACACACACACACACACACACACACAGAAACACAAACCCAGAGGGTTTTTATTAATATAATGTGAAGGGAAAGAAGCCAGATGCAAAATAATACAATAGAATTCCATTTATATACAATTTAAAAATAGACTAAACCTAACTCTACTGTTCAAGGATGCACAGACACGTGGTAAAACAATAAAGATAGAGTACAGAGTAGGACTATTTTAAAGTTCAAATAGTGGTTACTGCTGGAAGGAAGGACAGTGTTTGAGTGGGGAAGAGATTTATGGGCAGGGGGCTCTGAGCACCCAGGAATGCTCTGTTTGTTGGCATGGGCCGCTGCTAAGTGGGTGTTTGCTTTGTCAATTTGTTAAACTATGCATGGAAATTTTTATGCAATTTGTATAGCTGTCCCATAGAATTTTAATGTGACTCAGTTACAACATTTTAAACTCTCTAATACACACTTTTTAAAAAGTGAAATGGAAGAGGTTGAAATTAATTTTAATAACATTTTATTTAACCCAACATTCCAATATATTATCATTTTAACATGTAATCAACATAAAAATGTATTAATGAAATATTTTACATTCTTTTTATTTTTGATGCTAAGTCTTCATAATTTGATTCATTCAGATGCACCACATTTCAAGTGCTCAGTAGCTGCCAGCAACCTGTGGTGGCTGTGTTATACAACTTGGTCCACAGGGAGCTGCAGTGAAGCCTGCAGGCTCATTTCAAAGCTGCCCCAACTCCCTCGAGAATGTACTTTCCAGCCCAGCTCCCGTCTTCCTGCATGTTGTTTCAGGAACTTGCCCCCCACAGTCTGGCCTGTTGGACGGTGGGGCCTGGCACACTGCTCCATCCCAGATCCCAGCTCAGCACCTGCCCTCTCTGCCTGATTTCCCCTCTTGGACATCATCTGTGTTACTGCATTTGCTCC
>CM052437.1:71075851-71126621 GCA_028533085.1 Varecia variegata | reverse complement strand
CCTTGGGGTCTTGCTCGGTTACTTATAGAAACACAGGTGAGTGTATGTGGACCCATCGTATTCTTCCAGCAAGGTCCTTGTTGTCAGTGTCCACTGCCCCAGTCTCACTGCATCTATATGGATGCCACTGTCTTCAGTCCCCAGTGGGCTCAGATGGGACCCACGCTGTGAGGGTGGGGACTCTTCTCAGACAGATGTCTCCTTTTCCAAGTCTCCTCTCCTGCCCCCTCCTTCGTTCTCATTCTGTCAGGTGCCCTCATGCAAACCCAGTCTGCCTCACCTCTGTTCATACATTCACAGACAAGTCTGAGCCTGTGTCATACCTTAAATAAGGGACTGCCACTACTGACAGATTCATTTGAAAACCTAAACTCTGGGGAAACCCTCTAGGTGTCACAGGAGGCAAAACTGGGTTCTTTGTATCTTGGGGTTCTGGCAGGAGCCCCGGTGGCTGAGAACAGTCCAGTAGGTGCCACCTCCTAAGATATGTCCTAAAGCAGAGCGTGCGGGGACTGTGGAGTCAGTTCTGCTACATCACCCATGAGGTTCTCAGAGTAGGTGTTGGTGGAGGAGGTTGGGGGTGAGGAATATTTGGGGGCTTGTTATGCTTCGCTCACCTTGAGCTAAGTGATTTGGACTTCATAAGGACCCCAGGAGAGCTGGGCATCGTGTCCCCTAGGGTTTGGGAAGAAAAGAGTCTTTCGGTTCTCATCTGCTAAGCCCAAAGGCTAGAGCTCTCTGTGGTGGGAGTGCTGTGCACCTGCCCGGAGGGTAAAGTTAGAGACCCTGTAGAGAGGAGCCAGCCTGGGGTTATCCTGGAGGGATCCCACTGAGGCAGACTGCCTGGGAGAGAGGAAGCCTCCCCAGGAGGCTCAGAGAGCCAGCCTGAGGACAGACACCACCCACGCCCCCAGCAGGTGCCCTGCAGGAGAGAGGGCCTGCAGTCAGCATCCATCCAGCTGCCGAGTCCAGCTGGACCAGCCGGGAAAGACAGCCCCTCCGCACTCTGCTCTTTCTGCCATCAGAGGGAGCCACAGGGAAGGGGCCACCGCATGTCCTTCCCCCTGTAGGCTTCCCAGCTGGTAGCAGACCCACGCTGGGGTCGCCTTCATCTAGACCAAATCTCAGAATTTGGCAGGATGGGAACTTTTGATTATGAAACAAGACTGGTTTTGTGACTGAAAGGGCCGACGATGTCGGGAGACCTGCTCTGGATTTCCTACACAGGCAGGAAAGAGGGAAAGAGTTGGTTTGAAGGAGCAACAGAGGGGTGGGGGATAAATAAAGGAGTTTTCTGCCTGCCTGGAAGAGTCCGGCTACAGATAGCACCGTTACAGACAGTTACTGACAGTTAATCTGCACAGAGCAATTAAAAGCCATCCCCGGGCACAGGTGTGAAGTGCCAGTTGGAGGCCAGTTCCACCCCGTTGAGAGCTCCACTGGCTCGATCTGTATCTGCACACGGAGGACTGTGGGTGCTATCAGTGCCCTGAAGTCAGTGCTGAGCACACTGTGTGTCACTGAAACTCTTATCTCTCAACATCAGGATCCACGAGGTGTGGCAAACATCTGAGACGCAGTGCGAGAACAGAGGCTTCCACTTCCTGTCTCACGCCCCAGACAGTCCCACGGCAGGATTTAAGTGGCGTTTCTCTGTTGTTCTCCTTCCCTCCCTGTCTCTCTTTGTCTGTGTACGTGAACTTATGCGGGCGGCAAGATGCGTGCCTGATGCAACTCCACTTATGTGTCACGTATTTATTTATTCTTATTAAATAGATAACCCATCTTATTGTGAGAAGAATCAGAAAATACAATACATACAAAGAAAAAAAGCTTTTGCCACCCTTAGCCGATAGGTGCTCCCATGTCTTTAATTAATTGGCCTGTTTCTAGATCTGTGGGTTTTAGCCATGAGATTTCTGCTGAGAGGGACAAGGATTTGGTATGTTTACACAACCTCTCACCCCCCTTTTCCCATCCTGTCAGTTCCTCACATCACTTGTTTCCCTGTCGGTTAACTTTGTGACTTTAAGCAACTTGCTTGTACTTTTACCCACCATCCATCAACTGTGGAAAGACTCCTGGGCTCCCCTTCAGCCATCGTCCCCTGTTCACTGATCAACTATATTCTCTGTACGTTTACTCGGGCATTGTCAAGGTTGACAACATTCCATGACATCAACGGCCACTGTATTTTCCAAGCGTCTCCCATCTCGTGACTGTAGCATTCTCCCAAATCTGACAGCATTAGTTTTACTCACTTTAAAGTGAGTGTTTCTTGAATTAGCTCTGTTTCCTCAGCTAGTTCTACTTTTAGACTTTAGAGCTTCTCATCATGTTTGTTTTCTTTAGGTTTTGATAATTATTGGTTGTTTGGTTGCCCACATGTTGAAAGCTAGTTTTGTTTCCCAGCACCTACCTCAAAGGATAGGTAGGATCCCAGAACCTGTCAGTCCAGAGGCGGGGAGGCAGCCACAAGCCACACCCGGCATGGTACACCCTTGCTTCAGACGCCTGTGGATAATTTAGACAAAGTAGTGTATACTGCTAGACCTGGTGTTCTAGAATCAAGACTGTGCTGAGAATATGACATGGGCTCACTTGAATGCAGGAGCTGGAAACCAGAAAAGAACTTGACCTTGAAAAATGGATATAAACCACCTGAGAAGGTGGACCAGGAAGGCTCCTTGAGACCTATCTCAGCCAGAAAGTATTACATCCTCTCCCAGCCACAGCAGGCCTTCATGGCATCATGTTCCACGTCTGGAAGTAGATATCCACCCAATATTCACTGAGCACCTACTTTATGACATGCACTGTGCTTCTCTCTGGGGTTGCAAAGACAAATAGGACACACTGCACAACAGGCTCACCACCTGCAGGAGGGGAAGACACGTGCACATTGCAGCACGGCCTGTGAGTGCTGCCATGGGGACACGCACAGATCCCTGGGAGCATGCGTCGGGGGAGTAGCTTCTCCAAGCTGAGAAGGGGGCGTCCAGCCCCCCGGATGGGAGATTCCTGGATTGAGTCCTGAAGATGACCTGGAGGAGGTAAGAGAGAGTGGCGAGTGGAGGTGCACAGGTGAACTTTCTAGGCAGAGGGGAGAGCATGGCAAGCCCAGGTGTGGGAAGACAGTGTGGCATAACCGGAGGGCTGGACAGTTAAGGGTGCTGAGGTGGACGGAGCTGGGCCACCTCCACGGAGGGACTCAGAGTAGAGAGAGTAAGCAGGGCTGTGTTGTGTGCCCGGTGCTATGTTTATCCACCACTGCGTAACAGACCATCTGAGACAGTGGTTTAAAGCAAGAACAGTTGCTCACTTTGCTCACAGTCTGCAGTCTGAGCAGAGCTCATCAGGGAGGCTCACTTGTTCTGCGTGGCATTGCCAGTTGGCTGGGCTGAGGGTGGGAGGATCTGTTTCCAAGCTGACAGTGCTGGTGGTCAGCTGGGGGGCTGGCCAGTGCTGAGGGCCAGAGACCTTGCTCCTGTCTACGTGGGTCTCTCCATGGGCCTGGCCTCCCTCACAGCAGGAGGCTGTGTTCCCAGAGTCAGGCGGAGGCTGCAGCACCCTTTGGACCTCACCTCCAAGGTCACGTAGCATCATTGCTGCCTCACTCCGTTAGTAAAGACAGTTCCAAAGACCACCCAGTTTCCAGGGGAGGGGACCTTGGTGATTGAGTGGCAAAGTTCTGAAAGAGCATAGGGAGACCAGCCATTTTTAGAACATCTCCCACCCGTAGCAACTGCATAGAAAAGAGAGAGGAAGGGGCTGAGGTAGGGAGAGCCATTGGGAGACTTAATTTGAGTGAGAAAGGGGCAGAGTGGGGAGACGAAGGTGTATTCCAGAGTCTCTTAGTCTCTGGGAGTCAGAATGGGAGGCTCATAAATGATGGAGCCGCAGTCAGCCACCACCCGCCTTGCCCGGCAGGCTGGACACCTCGTCCTCTGCAGGCTCAGGCTGGTGGTGTCGGTGCTCAGCTCCCGGCGTCAGGGCCAGCTCTGCTATAGGTGGCTGTGAGGCTGGGAGCTGGGAGCTGTTTGTGTGTGCTGTGTCCACATTGGTCGGGGCCGTGGTTTTCCTGGTCCTAAGGAAGCCTGGAGCTCCACTCACAAGAGCTCCTGGTCTCACGGTTGACAGTGAGGTGCACCGCATGGACCAGTTTTTCCAGGTGACTCCCAGCGCTGTGCTGCCCAGAAAACCAGGCCTTCTTCAGAGACCGCTGCTGAGGGGGAGCTTCTGCTTGACAGAGAACAAGGTCTGGTCCACCCTTAAAAAGTGGAAACTCCTCACGCTGGCCTTTGGGGAAGATAGAGAACCCTCACTCTGAATGCCTGGCCATATTCAATTGCAGACCAAGAACATGCAAGGTAACATTCCAGATGCTTCCTGAGAATGTGCTTGTTTCCAAGTCCATGGACCTTCAGGAATTTACTGTCTCCACCTTCCCGGTCATGATCATGTATCCGTCTCTTGCTCTTCCAGCAGCACTCACCTTCCTCTTCCCCCACCTACTGCTCTGCCAATGCAGGACGACCCCTCACCTCTCACTCCCACCAGCAATGAGGGGCTCCTTCCAGAATCAGACCTGTGGCCTGGGCTTGGGCCCTATTGTCATGGTGCCGAAGCAACCGAGCTGCAGCAGAATTCCGCCATCTCAGAGACCTGTGTTAGTGCATGGGGACCACCAAGACAGGCCCATGAAAGGAAATTCAACCTGGAATCAGTACTTCAAGTTGGCAAGCAAGGCTGCCACATGCCCTTTCTTGATGCCAGCAAGATCGAGTCTTCAAAAACCCGAGCCCCTTGCCATGGTGCCTACCATTCAAAAGACAGTCCATCCCGGGGATCCATTTTAAGGCGCTGCGGCTGTTCTTTACACTCCTTGCCGTCCAACGCTCTTCCTATGTTGCGCCCACCATCTCTCTGTGCCTCCATTTTGTTGCTTGTAAAATAAGATGCTGGGTCCAGGCCATCTCTAAGGTACCTTCTAGCTCAGAACATTCCATGAATGTTTTTCCACATTATATTAGTCACAATTCTCCAAAGAAACAGAACCAGTAGGATATGTATATTAATAGATATATAACAGGAGATTGGCTTACATGATTATGGAGGCCAAGAAGTCCTGAGATCTGCCATCTGCACACTGGAAACCAGGAAAGCCAGTGGTGTAATTCAGTCCAAGTCCAAAGGCCCGAGAACCTGGTGGTGTCGATGGTGTAAGTCCTGGAACTGGAAGGCCTGAAAACCTGGAACTCCAATGTCTGAGGGCAGGAGATGGATGTCCCAGCTCAAGAAGAGAGAGAAGTCGCCTTTCCTCTGCCATTTTATTCCACCCAGGGGGACTGGATGGTGCCTGCCCCTGCTGGTGACAGCGAATGTTCTTTCCTCAGTCTACTGATTCAAATGCTAATCTCTTCTGGAAACAGCCCCAGAGGCACACCCAGAAATAATGTTTAACCAGGTAATCTGGGTATCCCTTAGCCCAGTCAGGTTGACACATAAGATCAACCCTCATACACACCTTTCCAAGACAAAGAACCAGGAGATCTTGATCCTTGCAGGAATGTAAGCCTTTGAACATACATTCTGTAAGAGCAAGAATTGCCCTGGGCCATCCACATGAATCCAGTTTCTTGACTTTTTTCTCTCCAATGATATTTTCCTCCTCTCCTTCTTGGACACCAACTGCACTGCCTCCAAATTTGCAATTCACAATCCTTCCAGTTCATTTACTTAATCTTTCACTCTCACGAAGACTTCCCAATTCATTAATCCCTGGCATTTTCTCTTTTTTCATCAATTCCTCTTTATTTTCTCTTTTATCGAATTTAGCTCCCATGGTTTATCTTTGTAACTATAGTAGAGGCTATTTTATCCAATGTGATTTGGTCCTGCAATTGGTAATTTAAGTAAAAAAAAAACTTCAAAAGGTTAAAAAATTAGGTTAAAGCTGGGAGTTCTAAAAAACGATAAATATACCTTTGAACTTGTTATTTTAGCTAACAGCATATAAATGGGGATTAATTCACCAATCTTCTGATTGAGGCCGATGCCTTTCCTCTGAAGCGGTTCTGCTGGTTAAAGTTTTGCATTGCTGTTTCTGCGTAAGTCACTACAAAGCCTCCTCTACAATTCCCAGTTTGGTTTTCTTTAAAATGGAGTGAGCACGGAATGACATTTGAAAGCGATCTAGTGCAGTTATGTTCTTACAGCAACATGTAAGACTGAAATAACAGGTGTTAGAACACCTGTAAGCCCAGAACAAACAGAATTGCCGCGTGTTACATTCTCAGCGGAGCATGGGTGCTCAGGAGTGGAACCATCTGGTGGGTGCCGCAGCCCGTAAGTTCAATCAACTCTCGTGCTCCTGGAAGGCTACCTCACAGCCTCTCCTCCCGCCCCAAACCCCATCCCCTCAGCCTTCTCAGCCCATCGCTCTCGGCTGACGGCCCTGCCTCTGTCACTGGAAGGAACTTAGAACTAGACAATGCCGTGAGAGATCCAACTGGGTGCCTCATAGCTACTTAAGAGTTGCAGCCCTAGCTGGAGGACAGATATGAAAAGAATCCACCACGGAATGGGCCAGAAAACAGATTCGGGGCATCTAATAAAGTGCAATGATTGCCAGTTGCCATGACTAGAGGAACAGCAACTGGGTCACTGGACTTCAGGGGCATGGCTGGGGACACCTGCTGGAAGAGGACAGTGCAAGCCCAGGAAGGGCTCACACTAAACCTTCCCTGGGGAGTCCCAGGCAAGAACCCAGCCAGTGTCTGGGCTGAGGACCTTTCTGTTTTGTTTTGTTTTGTTTTTAATGAAAAATCCCAGCAGCTGAGAGGGAAAACCTAGAAACCTCCTAAAAAAGTTAAGTCAACATTGTCAGGGATAACAATGATTTCTTTTATAAATAAATATTTCTTAATCCCAGGAAGATTTCAAATTAAATGTAGAAATATTTAAGAGAATCAAATTGACAGCATTAATATTTTTGAGATTAAACAATCTGGGCATATTTGGTATTTTATATACTTACAAAATTTAAGAGACTTTGACCTAATTTAAAATGTATAATTAAGCCTAGAGCTTTTAATTTAGGTTGGAATCTTACCAAATGTACAGCATCGGAGCATTTAAGAGAATTTAAGACTCATCATATTTATCAGAATTCCAAGGATTACTTAAGTACTTGGATAGGTTTGTTTGTTAATTAGATTGCTTAAGTACTTCAAAAAGGAAATGGAATTAATAGACATATAAATGCAGTTTAAAATACTTAAAGGAGTTTATTTAATTACATTTAAAAATGAAACTAGACATTAATCCAAGTAATTAAAAGGAATTGCTAATGCTAGGTTTATAAATAGAATAAGAAGATTGGTTTGCTGAATTTAAAAATTTAAGGAAGAATGGGGGTTTGGCAATTGTATCTTCATTTTTTAAAACTCAACTAACTACCTTTTAGGTAACCATTTCTGCATTTAAAACCCATGCTTCAGGGCAGGAAACCCTCATCCTTCCTGGGGGGACGGAGAATGGGCCTCCATGCTCGCTGGCCAGCTGTATCCACCATGCCTTCTTTCTTCCAGGTAGCAACAGTCTTGTCCTGTCATTGTCATTATCCGGCCATCCCTCCTTGGGTGCCCTGTCCCACTAGCAGCTCTCCCATCTCTGGGATTGTGCAGCCAGTATGTCAACGAGCTCTGGGGTTTCCATCCCGGGAAACACTCCCGACCCCTCCAGATGTCCTGTTTTCTTAGCCCCCAAATTCTCCTCTCCATCCTTCAATCTGGCTCTGCCCCTCCACCCAAACTGCTTCATGTTCAGGACAGTGGCTTTTCTGATGCTGTCCCAGGGAGGCTTGTCCCCTCCTCATCTGACTTGACTTCTAATTCACATTGTCATTGCAGTTATGATGTGAGATTTAGTTTTAATGGTATGACATTTTTTCTAAGTTTTATAAAAATTTCACAATAGTCATACCCATTCTAATGGGTACTATCAAAAAAGCAGAAAATAACAAGTATTGGTGAGGATGTGGAGAAATTGGAATCCTTGTGCACTGTTGGAGGGAATGTAAAATGGTACAGCTGCTATGGCAATATGGCAGTTCCACAAGAAATTAAAAATAATATTACCATATGATCCAGCAATTCCACTTATGGTTACATATCCAAAAGAATTAAAAGCAGAGACTCAGATATTTGCACACTCATGTTCACAGCAGCATTGTTGACAATAGCCACTCAAATGTCCACTGAAGGATGAATAAACAAAATGTATGTCCATACCATGGAATATTATTCAAGCTTAAAAAGGAAGAACATTTTGACACATGCTACAACATGGATGAACCTTGAGGACATTATGTTAAGTGATTCCACTTATATGAGGTACCTAGAGTAGCCAAATTGAGAGAGAATTCAGAGGGAAGACATTATATTATAGGAAGGCTGCACAGTTACAAATTACTACTAGCAGAAAGCAATAAGAAAACAGACTAAATTCCTGGCAGTTGAGGAAACTGTGTACCAGGGACCAGGATGCAGGGGGTGGACAGGGACACATGAAGTACGGAGCTGGGGTTGCAGAGTGAGGGGTGGGGGTGCATGAGAAAGGCAGGTGAGCCTTTGGCCTGAGCGATGACAATGAGGAGAGCCGTGGCATCACAGGGAAGTAGGACTGGTTTGACTAAATGCCAAAGAGGACAGAACACCGTCTAGAATTTTGCAAGAAAAAAATGTGATGCATGAACCATATCCAGCCAAGTAAGCACTTTTTTTTTTTTCAAGGGCAATATAAAGACATTTTCAGATACGAAAGGATTCAAAGTACACTGTTCTTTCCTCTCAGGTTGATTCATTCAGTGCTATTAGTCTTATACTTATTGAGGACCTACTAGGTGCCAAACACTGTTCTGTTTAGGTTGTATCAATTAACAAAACAAATATCCCTGCCCATGTGGGACTTCATTCTAGCTGTGTGTGCGTGTGTTGACAGAGAGTAGACAATGACCATAATAAATAATTTGTCCAGTGTTAGAAGTTGATATTAATAATACTACTGGAGAAAAAAAAAGGTGGGCAGGTTCCAGTCTTAACAGGGCAGTCAGAAGGCTTCATTGAGAAGGTGCTCAAAATTTTTTTCTAGATTACTTATAATAGATTAGTGAATTCAGATAATTGACTTCATTACATTTTCAAATTTGCCAATCATGTTAACAAGCATTTTTTGTGAAAATATTGACCAAAGATACAATTATTTTCTAAACCACCAGGAAACCAAGCAAAATCTAGAGCATAAATCTTTCTCCTAAATATTTTTCTACAACTGTTACAACCAATTTGAGCATCTATTTTTATTCAGGCAATTTGGTTCCATGCAATTTAAAATATATAAAACCTTTCTTTCCATGTATTTTTTGTTCATATAATTTCATACCTACTGTAGAAAATGTAGGATATAATAAAAAGTGTGAAGAGAATAACAATGTCTCTAATTCCTCCAAATGATTTCTAGATAGCTCTGTAATCAATATCATCTTCCCCACTTCAAAAAAGAAGCCACCGTAAAGATTACCCACCACCAATAATCAAAGGCTACTCCACAGTATATGAGTGGGTCATTCCCAAAGACGAAGTCCAAAAGCACTTTTAGCAAAGATGGCCCCCCTGACCCTCCAACACCTAAAGCAACCGCTATGATAAAAGTAACGTGATTTGGATACTATCTGGAGACTATTTTGGATACTATTTGATACTATTCTGGTTGGGCAAATAGTTGGCTTCATTACCTCTAAGTCAAACCTTCCCTAGTGTATTATTCTCTGCTCTTCCCGGCACTGGACCGGAACCCCTCAGCACTTGCAGAAATGTGTACTGTCAGCATCTGGATTCCACGTGCGGCTAAATGGAGTTCTAGGTTGAAATCATTTGAACAGTGTCTCTCTGATACTATAAATGTGCGGTTTGGAATCTCAGATTACTCACTACTGGCTTCATTTAGACAACAATTTAGTGCATTAACCTATTTTTTCCTTTTCATTAAGCTCATTTAATAAGCTGTACAAAGATGCTAAGCATTTCATGTTATGTAAAGCAGTTTACTTTGTCTAAATATATAATAATGCATAACAATTATAATATCATCCTTAAATGGCTATACAAAAAATGCAGCTTTGTACCAGCGTGTCACCATTTAGGCAGAGGTTTTGGAACTTGCTGGAGATTGTGCCGCTGGTGAGAAGCGACAGGCTCAGACCCAGGGTGGACGCCGAGGTGGGTTGCCTCCAATACCATGAGAGCAGGACCTTTGCTTTTTAGAAGTCTACGACTTTCTGGATTTGGGGCTTTCTCAGGCCATGACCTAATCCAGGAAGGCCACATGCCCCCACCGACCAGCAGGAGCTCTGGTACAAGGCCTTGGTGCTCTGGCTCCTGACTGTGGCTGTAGATTTTGGTCACCCAGCCGAGGAGCTGGCCAAATGCCCACCCTCTGGGGAGAAGATCGTGCATTTCTTACAAGCTGTCAAAGGTGAGCTTTTATACCAGCTGCCAGGCTCATCCATCTTCAGTAGTAACTTGGTGCCAAGTAGCAGGATCGTCCAAAGATAGAACATCATGCGTCTTTCCCCTTGGCTTGCTTGTGTAACTAGTAGCTGTGCTGTGCAGAACCCAGATGGAGGTTAGGGCAAATAAGGACTGTAGAAAAAAGAAAAAGAAAAAAAACACTCTAGACATTTAAGACCAGACATTTCTATAGGGTCCAAAGAAAAAGACATGCTGCAAAAGGTGTATGCTGAGATTAATGTGTGTCCTCAAGCCAGGGGGTAGGAACAGGTGGTTTCCCCAAAGGGTTCAAGCAGACTCAAGTAGCAGCGAAAATGCAGGCCTCAACCACTGCATCGGAATCTCTCGGGAGCATGCTAACAACACAGATGACTCTTCCATCCCCTTCCAAGTCAGAATCCGAGAGGTGGAGAAAGTCTGAATGAAAGAGCACATTTTCTAATGGCTGGAATTATAACCCCCCTAGGTCTGAGTGAACGGTTCTTAGAACAGCCATGGTCAGCGTCCTTGGAGCAGTGGGAGTGCCACCTGCTGAGACGTGGGCGCAGGTGTTCTGGACACTGTTTGGCTCACTGAACTTTTGCCCAGTACTTACTTGTGTTGTCAGACACAGGCTGAGAATGTTCCACCCTCCCCATCCTCTAACCCCCAAAAGAAAGATGTTTCCCACCCAAAAGAAGATCATCTTTAGGCATGCGAATTTGTCAACCAGCTCAGGTAAGGAGAGTGCTGAGCAAGGCTGAGTGTGGCTTTTGGTCCTGGGCTTTGAATGAAAAATGGGCCATGGAGTTTGTTGAAGCAACACCTCTTCAAACACTTGCAGAGTCTAAGTTCTAGAAAGCGGGGTGCATCAGTTCCAAGACTGCTAGGTAAGGACCACGCTGAGGGCCTGATGGAGCCAGCTTTCCAGTGGGGCCCTCTGAGGACATCTGCAGCTAACACGGTCCAGATGAGTTCCAGGCACTGAGAAATGGCGAGCAGACCCTGTGACACAGGCAGGCCTGCCAGGCATCCATTACTGTTTGTGGCATGTCGCACGAAGCACCTTCACCTGGGCTACCCCTGCTACCCTATGGATTGAGTGGATAGACAGCAGCCCCACTTGGCTTGTGAGCAAACCCAGAAAAGCAGGTGACTTGCTTGAAATCTCAGGGCTGATAAGGTTCTGCAGGGCACCACCATGGGGCTCAGCTCCACGCAGGTGCTCCAGTGCCTGCGGGTGAACCAACGCCACCTTGCAGGAGGGCAGCTGGCACCCAGGAGGCTGTCAGAATGGAAACAAATGCGTTAATTTCCTACTCATACTAACAATAAACAGTGCTGGATTCTAGAGAGAAAATGGCCAAATCTAGACTCATGTTTATTGAAAAGCAAGATTTAAATATGATACTTCCAAATTTTTCTATCCTTTCAGTTCTGAACTTTGGACTTAAGACATTATTCTGGCATTGGGCAGTAGGAACGGTGGAAGGGTAGGTTACAAACCAATTAGCACACAGAAACCAAAGACAAAGTTGCACTGGAACCAGAAATGCTTTGTTTGGAAATACCAGCCTCAGCAGTTAGAAAGACTCTAATTATAATGTAAGATTTTGATTTGTGATGCACTTCGGGGAAAAAGATGGACAGTTTTAGCTCCCTAGAAACATCATTTAATAGCATTTGGCCATAAACTGAGTGTGAAGGGCCTGGTGTTTATGTACCTTGATTCAGCAAGATGGCTTGATGTTTATGTAAACCAAAGGCACATTTAAATGCAAACAAGTGAGCAAAGTTACCCAGCTACAGAATGACTAACCTTTATTGTCCTTTGCTGTCTGTGCAGAGAGAGAGGCAACAGAACAGCAAAACAGGATTTGCTCAGGAAATCTCTAGACATTCAGGAAGGTAGACAGCGCAGCCCACCCAGCCAGAGCATCGGTGGCCACACTGCAAACCACGTGGGGCCCCTACCTCGCCCTCCCACTCTCTACAGGCTCATCCTGGGACTATCAATCCACCCTCTGCTGGTCCACCTGAATCCGGGATATCCCGGGTTGCTGATTCCTTAATAAAAAAATACTAACCTTGATCTACTGCAAGCAGCTGGAGAACTCTCGCAAGGCAGTTTGTGACAATATTGAAAATAACTGCCAATTACAACTATAGGCCTTAAAGAAGTTCCTGAAGCCAAAATGTAAACCAGTCTTCTGTCCTTTCGTTACTTGTTTCTTCCCGAATTGCTATGTGTAAATCAAGGTCTTTCAGCTGTCCAGGCACTCAGGATTTAGATGGATTCTGGCATAAGGTCAAATGTCACACACAACAGTGAGACCTGGAAGAGTCTGCAAGACTTTCTTCCTCGGGTAAGGTGCAGAGGTATGTTGTCTAAGTTAACGATGTGCCTCACTCACCTGAACGTCTACTCACACATGATTGGGTATTGCCAACCTAAGATACCAGGCACCAGATTTCTATTTTATTATAATCAAGAGCAGCAAAAAGATAACAATGAACTCATAGGGAACAGGAATGGTAGAGTATGCCAAACTCTCCTGAAACACCTCATTTCTCTTGAATTCCTCCCTAGGCTGGGGTTGGAAGGGAACAGCCTGGAGCAGACCCTGGGCTTTGCATCCTGCTCTACCATGCAGCAGCCATTTGGCCTTGTGCATCTACTTTGTGCCTCACTTTCTCCATCTGTAAAATGGGGACGATGGCAGGACCCACCTCACAGGGTTGTGACGGGGAACAAGTGAGGACACAGGGCTTGGGGCCTGCGGCAGGAGAATCCACATTCCTGGTGCCTGGCATATCGTGGCAGATCAATACTCAGTGACCGAGAGGACAGACGCGAGACATCGGTGGAGGCCACATTGGATGTGAGAACTCCGGCTGACAGCAGTTTGGTAAGACACTGCTAAAGAAATAATTTCCTTAAGACCAAGCTTGAAATGCTGGGTTCTCTTGGAAGTTCACTAATTAAAACTTATTATTTCAATATACAAAAATGGTGGTAGAAAAAGAAAACACACAGGTTAATAAATTGGTTAAGCTCATCTCTAAAAATGTTTCCCAGCTGGCAATGAGCATTCAGTTAAATGCTGCAATAATTACTCTCCCATAACTGAGTCAGAGATTTCCCAAAGATAAACACACACAGTCTTGTCATAATACTTTTTTTTATTACAATATCCAAAAAAACTGGGTATGCAAGTTTAGGGGATCCCAAGACCCCTTCTTCAATTGTAGGAATGTGCCATCTCAAGACTGTATATTTTAACTATAAAGAAGTTCAAATGTAAAGGAAAAAGAAAATGCAATTTCTTCATAAACATTCTGTGTGTCTCTTACTACCAATCACATATTGTAAACCCTGAAAATTTCCCTGTAAAGCAAATAATATATATATAGAGAGAGTGAGTGTGTGTGCATGTGTGTATGTGTGTGTGTGTGAGGTGTTGGTAGCGCCCCTTCCCCAAAGATCAGCTGTTTTCCTTAATCGTCTGTATTAGTGTCAATAAACGGCTACAGATACATATTTCTTTGAGAATTAAATACATAATTGTGAAATTCAAACAAGCCGAAGGGCAAGAGGAAAAAGCACTATGTGGATGGCACATATGAGGGTAAATTACGAAAAACATCTGTCTTTCTGAGTCACTGGTTTCCTCTTCTGCAGACTGACTTTCAGGGAAATTCTTTCTTTATTGCAAGCACAGCCCCAAAGGCACTGGACAGCTTCCTCGCCGCCGTCTCACCCGGTGGTTCCAGTATTGCTATCAGCAAACGCGTTTGCTCCCTGCAGAGTCCGGGAGCCACGTAAGGGCACAGGGCACAGAACAAGGGTTGCTGGGACCGGGGAGCCTTTGCACCTGCTGCCTGGCATGCAGAGAGCCCCGAGCTCGGGACACCACCCTCGGAGTGTACTGTGGCTCACTCCCTTGCTAAGCGCGGCTTTGGTGTGTTCCCGCTGCGCCCGATGTCTTTTTAACAAGGGTTTCTGTTAGCATGAACAATTTGAACAGGCTAGCGCGGTCGCCAATTGAAAAAGAATAAAGTGAACAAGCTCATCCCTGTCCCCTCCCCTTCTCTAAAACTGGCTGGGATGGGGGGTGGCTGGAGCAGGGGCGTGAGGGCCTGGATGGCAACGGGAAACCAACCAACCGACCGACCCGAACAGAAAGATAGACTAGGCAGAGGGGGCCGACCAGGACGACCCACTGGCAGGGCAGAGCCTCCGTGCAGAGCCGGGTGGGTGGCGCTGCTGGGGCGACCTGACTGCTGGGCTCTGGGGAGGTGAGTGGCACCGAAGCCTGGAGCTGGCGGGCTGCAGGGCCGCGGGCACCGACGTCACTGCAGGGCTCTGACGAGGTAGAGCTTCTCCCCATGCTCGCTGGTGAAGATGGGCGCCTTTTTGTAGTGTTCCACCAGCTCGTCCATGGTGTGGAATCGTCGCTGCCCAATGCAGTAGACATTGTCCACGAGCTGCACCTTGAAATGTTTGTTCTTCCCTGACGCTTTCAGAGACACGGAGAAGTCACTGGGCTGCAGAGGAAACAGAACACGAGTGACAACCAGGCACGGCAGGAGAAGTCTGTCCCTGCGTGACTACCAACTATTTTGGGTACAACTATCTGAATCTTCCACTTTACTAAATCCACACCACCATTCGCTCAGACGTCTGGGCCTCTGTTGACCAGCTACTAGGGCATCTGATGTTCAGAATGACACGGATGCAGCCCAAGATTCTGAAGTCCTGCATCGGAGACAAGTCTGAGTTTGCTTAGCCCAGTTTTGCCACTAAATGCATTTTAGTTATTTGAACGGTGGACACTCATTGTGGAATGTACAACACCTGTGCTAACCTGGATGCTCAAGAAGCCTGAATTTTTTCATTTCCCAAACTATTTTTCGGGGAATCAAGTCCATCCTGGGAATTTAATAAGATGGGTTTGTATACAGGGGGCAGCTAGAAATCTCTTCTTCTGACTCCTAACACTATTAGAATTAAGCCATCAATAATTTTTTAATTCTAAGCATTTAAAAATATCAAGAGCAGTGGAAAATTCTGGTTGCATTTTTAAACATAGTTCCTAATATCCTAGAGGGGGCTGCACTGTGGTTCGAGTACAGATTTTATTGAGAAATATTTAAATTCTGTGATATGTCAGTGCCTTACTTTTATTTGGGTCTATTTCAGAAATATGTCATTATTTTAATTAAAACTGGTCTTTTTAACTCATTTACTGAAAAACATGCAAGAAAGATATTGAATGAGGAATATTCTTTGTAAAAAAAAATATATTAATTCAATAAGTAACAATTACTGAACACCGACTACATACCAGGCGGGCTGTGCCCTGGACGTGTCCATGTGTGGGTGAGGACATAAGCGTGAATAGTAAGTGACAACCCAGTGGGGCAGCAGATAAATAAGGAGGTGGACTTACAGTTGCCAACTGTGTTAAGTTCTACAGAAAAAAGGAGAGTTGCACGAGAGAGAATGAGCTAGAGGAGGCAAACTAAGTATGTGTGTGCATGAGAGGGTGTGTGAAAGCATGTATGTGTAGTGTGGGTATGTGTGCATGAGTGTGAATGTATGCATGGGTGTGTGCACACACGAGTGTGTTGGGGGGTCAGGAGAGACCGCTGAGAAAGTAAGTGCAGCTGAGCCTGAGCTGCGCGAGGCATGGGCCGGTGGGGGACTTCTCGGGGAACTGGGACCTGCCTTGCCTGCAGCACGAGGGGACAGTCTGGCTGGGGGAGGGGAAGGACCCTGGCTTCCCTCAGTGGCCTCAGAATAAAACCCACCTGGCCCAGCCTACGGTCCCAGTCCTCCAGGCTAGACAATGCTGCCACCCCCCCAACCCCGTCACACCTATTCATGTTGTTCTTGGGGCCACCCTCTGTCCCACTCCTTGGTCAAACATTCCCTTGATGCTTAGCTCAAATGGAGCACTGCCCTTGAGAAGCTTCGCTGGCCCCACACAAGGCACACTGTCCCCCCGGCTGGCTAAACAGCATCAGGTCACACCCTGCCAGTGGCAGGACCACAGCCTAATGCAGTTCTCCACGCAAG
The DNA here is from genome assembly GCA_028533085.1 of Varecia variegata. NCBI lineage: Eukaryota > Metazoa > Chordata > Mammalia > Primates > Lemuridae > Varecia > Varecia variegata. The sequence goes on along the minus strand of CM052437.1, from coordinate 71,109,989 downwards.
TCCTAGACCAGCTTTCTGCCTTTCCGGACGCCCAGGAACTTTGAGCTGCTGAGGACCCAGCAGGGCCACCTCCCAGCAGGACCTCCAGACAAAGCTAACAAGTGCCCAGGCTACCATCTCTCACCCTGAAATCATAAAAGCCCAAATAAGAAATGCTTGATAAGAAGTGTGCAACTCGTGTAAAACAAGGACTCACTCATCTACACCAACGATGACAGGGGAACGGGTGTCTGAGAAAATCCAGACTGTGCAGGGCAGCTGTGCTCACCCACCAGCCACAGCTGTCAGCATACACGAAAGGGACAACAGTATTTACAGTTTGTATTTTCACGCGCCTCTGCCCAAAACAGACCAAATAAGAACAAATCTTTGAGGGAAAGGCCCCATCTTATCTCCATGCTAAACCCAGGGCCTGACGTCTTGGAGGCGTCCCAGGAAATGCCCCTGGATGAAACTTCAGGAAGAGACTGGAAGGTTTATCTCAGATTAGGTTTCAGGCTACAGATTATTTTCAGAAACCCAGGCCCTAGCAGGATGGGAGGATTGGGAGAGACACAGAACTTGAATTTTATTTCAGGGGATCATAGAACCCTGATGCCACAGATGATGATGCCGACCAGCCCTATCAACATGACATTCTAGGTGATCACGTGATGGCACAATTCTCAGATCACTACTATTTCCCAGGACTGAACAGTAAGATGGATGGAAGCTAGTCTCGCTGTTCTCAGTATTACCATCCAAGTTAGCTGCTATGTGTGGTTTTGAAAGTAAAATAAACTAAAACAGGTACTGCTCCATAGGTACACCATGTGCCAGAAGGGCGCAGGGCATGTGCACCACCGGCATTGGTCACTCTGTTATCAGTCCTCGAGGATTAGGAGAATCACCAGGGCCAATCACACAGCACTGTGTACGACAATATATATGTTATGAACCACTCAACCCTCTCCTGATGGCTTCAGGTTTTCTTTAAAAACTTACTGAAGCTTATTCTAGTTTCAAGTTCCTTGCTATTAATATTCTTACAAGCATGTATATTCTGTGCTGTAAGTTGTGCCTTTAGAATAAGATGGACGGTGATGATCTCCCTTTTATAGTTTACCATGAGCCTTAGACACTTTAATCAACTCATAGATAAAGTGGCATTTTTAGTGGTTGCAGCATGGGAGTGCATTGTAGTAAATACATGATAAACCTGGATTTTAATTAAGCCAAATGATCAACAGATGACTTTCTGAATAGAGAAATTTGCTTGTAATTTAAGCTCCTTAATTTAACATCACGGTGTGTGCGTATGCATGCGTGTCCCTTTGTATGCATGTGTGTGTTACAGCAGTGAAATGGACATAGCAGAAAAGGTCATTTTTAATTTCCTGGGCTCCTGAGCAGAAACCTTCAAGTGAAGGACATAGAACCAACTTATGCCAAGCAGGAGTGCTGAACGTTTGGAAGTGTTCTTGGTTCAGAGTAGATTTTCTGCAGGAAATGTGAAAAGGAACACTCTGTATATTAACATACACCGCTATAAGTTGCTACTGAACACCCTGCAATGAAGTCTGAAGACGAACGAGACTGGTGGTGCTCTGTGTGCTCCCAGCACCAGCAGCCATGGCCTCACCCAGGAGACAGAGGCGAACCCTCGGGCCCTGCCCCACCTGTGTGCGAACCCCCAGCACCCTGTGTTTAATGAGACCTCTAGGGGATCCTGATGTGGTTTGAGAACTGAAATGAAATTGGGGCCAATCACGCAGTGCTGGAGCCACCAGAACAAGAGGCAAATGTGACCTATGCATGGAGCAGCCCAAGCTGGAGAGAGCCCACGGCCGACTCCTCCGCATCTGCGGTACCTTTCTGATTCTGTCCTAAGGAGCCTGCTGTAGACAGTCCCTGCAGGGAATGTCCCCCGCTGGGACAGCTGGGACACTGTTGCAGAGAGTAAGCAAAGGTCTCTTCCCTTCAGATGGAGCCCTGGACCTAATGGAGGTGGAGCTCCTCCCCACCCAAAATGACCCACGTCCAGAGAGAGCCTGAGGCAGGAGGAGTTCCCAGAAGGCAGCTCTGCCAGCCCTGCTGTCACTCGCTGTGGCCTTTCCATGCTTTGCTTTCTGTAACGGACTTCGGGAAATCAGACGAAAAAGGAACATGCCACACTCGCCCCCTCAACGGGTACTGGTGCACTGACAGTATGACAGCGTTCTCTAAGTGTAAGCTTGTCAAAGAACTTAACATGTTCTTGAAACGTGCAGTCCAGATGGCAGCTGAGGCTGTGGTCACCCGAAGGCTCAATGAGGGATGCAGGATCTGCTTCCAAAGTGGTGGGCTCGCATGAACGCTCGCGGGCTCTCTGTGGGGCTGCCAGCTTGCCCTGGAGCTAGTGATCCCAGAGAGAGCAAAGAGGTGACCAGGACGCCTTTAGTGACCCAGTCTTGGAAGTTGCCCACCCTCACGTCTGCCACATTCTATTCATTACAGGTGAGTTGGTTAAGTACAGCCCATGCCCAGGGGCAGAGGAACAGGCTCCACCCTCTGAAGAAAGGAGTATCAAAGAATTTGTGGACATCTTTTTAAGCCATCACAGATACTACACTGGTTAAAATTTTCTATGGCTAGACTGAAACCTCACCAGACGCAGCCCTGCACCACCTTCTCAGTTTGGAACCTCTGCCCTCCCATTCCCTCTCTTTAACTCCCACCTTTGGGCTTCCTCTCCCACTGTCCAAATCTTCCTACCTTTTCCTTCTCCAAACACTGTACTTACTAAGTACACAGTAATTCCTCTGGGCTGATTATGGACTAATTCTTCAAATTTTGTAATGTTAGACCACCACTTCTTGGTATTTCCTTCTCTGACTATTCCTTGTAAGAAGTGATTTTTCTATTCTCCTCGTTTATTTATTTTTGTTTTTATTTCAAAATATTAAGGGTGCACAAGTGTTTCTGTTATATGGATACCTTGTACAATGCTTATGTCAGGTTTTTGGTGTGCCCGTCACCAGAACAGTGTTCACTGTGCCCAATAGGTAAGTTTTTAATCCCTCTCATTGTTTTTGAATCGAAGGTTCTGGAGCATTAACAATTAGTACAACCCATTTATTTCAATCTTCTTTTTATTAGGAAGTCATTTTCCAAATGGAATCTGAGGACAATTAACAGGCTGGTAGAAAACCAACCTCTCTCGGGGCCTCTGTCATTGTTTTTGTTTAGGTCTTAGGTCCCCTATTTGAATATAACCCCTCTATGTGCAAGAACCCGGTTTAAGTCCTCAGTCCCACACTGCGCACAGAGTAGCACATGTTCAATGAATATGTTCACTGACAAATCCCTGATTTTAACCACCTTTTCTACTGCTCATTGCTCTAGGTAATTCTTACACCTCATCGCCTTGCAATTCTGCTCACAACAAGCGGTACTTTTAGGGAACATCAGAGAATATGCTCTTTGGTACTACTTCTTCAGCTTCATCAACTTGATCCATTGCCTCAAATACTTGCTCAAAAGCACCTTTGTGTGTTTATGAAACAGATGCTCTGATCAGATCCATCTCCCCTCTGCTTGAGATTTAATCATCATTTCTTCATAGAGGGGAAAAAATGGATGCTGAGAACAGTCTTTAATATCCTTTATTTCTTCCTCCATCCCTGAAAGCTTAAGTATTAATGTGATTTTCTGATTTTCTTCTAAGCACAATGGCCACAAGGAAATGAGAGGGGAGGGACGGCCCTTGCTCCAGGTACTCCTGGTTCTTTAATAACCTTAAAACTTTTCCTTATCTTTCACTTTGACTTTATGAAAAGACCAGAGTAGAAATGCCCTTCGCCATGACCCACCAGGCCTCCTGTGCAGACTCTGGACACATCTCTGGTCACACTGGCGTCTCCAAGCATCCATAGTATGCAGAGATACTTAACGCTTCCTCCATACCCAAAGAGGGCTCATCGTACTGGCTTCTTATCAAAAGCTGTATCATTCTTTCCTTTCGGTAAATGGGTATTTTTCTCTTTTTATTTTTTTACCAAAGGCACTCTTCGGCCTAGGGAATGGATTCATTTACCAAAAAAATTTCAGAACCAATGGATTAGAGGCGAATTGTGTTCCACTGATTAATAGTTTCTCTGTTCTTATCTCAGAAAAACCACCTTTCAGTTTTATCTATTAGGTCACTCTTCCTAGTTGTCTAATAAATATGGTTTTCTTTTAATCAAAATGGACTCCCTGTCTGCACTTATGCACCAGCTGTCAACTGACACTATTCTGTTTCTACATCAGATTACCTCTTCCTTACTCCAACTGTGACCGGCCTCACCAGCATTTTCCATTTTCCTATAGATGTGTCTATGAAATATTTACTCCACAGGCCTGAAGCCAATGCACGTGTGACACGATCAAATACTCATCTTAGGAGCATCTGAAATAAACTTAATCACAGAAACAAAGAAAAATCAACCATCAACTACAGAACAGCCCTCAAAGTCCCATCTACTCGATCTAGGAAAACAGAACTTTCACTGTCCATGTTCAAGTCAGTTTGTGCCACATGTTTATCCCTCCCTGCCCCTCAAACATATTTCCAAAAGTTACATGTAAATGCCTCAGCGTGTAGGCCTTTAGAATACTGTGCTTGTCATGCTTGGTTTCTTCATAGTGTCGTATGTGGTGTGACTAAGAGATAATCAATAATTTAAGTTCGAGTCTTACCGTGTAACACAACGGTGTTCAAAAGGGCTTGAACCAAGTGCACAGTCCACAGGTCAGTGGTTCTCAAATCTGAGCATCAAACAGACTTGTTCAAACTGCGGCCGCAGAGCACCCTCCCCCCTGCCCCCCGCAGAGATTCTGGTTCAGCAGGCTGGGGCGGGGGCCTGGCAATCTGCATTCTAGCAAGTTCCCTGGTGAGGCCGCTGCTGCTGGTCTGGGAACACACTTTGAGGATTACTGCCATGGAAGCTGAGGGAAATTTTACGTGAGTATCCGCCTACTCACTTTCGGAAGCACCATGCTAGATTCTGGTAATGACTGTTCTCCAATGATGATGATACCATCGGGATTTTTAAAGCGGTGAAAGAGAATGCAGTATGGAAGACGGGTGAACAGACCAGTCTGCATACGATTCCACTATCAATTATTACACACCAAGTCTAACTTCTAGAGAACTCTCTCTGTGCTGTAAACTCCATGGGGCTCCGAAAGTCTATTTTATTACCCTGTGCTGCTCTTGCTATGCTATAAAGGCTACGTTAAGAAAATGTTTAGTAATAGTGCCATGAGAAATATCCCCAGTTGAAAGACTGCAAACCGAAATACAACACAAAAGGTGAGAAATACGCCTGCCAAGTAAAGACAAGCAAAATGCGAAGCTGAGATTAAAAGGCTATGTGTTCATACAAATCAAAACCACAATGAGCTACCACTTAGCACCCCTTAGAATGGCCATTTTATACACACACACTCACACACACACTCACACAGAGTCATGTGCTGCTTAACGACAGGGATATGTTCTGAGAAATGCATTATTAGGCAATTTCGTTGTTGTGCAAACATCATGGCATGTACTTACATAAACCTAGATGGTACACAGCCTACTACACACCGAGGCCATGTGGTATAGCCTATTGCTCTAGGTTACACACCTGTACAGCATGTTACGGCACTGAATACTGTACACATTACACATATCTAAACACAGAAAAGGTACAGTAAAAATACAACACTGTAATCTCCATGGACCACTGTTGTGTATGTTGTCCCTTGTTGACCAAAAACCTCATTTGTATGGTGTATGACTCTACATGTGTGTGTATCTACATATATATATAGAGAGAGAACAGAACATATTGGCAAAGATGTGGAGAAACTGGAACCCTTGTGCACTATTGGTGGGGATGTAAAATGGTGCAGCAGCTGTGGAAAATAGTATGGCGGTTCCTCAAAAAATTAAACACCGAATTGCCATTTGATCCAGCAATTCCACTTCTGGGTATATACACCAAAGAACTGAAAGCAGAAACTTGAAGATATATTTGTACACCCATGTTCACAGCAGCATTATTCACAATAGCTCCAAATGTCCATGGACAGATGACTGGATATACAAAATGTGGTCTAGCCATACAATGGAATATTATGCAGCCTTAAAAAGGAAGGAAATTCTGACACATGCTATAACATGGATGAACCTTGAGGTCATTATGCCAAATGAAATAAGCTAGTCACAAAAAGACAAATACTGTGTGATTCTACTCATGAGGTACCTAGCGCTGTTGGATTCATAGAGACAGAAAGTAGAAGAGGGGCTGCCAGGGGCTGGGGGGGTCTTTAATGGGTGTAGAGTTTCAGTTTGGGAGGATGAAAGAGTTCTGGAGATGGGTGAGGGTGATGGCTGCACAACAAGCTGAATGTACTTAATAACACTGAACTGTACACTTAAAAATAGTGAAAATGCTAACTTTTATGTTATATATATTTTGCTACAATAAGAAATAATTTTAAAAGGTTATGTGCTCGTCTGAAAAGACCTGTGATATTCTGGTGGAAACATCAGGAAACCAAAGTATGGTGGTGGGCGGAGGACCCTGCGGTACCGTCTAGGGCCGGAGGAGATGCTGAAGGAAGTGGGGAGGGCGCAAAGCCCCCGTGCAGCGCCTCCTAGTGAGGGCACAGCAGTGGTGCAAAACAGCTCTTGGTGACTAGTTTAGGCTTCTCTTGGGGACCAGCTACTCTCTAGCTGTCCCCACACAACAATGATCCAAGAACTTTCTGAATATTAAGACTACTACTGGCAGATGCATAATTATAGTCTTCTTTAAACCACTACACCTTTCAAAAATGCTACAATAATCCTGGCTTGCTCTGGCTGTTAGTAAAATACTTTAGAAACCGTCTCTCTTGGCCCAGTATTTTCCTACCACAAATCTTGAGACCAAAACATAAACAAATTGCAGAGGAATTGTTTTCAAAAGACACCAGGCAAAGCCCCACTTGTGTTTCAGGAGAAGAGGTGTGTGCTTATACTCCAGGTGCTTGCCTACGAGCTGCATGTACACATCCCCCTTCAGCCAAGGGAGGCCGGCGTGAAGGCTGAGGGTGGCTGGTGCTTTCCCATAAACACCCAGCAAGCCACCCACTCCCTGTGACCACAGCCACAGCGGGAAACACCCGATGGAAGGAACGGTTAGTTAGGGCATGCCTGCTGGGGGCCCTGAAGTGCCACTTGTCCCCACCTGCTTCCCCAGTCTGTATCCCACATCTCTGTGTGTGTTTGTTGTTAAAAACAAAAAGTACACATCAAAGAAACCCAATAATTTCTATGATTTTATCTCATCGATGATTTAAGTGGAATGATCGTCAGATTGCCAGAAAGGTACGGCCTAATGTTTACTTCTTCCATAAGCCAAAGGGAAGTCTAAATCTATAAGGCAAAACACAGTCCTAGATTTTTCTGCAGCCGCAGCTGCAATTTTAACCCAGTGTGTGAAGACCAAAGAGTGTTCACGTAAGGAGGCCAGCATATCCCCAGCCTCTGGGAAGGATGGGGAGCTGTGGTCCCAAAAGAAGTTATGACCAACACACCAATCGGGTTTGCTACTGATTATATTAAAAGAACCAGCTTTCAATAAGATACCTGTATTCACAGATCCCAGTAGCTAGTGTGCTGTTTGTTTTGTTTTATTTTATTTTTTTTGAGATGGGATCTCACCTAGTGCAATGGTGTCATCACAGCTCACTGCAACCTCAAACTCCTGGGCTAAAGTGATCCTCCGGCCTCAGCCTCCCACATAGCTGGGACTGCAGGCGTGCACCACCACGCCTGGCATTTGTTTTAAAGGTGGGTGTTGAACAGTAGCCAGGACCAAGGAGGTAGCATCTCTGAGAGCTCTAACCCATAAGAGAATCAGACAATGAGCACTAAACTTCCAGATCAGAGCCTATATTACATGATCTTACAGATCCTTCTATTTTTAAGAATTAAATATGCTTACAGTTAGAAATATTACAGAAATCCAGACTTAAAACTTCCATTTGGTACTGGGCAAAAAGCCTGGCAATTAAAAATAACTTATCTTTGAAACTGGAAAGATGCCTACAGGCACTGCTCACAGTAACCTAAGCTTTTTCTTAATGTCAACTCTGAATCCCTTTTAATAAAGGGATTTGTTCTGTGAAGTTTGGATTCGGTCGAGGGGCTGCACTTGGGAACCTGGAGGGCCACACATGGCCTTGAGGCCGCAGGTTCCCCACCCCTGGATGGAATGATGACATTGCCTGAAAACAGAGTTTTGGTTAGAAATTATGACTTCTATAAGAAACATTGTAATTTAAAAATACAGAAATGAACTCTTCTAATTCTTTTATTTACTGACCAAATAATTTCATTAAATTAAAAAAAAAAAAGAGGAATGAAACACTTGTCTAATTTCAGTGTGGCCAATATGTGCATTAAATTATCCTTAGCATGAGAGTTTTTCTCTGTTGGAAACAAATCTGTTGTATGACAAAAAAAATTAGCGTCTAAATACTACTGTGGGAAATAACAAACACGAGGGAAAACGTGATCTCGGTATCTAAAATCTTTCAGAAGAAAGCGGCCTCCTAAGCCTTTGGCTGATGCTGTCCTGCAAAGTCACTCTGTCCAGCTCTGCACCTTGTCAGACCTCATCCTAGTTGTGATCTGTCACTTTCTGAACAACCTTTACAAGCAAGGGGGACATAGCAATTGAGAAAATAGAATACCTGATGACTTGCACAGCTTACTGGAAATCTAGTTAAGGGTATCTGTAAACTGTAAGTACGGCTTTCTAGCCATATCCACAGAATCAATGTAGACAAAATATATTAAAGATTTATGATAAGCACACATATTTCTGAATTTTCTAGATTTAAGGAAGTATGGCTCACAGGTAGAGGTATGAACATGAAGAATAAAAAACAATATTGTGCCACCTTTAGCTGCCAACGATAAATGACAAGTGTAGATAAGACAGGAGAGCAAGGGAGGAAGAAGAGATGGAAGAAAGAACAAACAGTAGGTACCAAGGTCAGGACAGGACAGAAAGAGAGTCCCACAGGTTCCTTTGTCCATTCATGAACAACACAGACACTTCTGAAATACCCGGTGCTTCGCTGACACTGGATAGTGTATGTAGGATATGGCAATGTCTCTGTTTGTTTTCCCTGAAACATGCACCTCTCAATATCGTCAAACAAAGGTCTAGCTCATTTACACTGGAATCATTCAGGATATTTAAAAAGTTGATACACATCTTGAAAAAACTGTCGTGCTTATTCAGAAGTCAGGCTTCCTCTGCTAACCTCAATTAAAGTCCCAGGCCCAAAGATTGCAAGAGAGGAAAAGGAAATTAAATGAAGATATCTGCCTCTGAGTCCTAGAGGGAGGCTGAACCCCTCAGATACCTTTCTGTCCTGGCACACCACAACGTGTGATTATGTCAGACTGTGAACCTAAGGGCTCTTGGTGGCTGGGTGGAGGCTGTGAAGCCAGGCTCTAACCTAAGAAATGCCAAAATGAACAGGAAAAAAGACAAGGGGGAGGGAGTAGATGGTGGAAAAAGAATAAGCAAAGGAGCTGTCCACTTGTCCACCAGGACAGATCCGTAGCAGTTGCAGTGACAGAACAGACCCTGTTATGAATAGGAAATGCAGCAAACCTGGCCTAGTTCTGTTGTCGGGAAAAAAAGCACCAACACTCCTTAGAGCAGCATCCTCTCAGCACAAGGCATGCATACTAATAGCCAAACATGGCGCACTCCATCAGGACAGGAGCCCTGCACAGCGTCAGGCCACAAGGAGCCGCAGACCAAGATGGCACCACTATGTGTGCAGAGCTGATGTGAGTCCCAGTGGAGCCCTTTCTGCCCCCAAACCCCTGGAATTAAAGACCCCAGCACACGATGAACATGTTGTTCCTTGGTTTTCCAATAAGGCAGAATGCAAAAAAATCTGGAAAGCCTCCTATAAAGATGGTTAAAAGAAAATAAAAACAATTAGTGCTTTAACTATTTAGAAAGTAATTTTAGAAAAATTATTCTCTGATAATTCAAGACAAAGGAGACAGTGGGGTGTATTTAAGTTCTGAGACGCAACCCAGATAATGCATGTAACCTTCCATATCCAAAAGGATTTGGTCCCCAGGTTCAGATAGTGACCACCACATGCATATGTTTCACAGAAAAGCCATAGGTCCTCCCTAAGGCCAGCAACCCCAGAGGACACCTTTCTCACCTCCCCTTTTCCAAGGTCTTTCCTCTTCTGCCCAAGTCTAGACAGAAAGAACAATGAAGAGGGCCAATGTTTCCACACTGTGGGGTTTCTTTAGTCCTGCTCCCTTCTTAGAAGTCTCTCTAAATCCAAAATGTTGAAACCATGATTATGCTTTTTGACTGCATTATACTTACCCCTTAAGCACGCTGGACTAAGCACTTGATATTATAATTGATTTTCTAGTGCTTTCTCCAAGTTGCTGCTCAACAGAGTTAAAGTGCTGCTGTCCTAATTCTCTTAAGGGTTCGAACATGATCTAAAGGAAGCTGTGCACAGAGCTTACGTCAAGTGAGAACAATTTAACGTGATGTCTTGCCAGGAATGATAAACTCTGGCAGCTTGATAAGAAAATCTCAGAGTTCAGATTTCAGATGTGGTTAACTGTCAGGCCGGCATGCCTGCCCCAGCACATCTAAAGCTGCCACCAACTCTGACAAGCTGCTGACACCGCAAAGGAGTCCTGTGTCCACCACCACGATACTCCTTCTGCCTCAGAGAAGAGCAGATCACAGTGGCCTCTCTCTGAAGGGCTTTGAATTCTTCTCAGATCAGTCAACAGGAATCTGGAATGTGCACTCACTTATTGTGTCCTTTTTAGAGGAAAACAATCACAGTATGTAGTACATACTTACTGTCTTACAGTTTACACTTAAAAAATGAAAGTGAAGCCTATTAGCACCAATGAAGTTCAAGTACATTGGACTCTGTCTTCAAAAGTCTTGTTTTGGGGGTCTCGCTACCATAGAAGGTGTATTTGGAAAGTTGTCTAGAAATGGATTGTCCCCATAACACAAGAAAAGGCTGCCTCCTGTCGGGTGGGCCCAGTTCTCCCGGCAGGCTTGGCCACACTCAGAGAATGCAAACCCCCAGTGGTCAGATGACCACTGCTGGAAGTGGCTCTGCTGTCGCAAGTCAGTGGCCTCATGCCTCCGATTCACTGCACACACACAAAACTCATCTCTCTCAAGAATCCTCCTCCTCTTTTCAATTCAGCCCTTAAGTGCTTTAAAAGCTTTTCAGAGATGATCTCAGTGGCGCTGCCTGCGGTGGAGATGACCTTGGGATTATGTGGTTTACAAAGAAAAACAAACCAACCAACAAAAGGCCGGTTCAGAAACCAGGCGCCTGTCTCGCAGAGAACACTGTGAGCGCCTCTCTGCACGGAGAAACAAAAGCAAGTCACCAGGGCCTTTCACACACACAATGGGGAACCAGGAGGGAAAATGAGGTTTGCGTCTGTAAAACAGAGAGGGGGAAACCTTAGGAAAGAGGCACAACTACCTTCATGAGCTAAAAACATTTCATGTAAACTCCCATCTCCAGAACGAGTGGCCACGGTGAGCAGGTTCTAAGGCAATGACAGAGCAGCCACCCGTCCTACGCCGTGTTCCTCTACGTTCTCCTGCTGTTGCGAGTGTATTCCGAAAGGGGCACGGCGCACACAGTCACACCGTGCAACACAAACACGCTCACTGCTCCTGCCCGGCCGGGCCCGCGGGCGGAGCGCACTTACCGAGGACTCGCTGTCCCTAATGAGGAAGTCGCCCTCGACGCCCCGCTCGTTGAGGGCGCACTCGGCCTGGTGCCGCGTCACGTTCCCGTAGTACCACTCTCTGCCCGCGAAGCGCCCGCTGGACGAGGGCCCGGTGTAGCTTATCTGCGGGACATGGGTAGGGTGCAGGGCCGGCCCGTCACTGAGGACCATCACGTAGTTTTTGGGGACGAGCCCGACCTGGCCCCGAGCGTTTTTGCACTTCCACCACTCGGGGTCGTTCTCGGGTTTCTCGATCACCTCCATGGTCTCTCCCTTCTCGAAGTTCAGCTCCTCCTCGGTGACAGAGCTGAAAGGGTACAGCGTCTGCACCACGTGCAGCACGCGCGCGCCCTGCCCGTTGCTGAGCGAGGCGCCCTTGCGCAGGCTCAGGAAGCTCGGGGACTCCGCGGCCGCTTCGTCCGCCTCCTCCAGGACGTAGTTGGAGGGGAACCAGCCGATCTGCCCGTTGTAGCTGCCTCGCCACCAGCCGTCGCTGCACTTCTCCATGACGGTGACGCGCGACCCCTTCACCAGGGACAGCTCATCCTCCCGCTCGGCCACGTAGGCGAACTTGACGAAGGCCGGGATGTTGAGGTCGTAGATGCGGTCGGCGCCGCTGCCATTGGCGGGGTACTCGGCGTCCGTGCTGGGCGTGGGGGACGCGTCCCGCGCGCTCGTCTTCCTGCGCGTCTTGCCGAGGCCTGCGGAGACACAGCAAGGCTCAGTGTGCGCTCGCGGCAACGCCTGCGCCCAGCTCCACCGTGGTTACAAACTATAGTCACCACCAGAAAAATCAAACGTTGGCAGCAGCGTTGGGCGGTTACCGAAAGTTGTACTAAAATCGATCTCTCTTACCCATAAAAAAATGCCGGAGTCCCGGCCACACACAAGATATTAAGAGCAGTGGAAAGTTTCCTTCTGAAATGCCATTTTTAGAGAATCTATGTGCACCTCAGTTAGAAAACTAAGGTATAAAGGCACAGAAAAAATCGTCTGCATTTTCATATTGGGTGGGAAGTTGGGCTAAATGAATTCAAAGACCCGTCCCAACGCTAAGATGTATCATGTCTCAGCCCCCACGAGCAAAACTTGCAGCCCAGCCCCGCCGCGCCCCCACCCTCGGTGTCCCCGCCTCCCCACCGCTGCCCCCACTCCTGGGGCAATCACTGTCCTCCCTCCCCTTGCCTGGTAGCATAATGGCCCTACTGCGCAGAAACCCACGTCTTCACCTTTCTTCTCTTCTTGCAATTCTTCTCTTCTTTCAAAACAGTGGACCAATTTCCCACAACAGATTGTGATGAATGAATAGGGAAAAATTAGCTGATACCTTAAATCTAAGGCAAAATTTTTAATACTGTGAGTCAAAACTCACTAGTGGATCATAAAAATCAATTTAATGGTTGCAACCAACCTGTAGGTATGTGTTGGGTTTAAGGGAATGAAACAGAAAATTTCAGTGCACCAAACACAATTACAGTAAGTATTGTTTCTTCAGTCACACATGTGAGTACTGAACTGTAATGTGCAACATTTTTCTTCCTGTGGATGAGGAAAAAAGTTTGAAAAGCCCTAAGGTAAAAATGCCTTAACCCAGTTAAAATGCACAGCATTCTGGAACATTCTAGGGGAAGAAAGCATGTTGGCCCCAGAGCTGGAAACACACCACTGCACAGGCAGGGCTGGTCTTCTTCCTCCTCAGCTTTCCCAAGGCAGGGCTGCTCACCTGTGAGTTCTGCTTCAACCTCTAACTTAGGCAACATGGAGGTTTAGATGGTATGGAAACTGCGCTCACTCATTTGCAAACTTTTTTTCTCTCCAAAATGACACCAAAGGAATTTCATAGGTAGCTTGTACCTCTCTCTCTTTTTCTTCCTCAAACTGGAGTAAAGAGAGAGAGGTCCTAGGAATTACTTTTGCTTCTCTTGCCTTGCCGAGTAGGCGCGAGTCAAGAGGGTTAAAAGGCTGCATCACAATTGTCCTTGACTGTGGAGCGTTGGGCCACTGTCCCCACAAAATGCAGACTGGCCCCAGGCCTGAGATGCTGCTGCCCTGGGACACGTGCTCAGCTTGGTGCCAGGAGGCACATGAGGTGACATGAAGTGGGCAGTCACACGGGTTTTCAAGGGAATATGCCAGTTCACTTAAGCTAATGGCTTCTGCTACTTCTTCTGTACCAAAGCATTTTACTCATGTACACAGGAAACACCAGAGTAAGGCAGAGTATTAGACCAGGTAGATTTCTACTTTGAGTTAACTTGCTTTACATAAAAACACAAGGCTCTAAACCTTAGAATTCATGCTTTCCTGTGACTTCAAATGCAAGCTAGCTCAACTATGCAATGACAGAGCATCATGATAATTCAACAGTTTCATAACCCAGAGGTAGACAGTCCATGAAGTAAACTTCTGTCCAGAAGGCAGGTGCCCAGGGCTCAGTGAGTAGGTGGCACAGCCCTCATAGAACAGTCAGCACACTGCAACAGCCGTGGCCAGGCAGAGGACAGCTTTGATTGGTAACAAAGATTTCAAGAAATATAACATTTAAAAATAATCTTTTAATAGACCTTTTCAAATATGTGAATCACAAAAGCTACTTCAGAAAATACCTTTGAAGAGGTGTTAGAATATTCATCAGGACATAAAGGTGACAAGATCAGCAGAAAAGACAATGTTAGATCCTAGCCATCATAATACATTTCCAAAGACACTTCATAACTGATTTATGAATATGCTAGTTTAGTGACTTTTCACAAAAATATAATAATTTAAATTAATTCGACTACTAAGTTCCTGCAACATGCCAGGCACCATCCTAGACTGTGGGAAGAGTGAGATGCACAAGAGACAGGCATGTTTCCTGCCTGCATGGAGCTTCTCTACCAAGATGGGAACATTCTACATGTATAGCAAGCACGCCACAGGAATTAGCCTACTTTGCTCTAATGTGATCTAAATAGTCTTTGAGGCACTTGGGGAGGGGGGTAAAGTATAGGGCTGACTAAGAGGACAGCCCTGGGGGATCCTGAGTTGACCACTTATTAGCTGTGTTCTCTTGGTCAAATTACTTAACATCTGTGTCTTAGTTTTACCCCTAAAACGTGGACCAAAAAAGTACTGTATTACTCTATTTGGGCTGCCATAATGAAGTACCACAGGCTGGGTAGCTTAAACAACACTGATTTCCTCATAGTTCTAGAGGCTGGAATTCCAAATAAAGTTGCCGCAGGGAAAGAGGCCTCTCTCTTTGCCTTGTAGATGGCGTCTTCTCCCTGTGTCCTCACGTGGTCTGCCCTCGGTGCACGTCTGTGTCCTAATCTCCTCCTCGTATAAGAACACCAGTAAGATTGGATTAGGGCCCATCCTAATGACCTCATTTTAACTGAATTACCTCTCTAAAGGCTCTACCTTCAAATATAGTTACATTCTTAGGTATAGGGGAGGGGAGTGTTAAGACTTCAACATGTAAATTTTGTGGGGACACAGGTCAGCACATGACATGTACATAAGTTCAGATGACATACATAAAGCACAGGAAGTGCTCTGTGAATAATAATTACGCTCTTATTAACTGAGCTGAAGCTCTCTTTTAGCTCTGAACAGTATTTTACCGAAAGAAGGCCCAAGTCCTCTTTAAACCACTTGGCCACGATCCTGCCAGTGCCAGATGGCCACCAGAACAGAAGGCTCTCCCGTCGGGCTTTTGGCACCTGGAAAACAAACATTCTTCCATGGGAGCCGAGTCATATGTAGCTGCTGGTGTAGGGAAATTCACGAGGCAGGTGCCTGGGGGTAGGGAGGGACCTGCCTTTCCTGACACCTATGCCACGTGAACCCTTACATCCCCAGTTCTGCAGATGGGGAAACTGAGGTGACAAGAGGTCAAGGCACAAGCTCAACACACACAGCCAGGATTCCATCACAGTCAAGAAGCTCGGCTCTGCTAGAGCCTGGTATGAAGCATGATTTCTAATGGAAAATGCACCCAGGACCTGAATTGGGGAGTTAAGAGCCATTTCTTCCTGCCCACTTGGGCTCTCAAGCAGAGAGAAACTTTTCCTCTGATTCTGGGGAATAAAAAGGTCCCTATGTCTGAGGATCCGGCAACGAACATTTTGGATAAGAGACGCAGTGTAACAGGCTGGGCCTGGAATAGCAGCAAAGTAGGTCTCCACAGGCCAGAGGGGTGCTGGGTGGGAAATGCACACACAGGACAGAGTTGCTTGGGTTGCTGAGAAACGGGTTCCCATTTCTCCTTTCCCCATTCTTCCCTTATCCTGGTCCTGTGCCATGGCCACAGCCAGGGTCCTGGGGAACAGAAGGGATGAGCGACTCTAAGTGTTTGCAAAGCAAGATTAATGTGCCTGGCCCTCCCCACTGCTAGGAATAACAGGGAAATAGGGAAAAAGCTGTGGCTGGGGGCAGGGGTGGTTGGGCAAGGTGACTCAGGAGTGGGAGGCAAGAGGCAGATGCCTCTCTGCGGGAGGACAATTAAGGGGTATGCAAACTGGAGAGTCAGGGCCACCCTGATGTGGAGCCAGCTTTAGGGGACTCTGCCATCTCCACCATTCTCCTCTTGCCTGGACTTCACCTGAAGCTGTAACCCAGCCAGGTGGCAGCTGTGAGATCTCAAAGGGAGGATTTCCCAGGCAGAACAGGCAGTGGATCACGTGCGTCTCGCAGACAAGAGAGAACCCAGAGGAACTCCAGGCCCTGACTGTCCTGAGGGCCAAACCCATCGCCTTGTAGGTAAAGAGGCAGCCCAGGATTCCACTGCTTCCTCACTTGCTCTTTGTGTATACATTGTTTTCACATCATCCACTTCAGCTCTTCTTCTTTCATTAAAGTCACACCACCTTCTTCCAGTTGTGACAGCACACAATTTGAACTCCAATGTGTGTTTTGGATTTTAACGGGATAATGTGATTTTTACATGTCTCAACAAGACAGGCAAATCCTCACATCCATTTCTCTAAGACCCAGGCCGTATTTACGTACCATAACTAAGTCACCGTCAACCCAAGCCTTGTGGCCCAGAGCCGCCATTTTCCAAAGCTGCTGCTCAGCCCCTCTCTGTGCCGAATTTTAGGAGAACACACTTGCCAGTACTGTCCCTTGAGGCCTGCTCACCATGGGCCCAATAATGAATTCCAAAGCACCATACACTGGGCCAGATCCTTCACATAGACACACTCGCTGTGCGTGAGCCCTCAGCCATGCAGAACGCCCAGGCAGTTCCAATGCCTGCCATCTTGTCCTTACTGAGGTATGGTGCCCTAGTGTACTTCAGCAAGGCTCTGGACAAGAGTTCAGATGACATGCTATTCTTCCAATTCTCTAGTCACAAAATCCTACTGCACAGAATTTACCTGGTGCTTTAGCACTTTTATTGGGGGTGCTGCTGCAGCATGCTTTGGATAAATCATATTTTGGACGATCATATCTAGAATGTGACCGTTACAAAATCTCTCCAACGTTGTATATTAGGTGAAGCAAAGTAGCATTTTCTCACAAAGTAATGACTTTCTCTACAGCTTGCTCAATAATGTATAAACTGCAACATCTTGGCATGAAGAAAGAACAAAGAAGGAATGGAAATTGCTGTGGGGGAAAAAAAAGCAAGATGCTATTTCATGAGACACGTGCTCAGGAGTGAACAGGATTTTAACTCCTACACCAAAGATGAGGCTCTGAGAGCATCTCAATCTCCTTAAATTTATAATCATAAAATTATGGTGTTTAAGATCTAGAAGAAACCTTAGAGATCCACTTGTGTCTGAGTCTGTTGAGGCTGCTGTAACAAGGTACCATAAACCAGGTGGCTTATAAACAACAGAGATTTATTTCTCACAGTTGTGGAGGCTGCAAGTCCAAGACCAAGGCCCCAGCAGATTCAGTGTCTGGTGAAGGCCCAACTCCTGGCTCATAAATGGTACCTTCTAACCGTGTCCTCACCTGGCAGAAGGGGTGAGGGAGTTCTCTGGGCCCTCTTTTATAAGGGCACTAATCCCATTCATGAGGGCATCACCCTGGTGACCTAATCACGTCCCAGTACCATCACATTAAGGGTTAGGGTTTCAACATATGAATTTGGGGGGACACAAAGATACCATCTACAGCAGCTTGGCTAGTTTTTTTCAGGCTGCTGCTGGGGGGAGTGGGCCCTGGGGTCCCGAGTGTGTGCTGCGCAGGAGACCAGGTGGGGCAGGAGACCCTGTACCTGTTACACCCGGCCTCTCCAACACCTCCAGCAGCCACGATGTTCCATTTGCTTTACACAGGGCCCTGGGCAGAAGGGCACTCGACAACGTGCTCCACAGATGAGACGGGTGACAGCGTCTGGGAGAGGCTGACACTTGCCCACGGTCTCCCAGGCCAGCCAGCAGCCAGGCTGGACAGCGAGGGCACAGACCTCTGAGCACAGAGCTGCCGGGATGGGTCAGAGGATGCCAACAAGCTCCCTCGTGGGACCACCTCCATAGCTGCCACTTTAAAGACCAGACACAATTTATGCAATGACTTTATCTGCACTTAATAATAATAATAAAACATGTGTACTGTAGCGAATAATATGTCTCACTCTGTGAGTGGACAGAAGGCATAATTTTAAGTGGCAAATAGCTGAGTTGGATTTAAAGGTAAACTATACTTTTCTGCTTTTGTGATGATTTTCTGGCATCAAGCTACTGGATCTTTGATCCCAAGTTACATTTTTATTGATGATAATAAGCACATTTTAACTTTCTGGAATAAAATTACATACATTAAAGATTGAGTTCTAATAAAAGCTTGAATATGTCATACATTATTAATGTTAGTAATTTTAAAGTCAAAATCTTTTATATACTCCTTTGAAGATGAAGGGATGTTATAACAGACGACTTTAAAACATGCTCTGACTGTCATCTTCCAGCTGGAGTTCTGGAGATTTAAGATAAAATGTCAAACAAATTTGATAGTTCAGAAATGTATTCAAGCCAATTCATTTAGACAGGGTACACTCAGGTTTTGGGAGCTCTATGGCAAAATCATTTAATTTTTGCAACTAATCAGATCTGTAACATATACCAGATTTAAGCAGAAAACTTCCTTGTACTTCAAATGCCATTTATGCTGCATTAAGAATAGAGATTATTGATTTGTGGGGATTTCCCCCACTGAAGTTAGGCCCTATTATTAAAGTCAACTAAAAATCACGGAAAGCTTTTATTGTTACATGCTAAGAACATGTGACAAGATATGATTAAGGTACAACGTGACCAAAGTAAATTTTCATGTAAGAGTTAGAATATATTTAATGTTTGGCTTCTAATAACTTTTCATGTTACTGTATGTTCATTTAATTGGCATCTAATTTTTTAGATATGCTGGTAAGACTGGCTTCCACTATTCAGAGAATATCCAGTGCAAACAGTCATCATCAAAACAGTTGAATAGGTAAGAGAAAAAACTCAAGTTTACTCAACATAAAGATTTTTTTGAAAGGGTGGCCATGTGGGATTAATGCAGGGGGTGCCTGTTGTTTTAATCTGTTCATCACCCTTTGTCCCCTTCTCTTATTCAACAATACTCTTGTCCTTGAAGGGCCTTGTTCTACGTGGCTTCAGGAAGGCCCGTCCTGCCCTGGCTGGGCCATGGGGGAAGACCCAGGACTCACATCTGTGTGGTCAGAGCACTGGCTGGGACTGCTGCACTCACGGGGAACACTGTCCCTTGGAGGGCATGGCCAGGAGCGGAGCCCGTGCCCACACTGCAGAGGGCCAAGGAGCAGGGATGAGCCTGGAGAGTTGAGCCCCAGAT
Source organism: Varecia variegata (assembly GCA_028533085.1). Taxonomy (NCBI): domain Eukaryota; kingdom Metazoa; phylum Chordata; class Mammalia; order Primates; family Lemuridae; genus Varecia; species Varecia variegata. The sequence continues at coordinate 71,090,377 of CM052437.1, read as the reverse complement.
CCAACTATACTTCCCAATGATGGGAGCCAACTTTACATCTTATTTTTTTTTTCTTCTGCTACTTTTGAGTTGACTTTCTGTCACTTCAATTAAGAGCCCTAAAAAATAAAAATGCCCTTTCTCCCAATCTCACTCCTCCCTTCTTACCCGACCTCCTTAGATGTCCCAAACTGTTGATTCCCACTTGGAAAAGTTTGTATGGGTAAGTCAAAAAGAATGTTGCGACAGTTTGGGACCAGCCAGGTGTGGGAGTGGGAGGGGCGGGTAGTAGACGGATTGGCAGACACAATTAACCACTGGAAGGGTGCACTCTAAGCCCAGAGAATCTTAGGTTTAAAATATTCACTGCAAGAGCAATCACGAGTCAGCTGTGATGCTGGAAGGCCACGGCCATTAGGCCTCACCGACCAATGCAATCTCTCCTCAATTTGCTGGGGGCTCTCAGAGTTGGCTGAGGGTGGGCTCACATAAATGCACTGTGGCCAGTATCTCAGGCACGGTTTGCCAGAGAAACACTCAGAGTGGGACAGGCCCTTGGGTATAAACTGATTTCAGACAAGGTCAAATCTAAGTCAAAATAGACTGAGGCACAAATGCCATCAACCTGCTGCTTCAGCTGACATCTATTCCTTTTGTCACACAGAGGCTCAGATGTGTCACTAACTGCTGGCTAAGGCTCATGGGGCCGGGGGGAGCAGGATCTGGAAGGACAGCAACCTTTCCTGGCAACTAGGCACAAGCACCAGACGCCACTGGCCTGGCCCCACCCTGGGCCACAGCACGCCCGGCAGGGCAGGCAGAGGCCAGGGTGCGGCCACATGTCCATCTCCCAGAAACAGCATCTCAATGTACTCACTGCTCAACCAATGTGGACTTAGGCGACAGAGGAGTATTGTGTTATTTTCCTTGGGGTTTCCCCATAGCATCACTGAACTACCCTTAACAACAAAGGCATTTGAGGAGCAAAACCTTCCAGGGGAACTCTACAGACCACTCTGTAGAGTTTGGAGATTGGATGCTTGCTCATCAATCCTTCCTGAAACGCCGTCCCTTGGCTCTGCTGTGAATTCATGGTAGAACAGCTACAAATGCCACTTTGGGCTGTGCCTCTCTGCATTTCTTCACCACAGTCTCAAGACAGAGTTCATCCACTGTTTACTCATTTGTTCATTGTTTAGCACTTGGCCTGATGGAAAGCATTCAGAACCTACCCTGGCCCCCTAAACCTCCCAGACTGGTGCAAGAGAGTCATTTACACAAACCCAAGTTTCAGATGATGACCAACGGTGACCAGAGCAATAAAGGAAAAGAGATCAGGGAAGGTCTCTCTGAGCACGGGACACCTGATCTCGTAGGGCACAGAGGAGCCCAGGTGAGGATAGGAAGCTCATGTGGCAGAGGGAACAGGCCACACCAGGGCTACAAGTGGCAGGACTTGGAGCTGCTCAGGGACATGAAGGGAGAGGGATTGCACAGGGCAAGAGCATAGGGCAGGAGCATGCCCAACCATGGCGGGCAAAGCAAAAAGCTTGTCAATCGACCTTTCTCTTACAAGTGTCCTGCTGGTGGAAAATGCTCTTACCATCAGGAACTGGGTATGCTTAAGGAAGAGGAAATTTTAAATTCCTAACTGCTATGGAGACAAAGCACCCATGACAGCCTTCTGAGTCGTCCATGCCTCTCTTTGGGCACCAGCTTCGTTTGCACAAAATCCTAGTCCACCTCCAAAGCCACAGCCTTACCTTACTGTTGCTCTTACTGTTGTTGGTGGCATGTAGCTTCATGCCTGCTCTCTAAGGTCCTGACAAGAGGGCCAGGATGTGCTGGAATCAAAGGAGGTTAGGCGTTGGGTAGAAGTTGGCCCAGGAAACGTTTTTTCTCTAGTAGTTTCACTCCAGCTTTTAAAAATGAAAACCAATGTCTTTTCCAAAAGCTCAGTGCATCCCCATCTCCCTGAGCAGATCGGATGCTGTGGGCCTCTCTCCTCCACAGTAGAATGAGAGCTCTGCTGAGCACCACCATCTGTAACCAGCACTAAAATAACGAGGCGTGGCACCCTATGAGACTCGTCCTGTGAAGGTCTGCCTCCCATAGGCCCTCAGGGTGCTCGCCTGTGCCCACCTCACCACCTGCCTCATCTCACTGTATTCATCTCCCTGGGAAAGATCACATGTAGTCAACACTGTGGCTTCAGGGCCAGGCACTCAATACATGTTTGTTCAGTTAATAAACTCCACTTGCTGTCTCATCACCGTGACTTCACATGTACCCGTCAGCCCCTCTAGACTGATGTCTGCAGTGGCAGGTACCACAGCACCAGGAGTGTGAGCAGACAGATCCATCAGGAGGGACTGCTATAAGCAGACAACCAAGCACACACCCCACCAACCCTCTCTGTGGCTACTACTTCTTCTATCTTTCAATGCAGCCTCAAGAAGACCCCTATGTCAGTGACAGCTGTTGCTGGGCTATATCTGATGGCTCCGTGGCACATTACTTCCTGATCCATGCCCACTTTCCCCAAACTGGACTAACCCTAGAAGATTGACTTTTATTATTTCCAGGCATGTGCACCCTGTAATGAAACACTCTGTGGTGCGCCATACAAAATCCCCCAGTTCAGGGAGGGGGTGCCGTCGGATGGGAGGGAGGAGAATTGCAAGGCGGAAGGGAGCTGCCATCCCTGAGCAAACGCTGGGCACCCACACCGACCAGGTAGGGGCTGCCACCACACACCCTCTCTACACCCAGCTGGGCCCATTTCCAGGGGGCAGTCACACCAGGAGTCAGCTCACATAGGCAGGTGTCAGGGTGGAGAGCTCACCCTCCCTACCATCACACGGGGCCAGGTGACCAGGCTTTGAACCTGACTTTCCAATCCGGTCATAAAAAAAAAACAAAAACAAACAAAAAAAAAAAACCAAAAACAACTCATTCTTTTGTGAATAGGTGGGCAAATAACATGACTGAATAGTTAAGCCTGAATTAAAAAATGGTTTAAGAGCATAGGATTTTCTTGCAAATGTGGAAGTCAAATGGTAACACAGATGTCAATGAAAAGAATTTTTAAAAATTTCATTATAATTTTTAATTAAAAATACATATTTAGTACCTCTCAACACATATACCAGATCCATGAGCACAAGCATTTTTGAATATGCAACAGAGTGTACGGGGATGAAACACGACATTCTGGAGTATTGCTTGAAGTGTCAACTCACTGGGAAAGTTCAGCACGCCTGCAGCAGCTCTTCAGCACCACGCCTGCTAGTAAAACGAATATGACGGATACATTCAAATGAGTCAAGAGACAGCACATTCCTGGGGGAATTCAAAGGTGGCAAGTGGTTGGCAAAGACACAACTGAACCAGACTTGAGCCAACGTCCGTAGGTCACGTCTTGAGACCAGCTTCTCCGCACCATGGCACGTCCATAACTCTGCATCTACACGTCTTCATCTGTAATGTGAGGACAGCCCTGGTACTTGTGGGGCCCTTAGGAGGGTCCAATAACTGAGGAAGGCACGTAGTGCAGTGACCTGACACCCAACAGGAGCCCAGACAATAGCTGCTGCTGTCGTCGCCCTCATAACAGCACATTGTTATGGTTGGAGACAAAGAGAGGATCGGGGTGGCACTTTCTCAACAGAGGTGTGCACACATCTTTGTTTTCCTTAAAATGATCCTGGGGCAGGGGGCAGGTCTCCCCTCGCCCCTGCCCTCGGAATCAGGAGCAGCTGAGACATGAGGGGGCTTTGAGCAGTCACAGAGAGCGCACGTGATCACTGCAAAGTGGGCCTGGACACAGGGGTGAAGGAGGAGCCCCACTTCCCAAGTCAGGGTGGCAGCAGGGCTGGTGCTCACATGCTGCCATGGACGAGCTGCTACGTCCTCTGGAGCTCCTGGGTGCTGTCCAACTGCTCGTGTTCCAGGAGGAGGTCTTTGAGGTAACTGGGCTCCTGCCTCTGGGATCTTGCCCACCTATGGCTTGCAGTGGACAGTGCCAGCCTGAGGCATGAGTGGCCTGCTCCTGGCTTTGCTGTGAAGCAGACCCTGGCGACGTCACTTGGCATGCCTGGTCCTCAATGGCTGGTTTTCATAGAAAAGCACTGGACTAAGTTATTAGCAAGGCTCTTTCCAGAATTCTACAGATAGCCTGAACTGTTGAATATGTTTCACTCTTTTAAACATAACTGTGTATACTAGACTATAAAGAAGAAAAAACAAAACCCACAGAAGAACCACAAAGGGATCAAGTGGTCCTTTTGGGTACCACACAGCCAAGTTGTTTTTCTTTCTTTATTTTTTTTGAAGACAGGGTCTCACTCTGTCACCCAGGCTGGAGTGCAGTGCTGCAATCACAGCTCACTATAACCTCGAGTTCCAGGGCTCACGTGATCCTCTTGCCTCAGCCTCCCAAGTAGCTAGGACTACAGGCGTGTGCCACCACACCCAGCTGATTTTCTAATTTTTTTGTAGAGACGGCATCTTGCTATGTTGCTCTGGCTGGTCTCAAACTCCTGGCCTCAAGTGATCTTTCTGTCTCAGCCTCCTAAAGTGCTGGGATTACAGGCGTTAGCCACTGTGCCCAGTCACAGCCAACTTTTGTCACTGCTGTATTTTTCTTAGGTTAAACATTTAGTCAACTTAAATTAGTAGCACGAGAAAAACTATGTTTTTACTACTAATTCATGTTCTATTTACAAACACTCACTCGTACATTTTACAAGTCAATCAAGTGCTGAGTTCCCTTAAAAAACAAAAATACAAAACCAAGCAAGATTCCCTGCAAACAGCCACCACGGGGCAGCCTGCATCCAGGAGGCAACACGGTAGCCCCAGCCTGTAACTTACAAAGAGCTGCCCTCCTGCCTTACGTACCTGTCAGAGCCCCTGAGGACAACCTGGTGCATTCAGAAACCTGTAAATTCCCAAGCAGAGGGGGGAAGTTATAAAGAAAAAGCCACAGAACCTTAGAGGAGGTGATCACAGGCATAGACTTCTGGACAAAAGGTGACACTTGAATCAATGTAGGCCAATGTGCAGAAGGATTCCCAGCCCCACCTGTACTGCTGAAGTCCATCAATTAGACCACAGTGTCTCGGGGGTCAAGGATGCCTTACAGATGCCCACCTGCCCTCTCCTACGACAGCAACGGTGAGAGCTGGCTGAGGCTGAGCAGGCAGGGGCTCCAGCAGGAGGAAGGCACCCCCAGCCTTGCTTCCACACAGGGCTTGGCTCACAGGCAGCATTAAGCACACCCTCTCTGATAGCCTCGTGCCTGCCCCCAGGGAACAGACACGAAAATGGAGTAGAGAAAAGGACCGTTTGGGACATATGGATAGGACCTAAAAAAGAGAGCCTGCCGTATGGGGAAATGCAGCCAGAAACATGCTAAGAAGATTTCGCTCTAATTCCCAGGCCTTTTTGCCTCATGTTTCTCTATTCCAAAACTTAAGGCCCCCACTTGAATAACTCTGTAGTTAGGAAGGGGTGTTCTCTGTGATCTGTGAAAAGCTGAAGGAGAGTGAGATAAACTTAAGCGACCACATGCCGGTTCCTGGGAAACACTCCACCCCACGTTCTGTCCTTCACCAGGACAGGAGGGGGTCCCACCCAGCCCAGTGGGCAGAGCAGACTGGGCTTCACCCATCCCACGATGAACTCCACACCTGCTTCTCCTCAGTATCCTAAGGGTACAGATGCCCCCTCACTTCCTGTGATCTCTCCTGGCTTTTCCTCCATTAGTCATCTTTTTTTAAACAATCCGTCTCTGTTTTCTAAGTATTCTCCCACTAATCTGTTGTGATTCGTTTTATATTTTTGGTTCTAAATACTTGGAAGCTTATGATATACAAAAACAAATCCACGTTTATTGTGGGTGGCTCACACCACAACCGCCATCAAAGATCCCACGTTACTCGGGCAACACATTTGACAGGCCACTTCTATTGCAGACGATCTCCTGAGACGGAGTTTTAACGAATTCTAAATTATGACACATTATATTTGATTCATGTTCATACAATGGCAAATTATACAACAGAGACAGAAAAAGCAAACTTGAAGTGTTAAACGCAACTCTGAGAGCCCACAGAGTCCCTGTCTTAATATGGTGAAGAGATGATAAACAATTGAAAACAGAACTGAGATGACTTAATTTTTTTTTTCTTACATTACATGCAAACTTTTCAAGGGAATGGTTTGGCTTTGTACTGTTTTGAAATGAAAGGGGTTCCTTAGAGAGTGACTAGCTTAGAAAGCATGTGTGAATGATGTGCGGGATGACGGATGGGACTGTTCTCATTCCTGAAGAACATTCAACTCAGAAAAACAAACGACTTCGAAGAAAGACACACCATCAAGGATTGTTCCTCCTTTTATATGACTTACAGAATACAAGCACGTTTAGCATCCCAACCACTAAAGAGCCAGGAAACATGTACACTGGAAATGACTGGGTAAGTCTCATTTCCAGCCTATGTCAGATCAGGCACCCTATGGAAAAAGGCTGACATTCTCTGGACTAACTGCGCTGTGACAGCTCGTATTGATAAAGCTAGTATTGGTAACAGCAAGAAGCCATCCACGTAACATGGCCTTGATTAATTATGCATGGAAACACTGGGAAAACAGGCACAAATGTTAACTGTGATTATTTCTGAGCGAGAGGAGCACAGGGCATTTGCTTTTCCTCTTTAAGCTTTTCCACATTTTCCCATCTCTTAAATAAGTATACCTGTCTTTAAGAGTAGGAACAATTGATTAATGGCTTTATAAAATTCAGGCATTTCAGAGATTACAATTCTGAGGAATATCTGTTTGCAGACACCTGTGTCATACAGAGAAACTGGGTGACAAAAACGGCTGAAATATTACTCATGCGGCAGCCCTATGTGTGTGCTACTGACAGAACTGCTGCCAAAATAAAAATCAACGTACAAAAAGGGAGTATGTTCCTGAGACATTCGGCTTCTGAATCATTTAAATGGCTACTGCTCACTTCAACATTAAGGCACCCAGCAAAGTTATTAGTAAGTGAACCCCTTGGGCCAGGGAGAAACCAGGCCGGGAAGGAGCTATTCCCCAGCACTGGGACGCGGCTACAGCAAGGGCAGCGGTCACCAAGCTGTGCGGGCGGGGCCCCCAATGTCAATGCTGAGCACAGAGCACAGTGGCTCCCTCCCACCCAACCAAGTCCCTAGTCCTGCGACTGAACCACAACAGAGGCTGAAGTCAGGACAAGCTGGGCTTGAATTTCAATCCCACCACTTACTGTGTGTTCCTGGGCACCTCCCTAAACTTCTGAGTCTTCCCTCTTAGGGTTACCATGAAGACTAAATAAAAATGTAAGCAGGCAGCTAGCACGGAAGCTGGCACAAATTAGGCACTCGAAGGAAAATTACTGCTGTCCATTCACTGGAAAAACGCACACCAAATCAGTTTGGGGGACTTGGTTTGCATTTTTCTGCTGCTGTGTTGAGTTTTTTGTTTGGCACTTCTCAGCAAGGAGGGTGGGCAGCGGGGATGCTGGCTGGGGGTGGCCCAAGGCTCAGACACCAGCTCTCAGAGGCCTCCCCAAAGGCCTCCCCTTTGTGCCTTGGGGACGGCTCTTCACCAGGGCTGTTCCTTCCTGTTGCCTGTCACCTGTTCCTAGCGTTGTTCTGTGGATGTTAACTGTGTCCAAAGTCATCCATTTGCAAGGAATGGGGTGTGGGGGTGTGTGTGTCAGCTAGAGGTCACAGATCTTTCCCACGCATTCGAAAGGCCAAAATCATGTCTAAAAGGGACATGAAAGAATACAAAACGGGACAGGAGGTCGGGGCCAGTCCTCAAGACAAGGAAGACTGAGAGCTTGGCTGAGGCCCTACCCCACTGCCTCAGAAATGCTGGGTCTCTGCCATGGGCCCTGGATTATTTATACAAATCCCAAAACTAAAATTCACTGAAACAAAGGAAACACATTGTAACAAAAATCTGAACTGTGTGTCTCCTGAGCTTGAGATTCACTCCTGAAAGCATGTGACTCAACACTCCCACTGAAATGTCCTGCCCTCACCTCAGACCCAAATGGGTCTCACCCTCTCGCCCAGTTCTCTTCCTACGTCCCTAATTCTCTGTTGCTCTCCTGGCCATTCAGGCTCGAGACCCTTGAGTCACTCGTGACTAATACTCCTTCCGTGTGTTCCACATCCAGCCAACATAGAGTCCCAGGGGTTTTCCTTCAAAATCCCCCTCCTCTCCATCACCTTCCATTCCCATAGCTGAGTCCAGAGCTTGGGACATCACTCCTGGGTCACTCTGCAGCCTTGTCCCCAGCCTCACATTGCCAGGCTTGTCCCCCTTCCTGTCCCGTCCTGAAAAGGAGGATCAGGACACCTTCCGAACACCCTGGCGGTCACCACCCCCACCAGCTGTGCAGAAACCTCTGGGAGTTCCCTTCTGAGCTGGAATCAGGCCTAACGCCCAGAGTTGCCCGGTGGGGCGACCTCTATCACAGAGGCCTCTGGCCCTCCTGCTCGCCCAGGCTGGCTGGCTCCCCAGTGTCCTTCCACACACCTGCGATTTCAGCCTCTACATCCTCCCTTGCACTCTCCCTCCCTCGAGGGAAACACACCTACTCTGGCCAAGCCTTGATGCAGCACAGAGTATTCTTCACACGAACAACTTCGTTCCATTCTCAAAAATTTTATGGGACAAGCATCAGTTATCCCACTATACAGATGATGCAGCTGAGGCTCCAGGAGTTCAACAGCTCGTCCAAACTCGCTCAACCAGCAGGTGGAAGAGGCCGGATGCAGGTGCTGGGAGACCCTGGCGGCCTCCCTCCTGACCACCAGGCTGTGCTGCTCTGAAGGCACAGGTGCCCGAGCTGCACAACTGCACCAGCTGCCGACGGGACGGGGAGGGATAGTGCCACCGTCTGAATGAGGACTGTCTTTTGTGCCAGTATTATTTCCCCAATTATATTGCAAATACAAGCTTCAAAAATGTTCAAGCTACTAAACCGTTTCTTCATATCCCAACGAGATGAAATAACACCTGACCAGCCTCCCACTTCTGATCAGAACATAACCCCATTACACCGTGGGGATCCCTACATAATGTTTGCTTCCTTATTTCAAAGCCTTTCGTTCTCATTTTCAAAGGTCACTCAGCAGGGAATGCAGTGACTCAGAAGGGATTTCCAAAGGACACAGAGAGGAAGGGACAATTCAAACTTCCACAGTAACCAGGCTGCTGCCTTCGTTACCTACGTTTCGTTTCAGATCTGAACAGTTCTGCCCTTGTTCAGACCATCAGAACATTTATAATCACAATGACAGAGGCACAGTCCTACATGACAATTCCTGGCTTCCCTGCAGTCACAGAGGGTGAGCGCTCAGGAGCTCACACCTCACCATCCCTCTCCCCACTCCTGTTAAAACCGAATGGTGCACACTGAACTGGCTCAAAACAGCCTGGGCTGGTCCAGCAAAAAGCAGGGATTTTTTTTTTTTTTTTTCCCCATCTGCATGCTGGAGAAACAGAGAGAATCCACTGAATAATCGAAGCAAGTTCTGAACCAGGTACTGTTGGACCCATTCTGATGAAGAGTTGGTTGGATGTGTTGCCACCTGGTGTTATTCTCATGTTCTATGTCCAACTGCGGCAGATACACGTTCTGGTTTCTCTTAAGCCAAATTTAAGGCATTGTAACACCATAAATGCCCAGACACAGCAGGGGAGCCAAGTCATAGTGCCTCCTCGGCTGCCAGCTACCTTTATGGGCTGGAGTAGTGTCTAAACCACTCTTAGGTGTGTCTGTATTTGTTCTAATGTACACCAAAGTTACATTAACAGTGCAAAGAACACTTTCCCTGGAGACTAAGCTGTCAAGGTGACATTCCCTTACCTCAATACTTTGTGTGTATTTCCACAAACAAGGACGTTCATCAAAATCAGGAAATTTAAATCAATACCTTACTACCATCTAACCCTTGGACCCCATTCAAGTTTTGCTAGTTAGTCCCTAGTTCTTCATTGCTAAAATGAAGAACTTGGTATCGTCCTGACTCTGGGACACAGGCCTACCATACCAGTAAATCCAGATGTCAATTCGGAGTGGGAAAAGAATTCAGGTTTGCGCTGCAGTCCCTTCGGATCTTGAACCTGTGACTGAGAGGAGTCACACAGGCTTCCTCAGGTGTAATGTTCTCATCTGTAATTAGTAACACTACCAAGGCTGGCCTGGGGTAGTGTGACATATTTTTATACGAACAACTATAAATTTATGTGGTATGTATAAATTTATGTGAACACATAAATTTATGTGTTCATAAATTTATGTACCATGTACTGAAAAGCATCTTACTTGACTCTTCTACTAACCTGTGTCTTTCAATCTAAGTAAAATCAGCATGCTTAGCATGAAGTACGGGGCTCAGGACCCCCTTTCCATCAGTTGGAAGCTCCCAAATTCTTCCTAGGCAGAATTCTGGAGTCTTTACTACTGATATAAAAAATGTATTTAAGTATAAGGCACTTGGTAAGTTGCAAAGTGCTGTATAAATTGCATGCTGTGGCTCTTATTACATTTATTTATGCAGGTGAACCCTGCAGGCATTTAGCCACCCTGGGCAAAGCTGTCTTCTCCTGTTCCAGTCTGTGGCCCTGACACCCTGCTCCCTGCCAGCTACTTCCTGTAGCCAGTGCACTGAAGTAAAAGGAGAAAATTCCAGGCCAGTCTGGTCTTAAAGATAAATGACTAAGTACGGCTAAAGCACGTGTAGCAAGTCGGCTTTGTGAAACACAGGTGTGCTTTATAATGAGAGAAACCTAAATGACACCCAGAGCCCAGATGGCTTCAAGTCGATGTCTGTACCAGGGAAGAAAGCGACTTGCTCCCCTGGGCTGCAGCACGTGGCGCCTAGCGTGGGCAACTCTTCCCCAGAAAGGTGGGCGGGGCCAGGCTCACCAGCCACGCTTCCCGCCACGGAACACATGACGTCTGTATGTGGTATCCTCAAAGATTACGAGTGATCCTAATACTTAAAATGTGTTGTTAAACCTAGGCAGATATTTATTTTTGACATAAATGAGGAATTCATTTCTTAGTCCACTTAAAAATCTAAAATCAGACCTGAAAAGGTATAAAAGTAATTGACAAATGCAATGCAAATTGCTCTCTTCTCCCTAACAAAGGCATATTTACTTTTCTTTGTGTGTTGCTGCCATCATCCATGCCTGCCTGTAGGGTCCTCACACCAGGCTGGACCCTCCTTGGCCACCTTCCCCAAGTCCCTTCTTTGGGCCTTCATAATCCCTCATTCCTTCCCAGTGCAGCAATGGCACCCTGGGGGCCCCATCCACAGATCCTATGAGTGAAAACTTGGCAAAAGCAGAGAGAAAAAATCCACCATCTGGTGTGTCCCACAAGTTGAGGGGGCAGGGAATGGTTAATCCAGGCACGAGAGGAAAGCATCCTGGTAAATGTCACATCATCCCCAAAGGCACAAGCCAAAAGAAACCAGTCTACATTCCTCCCTCTCCTTCCCGGCTCCTCCAATTCTGTCTACCACTCTCTCCACCCTACCTGCCTGCTTCGGGCCTCCCCATCCTGTCTGGACAGGCGTGTGCTCCTTTCCTGGCCCTCTACCAAACCAACTCCTTTCCAGCCCTGCAGGGGACCACAGCATATCCCCACTCACATCTCCAGCAGTTCATGATCACCCTGCCAAGGTGCTCAGTTCCTAGGCATGGCCAATGGAGGCCACCACATGTGGTCCCAACCAGTCACTTAGCCTCATCATCTACCTCCCTTGCGAACTTCACTCTGGCAACCCGATGCTACCCTCCATTCTGAGACACCACAGCCACGCAGTTCCCGAGCCTGTGCAGCACATACAAACTCCACAAGAACAGGGATCTATCCATTGGGACCTGCAGGACAGCAACTGACACTTGGCGGGCAGGCTCCATAAATACAGGTTTCATAAATGACGACATCTTCCCTGCCCGGGGGTTGACTGCCTGGTGTCTCCCAGCCATCCTAGAGTCCCAGTTTGGAAACCATGTTCTGGGTGTAAGGTCCCCCTGTGGAGAAAGGTGCCCTCTCTCCTCCACCCTACTGGACACCATCATAACAATCATCCTCCTGTGCACTTAGAAAAATAGGAGTTTGATGGTCTATTTGCTCTCTCCTCCAACTCCACAAAAAAGCATCGTTAAAGGCAGGGTCTAAGCATTTGCATTTCTGTATCAGGCATTTTTGTTGTGGTGACTGTTTTGGATTGATATTTTTCTGGAATAAATTTCTTAAAAACTGAAGTAGAGCACCCACAGCCACAAGCAGACAGCTCAGTGTACTCTGACTAAGCAGGTGTGCCCATAACCCTGCCTGCTGGGGCCTGGGGCAGAGCATCACCCTCATGCCTTTTCTCAGGCTCCACCTTCCTCTCCCCAAATTATCATAGTCTACTCTAACAGCAAGGGTTATTTTTAACTGTTTTTGGACTTTATGTAACAGAATCATACAGTTGTACTCTTTTGTGTCTTTGATCCATTCAATTCCAAAGTCGATTCTAGCATGGACACACCTTGTCAGTTTCATCCACTGGGGCCACTCCCTCGCCATCGAAAACCATCTGCTCGAGCCAGTGCAAAGGCTATTTTACAGGCAGTTATCCCGAGGGAGCCCCTCTCAGCACCCTCGGTGTGGCCAGGGCTGGCTTGGAGCCATAGTGGCAGGAGTTTGGATGCTCATCACTCGCCAGTTTCTAACTGGCTTTAGGTATGGTCACACTGGGACAAACGCCAGAGGAACAAGCCCTGGGGCAGGTCACGTCTGGAGACACCCGGGAAGTGGTTAGCAACCAGCAGCTGTGCCTCTGAACAAACCCTCCTGAGGAGACGATCAGGTTGTAAACGGAACTGGAACTTTGTGGGTAACGGTGAGCCAGCACTTGGACCTAAGTTAACCATTGAGAAAAGAGAATTAACCTTTCGGGCTTTGGAGGGTTCCAGCTGGTATCAAAAAGTGGTAACAAAAAACTGTTCTTTAGTAGCTTGAGGGAAAATCTTTGAAAAATACCTCCCTGAGAGCAGCTTCCTGGTCTCAAAAGATGTGACACAGTGCTTTTACAACAACTAGCAGCAGGATTTTGTAAGTCGAGTTGCAATTTCAAGGCCAGATCATAGCCCGGGACCACTTGCGGCCCAGCTCAGAGCTATGCGGTCTGAGCCCTTCAAAATATCGACTGGATTCCGCCAGCAGAAACAGTTCTTGACAGTTGTTCCTTGTTATCTGTGGAAAAGTTCTCTTTGACTATTCATGATCATAAGTTGAATTTGAGAGGAGATCCAGCATATGTTTTGCCCATGTGAAAATAAGAGCTCATATTGCTTTATTCAATTATAAATTATTAGACAAAAAGAAAGAATGTGAATGTTTTCCTGGGAGGGAGATCTTTTTGTCAAAGTTACTCACTCCTTTCTTTCAAGTTACTCTTACAAAGTACTGTATGCAACAAAATTAAGTTCACCATCAACTTCAGCACAGCAAATGAGCGTAAAAAAGCAGGAGATTCTATGCAGTTATGGTTATCGGCAATTAGGGATGTAAACACACATGTATAATACCATCACTTTGCAGGGGAGTCTGGTGCCGTTTTATTCCAAACCAGGTGTCTGCCAAGGAAATCTTACCATGGATTTAGGAATCAGTTATACTCCCGTAGCAGTAAAAATCACAAATGTGGATGATACCACAAGATTTTATTAGAAGGTCAAGATATGCGGTCTACTTTTCAATGTTGTTTTCACTCCTAATACATGGCAGAAAATTTCCTGCTGGCTGCACAACTGGTCTAAAATTATACTGTAATTCTGATGGCACACTGGTGACAATTAAATAGGAAGCCACAAACACTTTGCCTCCCATCTTTTCAGCAAAAGAAACTAGTGGGTGGCAGGAAGGGCTACAGAAAGTTTTCTCACATTCCTTCTTGGGAAGGATGCCACGTCTACAAGTTTTGCATGTAAGTTAGGTTATGGAGAAAGAAGCCACTGCATAATGGTGAGTTGCTATCAGGGGACTTTTCTATTTGATACTGCTCAACTGGGCAACAGAAAACTCACGCTAACAAGGTGCCTCTTTGCCCAACAAAAGCAAGCCTTCAGGTAAGCATGATAAACACATCAAAACAGAGACACACTGAACATGGAGGCACTCTTGCCTGGTAAGGGGGATACCGACCTCCAAGGACCTTTGCCCTATGAAAAGCAACTGCTATTACTAAATATGGGTGCTCAGAACATAATTTTATCTGTATTTTTACAACATGTGATGTTTACTACAAATGTTTCCACAGAACAAAGCCTCTAGGAGAGCTGTCGTTCTACAGAAGAGGATCAGATTGACTTAGCGCAGCCCTAGGGGGCAACATAAGAGCCAAGGGAGAAAGTTAAAGAAATGTAAAAATCTGATTCTATTTAAGGAAGAGCTTTCTAACAATCTGTGTTCTCCAAAAATGGAATTGGCCGACT
>CM052437.1:71063339-71075751 GCA_028533085.1 Varecia variegata | reverse complement strand
GGAATAACCTAATCCATAACACAAATACTATCCAATAAATGAAGGCTTAAAGAGATTTTGAAGAGAGTTTAGACTTTTCAAGATTGCATAAAAGGAAAGATGAACATTGTGTAACACCCAGCACATTTGGTGTACTTTTCAGTTTTCCCATAAATTCCTCCCCCCTCCCCCCAAATAAAACAAATCCTCTTACTAAGAATTGAAAAAAAACCTAAGTAAATGTAGCATAAGGTGATAATATTGACTTAGTTCAACAGAAAACCCGTAGGTGATAATCTGCAGTCTTGGGTACAAACAACATTATGCTCATATAAGGAGGAAACAACAATTTGTAAAGTGTCAGCTCGGAATAGTCACTCTTGGAAAAAGCCCTCACAATTGTTTTCTCAGATAATCTGAAGCAGTTAACGACTGCAAGTCAGTCCAGTATGTGGACAGAGGCAAGACTGGATACACTAACTTCACGTAACTCACAGTGGCATTTCCCATGTGCTGACACCCCAGGGAACAAAAGGCAAGCAGGGGCAAAGCTAGTCAGTGGTGTGCACCCAGGTGACCCCTGGCGGCCTCTGACATCACACGGCTGCCCCTTAACTAACAGTGTCTGGGACTGAGGTGTGAAACGCCATTCATTTCAGAGAGAGAAAAAATGCTTCAGCTGTCTCCTCTGTGCAATGGACAGGATTTTGCAAGAAAGGAATGATCTGATAACATGACATCGGCAGACCTGGGGGAGCTTTGGGAAGTGGTAATTTCCACTTCTGGATCCTCTAGAATTTTGTTGCAAGGAGACAGGCACCTATGCAGGGGTCCAAAGCACACAGAAGTGTCACCTTCTGTAAGACTCCAAACTCTGAAATCTCCAGGAAATGGCAAACAACTCATTTCTCCATCTTGATCTCTTAATGCTCAGAGGTTTTTTAAAACAACTAGGAAGATGTCAGCATTTAAAACAGGCTTTTTTTTTTTAAAGCAAACAAACTAGAAAGATGAACAGCCTCCCCTTGAAATGCACAAGGCTGTCTCTTTCTGCAGCACGTGGGCACTCACCTAGCGTGTCCTTCAGGTTCTTCACGAGGGAGCCCTTCTTCAGGCTGTTCTTCCGCTCCACGTAGTTGGACGGCACGTAGCCTGTCCTGTTGGCTGCATTCCTCACCCGCCACCACGTCTTGGAGTCGTCCAGCAACCACAGGCGCTCGTTCTTCTTGATGTCCAGCTCCTGGTCCTGCTGGGCAGTGTAGTCCCACTTGGCTATCACAATAACTTCTTCTGTCATCTTTCATGGAGTCCTTCTGCCAGCAAAACATTTGGAGATGCTCATTAGAAAACCACTCAAACACTTCATCCTTTACACCAACGTGAAAAATTAGGCATTGACAGATTTTATTACAACCCTGCAACTGGTTTTCTCCTGGGTCTTGAAATGCTCAACCTTAAAATGACCTTCTTTCAACAAGCTCCACTATTTTGTTTAGAAACAAGAACCTTATAAAACAAATCCTATGTCACTGCTCACTGTACATTGGGAATTCTGCCTGCTCTATCAAAAACAAAAACAAATTTGTAAAAAATTCTAAACAATATTATAATTAAATGTGTTCATTTGATTAAGTAATACAGGATCCTTATAGCTGATATGTTTACATTCATTTTCTCATGATATGCTGAGTTGTGTGAACATATTTAACAAATACAACACACCCAAGCTACTCCTATAAATTAAAAATTAAAAAACTAACATCATCCTAATGCAAGGTGGTATCCTGGATTGCATCATGAAACAGAAAGAGGAAATTTGTGGAAATACTGGTGAAATCTAAATAAAGCCTAGTGAATAGTACCAATGTTTATCTCTTAGTTTGGACAATGCACCAGTGAAATGTTACTGTACTCATGGAAGATGTTAACATTAGGGGAAATCAGGGAAAGGGTATACAGGAACACTCTGTACTACCCTTGGCAACTTTTCTGTAAATATAAAATGATTCTTGAAAATTTACATTCACACAAAAATCTATACACGGATGTATATGGCAGCTTTATTCATAATTGCCCAAACTTGGAATGTGAATAGATAAATAAACTGTGCTACATCCAGATAATGAAATACTATTCAGCACTAAAAACAAATGACATATCAAGCCATGAAAAGACATGGAGGAACCTCAAATACATAATACCAAGTGAAGGAAGCCAATCTGAAAAGGATGCACACTGTATGATTCTGACAGGGTCTGTCCTTGACCAAACTTTAGTTAGGCTCCTCTGAATCCTCTTCCCACTTAGGCCTCGACTTTTGTACTTCTGTAGCTGTCTCTGCATTGCCCAATCTTTGCAAGGATCCTGCTATGTTGGTCTAACCAGAATCTTCCACCCACAACATCTGACCAGGTCCCTCACCCTCCACCATCCCTCAGGGGTGTCTGCTCATCTGCCTGCCTTCAGCAAGAATCTTGTAAGGTAGGTTTAGTCAGAATCCTTCTTACCCCTAATGTTCCCTCTTAGTAATTTTCCATCCACCAACCCCCTCACCCTGCTCTTTGCCTATAAATTCCCACTTTTTTTTGTTGCATTCGGAATCGAACACAATCCCTTTCCTCTACCGCAAACCCCATTGTCGTAGTCCCTCTAAATAAAGTCTGCCTTACTGTTCTTTAACTAGTGCCATGAATAATCTTTTCTTTAACAATTTCAACTATATGACATTCTGGAAAAGGCAAATCTATGGAGACGGTAAGGAGATCAGTGGTTGCCAGGGGCAAGGGGTATGGAAGGTTGGCTGAATAGGCGAAACACAAAGAATTTTCAGGGCAGTAGAACTACTCTGTTTAATACTATAATGGTGGATACCTGTCATTATACATTTGTCAAGACCTACGAAATGTACAACATCAAAAGTGAACATAATTTAAAAATTATTCCAAAACAAAAGGTTTATGAAAACAACAAAAAATAAAGTATATATCTAGTAAAGTCAATTTTGGGAGTAATAAATAGCAAAAGTGCACCTGAATAAAAGGAAGATTGTTATCAACTATTTCAGCAGCTCCATCCTTTTTAGGTAGAAGATGGACCAGTATTCTTTCAGCAGAAAAATTCAATATTCAGTCCTGAAACTGATTAGACATTTCCCCAAAACTAGGAAGAAAGAAATGATGAGAAGGCCTCTGACTAAAACCCCCTTCGTCCCTGAAAGAGAGACGTTCTCCAAATTTTATGGGGATGGCTTCAGCAGGGACCTATGCACGTTGACTCCATGGAAGCATGAATACCATTTTTAAATAACATTATACTTTCTACTAGATGCTAAACAAATTTATAAATAATACATGTTTACCTCTTTCATGAATTAACTTCCAAATTTAGGGATAACAAACCTTTTGAGAAGGAGGAAATGCTTAGTAAACCTTATGCATAGTGTGCACGATATCCAAGAGGATACAGTTTACACAAAGCTCATTTCAAAATTGAAGACAGTTTTGTTACCTACTTTCAGAAAAATCTCAAGTCCGTACCATGGAGAGCTCACTAACCTGACCTTTATGTCAGATTAGACTTTTGAAAGTCATAAAGGCAGGTTTTCTTTTTAAAATAACAAGAGGAGCAGTAACAGGAATGGGGCTCAGAGAATATTCCACTTGAATACCAGCCTTGTTTTTTAATTACACAATTTCCACAAGGTTTTAACAAGAACAGCCATCGCTTAAGACCAATCAAGATCTGGCCAATCAAAGCTATTTATTTTCTCCTGCATGAAGAGCAGGTAAGTAAGGAGCTGGCTGGACTCGATCCATTTCCTTCCACAGTGAACATCACATAGGAGCTTTAAAAATACCACTGCCTGAGCTCTGCCGCAAGCCAGTCATATCGAATCTTTATGAGTGAAGCCTGTGCATCACAAGTCTTTTACAGCATGCCAAGGAATTCTGACAGGCCTTAGAAGGGAAAAACCAAATGAGAAGAAACAGAGCCACAAAACGCCTCCTCTCGGATGCTTTCCCTGGGTCAGCACCGTGAGCGCTGTGTACTGCAATGGGATATAAATGTTCACTTTGGGAAGTAAACTCGAGTACATCATGGGCACTTAACATATGTCAACTGGTTTAATCTTGAGAATACACCTTTCAGAGAGGCGTTACCCTTTAGGGGACTGAGGAGCACATAGATTAAGGGACTTATTTAATGACAGGATTTGAGCCCAGATCTGTCAACTCCCAAATCTGTTTTTATGTGATCGCTTCTAGGGGTGGGGGTGGATGGGGGTCTTAGTGTGTGGTCTGTATTTTGATAGGCTTTTTCCAACCCAGGATACTGCCTGTTGACAGCAATGGGTTTAACCCTATTCTAACTGCTTAATGATCACCTCCCATTTAAAAAAAAAAAAAAAAAGTTTCTGAAGACCAGCCAATCAACAACTGCCTTGGTGAGGCTGCTTCAGAGGACCAGCTAATCAATGGCCACCTCGCTCCAGTGAAGTCCGCCAATCACCAACTGCCTCACTCCAGTGCTCCTGAGTGCCAGCCAATCACCAACGGCCTCACTCCAGGGATCCTGAATGCTAGCCAATCAGTGACAGTCCCATTGGAGTAACAACATCCACGGTTAAAGATCAACCAATCCCTAAACACACTTCTGAACTCCAGGAACACTGGAAGCCACACTTTCCAAACCCTTAGAAAGCTCAGCTCTTAGCGCAGGAGACTGACGTCGCCGCCCACCTCTCCTCAGTGAAGGAGCTACCTGTTCGGTTTCTCATTTAGATGCTGAATTGTGGCCACGCACAAAATAACAGCTTCCTCTTGCACGCAGCCACAGGGCCGCTGACCTTAGAGTGACGGGGCACTCTTCTCACAGACACCTACTCTTTCTTCCCTTGGCCAACACAGGTGGGAGAGGCCAGCTGGAAGCCCATTCTGGAGGGCCTTAGCCACGAGTTGAGGTTGTACTCCGAGGCCTTAGGAAGCTGATTCTTAGAAGCCTTGCAGGTGCACATTGTTATTTTCAGTTAAGGATAATTTGCTATGGTGCAGGATGAATTACAACAAGAGACTGTAGAGGAACCGCTATTCCACAATAAAATTAGACATACAAACTGAACAAATTTCCAACATGGAAAAGCCCCCAAAGAAGAAACTCTGGGAAAGTACATTCTAACTAATCAACTACTGAAATTTTAAGTCAGAGGTGGTGTTCTGATTTAGTCTAAGATAGAATCAAGACAGAGATCTAATCCAAGGAATAATGTACATTTATTCTCGTTAGCTTAGCGGTTCAAGGAAATCTAATTTTTACCTTCATTAACTACAGCTAGTTAAGTTTATCACCCAGGTCTGGTCCACAGAGAGAGGAGCTACAAATTTGATATTATGTAGCGGGATCACATCTTGCATGTCATGTGATTGCTCTAGAATAGACCTTAGAAAGAAGCCCATTACACTGAAAAAGCAGCTCTCAGAGGACCTCGTAAGTTAGGCTGCTTTTTCAAGCCTCACATAGAAGAAGATTTAAAAACGAATAAACAGGTATAAAAACTTCCTTGGCTCTACGGTTTTCACTAACCCCTAACATAACAGCAATCCTAGTCTAGGACCCGATTTTCTTTAAAAACAGTCCCATTAATTGCACCTTGCTGAGTTACATACTCCTCACAAGACCAGAGTTCCTACAACACTCAAAAATGGTCCAAGATATGTCCAAAGAGGTCACAGGGTCCAAGCTGAACCACCCAGTCTTAACAGCAAACAGAAGATTAGAGTTTAGCGTCTGGGATTCCAAGCTTAGCTGAACCACTGTATGTTCACCTTGGACTTCAACTTATTTTGTAAAATGGGAGTAACAATACTTGCTCAGGAGAAGCACAATAACGTAGTGTTTAAGGGGGGGGGCGGTTAGTGTTACACGGGCTGGAGTCCTGCTATGCCACCTCAGCCCAGCTGCCTCTTCCACAACCTGGGGTAACAACAACATGTCACTTAGGAGCTTGTCAAGAGAGCCCTGAGGCCCGCTGTCCAGCATGAGAGACTCGACAGTCGTGATGAACACTCTCTGAACACTTACTTCGTACACATAAGGTGGGGTCATGTTCTATCCGCCCCTCCCTTCATCCAGCTAGGATTTACTGAGCCCTTTCAGGACACCAGGGTCCCTGGTGATCAACACACACCCAGTGTCAGCTCTCCTGTGATTCCAGCCCAACCACAAGCGCCACCTCCCCAGAGATGCCCATCAACGTCAGTAACACTGTCCTGATCCTCCTGTTTTACTTCCTAAAGAGCATTTAGCACCACCTGAGATGACCTCTTCACTTATTTCTTATCTAGGAGGCCCCGCCGTGTGTTGATAGTGGCTGTTCAGGCTTCAGCCGCCTGGTCTAATGGACCGCTCCAGGAGAAGGCAGACTGAGGATGCAAGGTTAACATGAACCTGCCTCATTCTCCCCTCTACTGACTAACCAATTTAGCCCACTACAAAGACAACCAAAGTCAAACAGCTTTAAAAAATTGCCAACCCTACTTTGGAATATAAACATTAGATAGAAAGAATATGCTTTCTTAAACTTAATTCAAAATATATGCACAAAGCAAGTCTAACATGTTACTTCTGAGGATATTAACTTGAAATTTCAGAAAAATACATATGTGCACATGTGTATAGAGACATACCAAAATATTATGTGCCTATGAGAAAATAATTGGTTTAGACTGTTAAGCAGGTAGGGGAAGGAATTGAAAAAAATTCTTCTATATGAAAAAACTGTCATCCCTACCTTGGTTTTCAACACACAGTCTGAATTATTCAAATAATACAACCTACTTCACTATGGGTCTTGAGGATTTTTTTCTTTGTAGTATCTCATGTCTTCAGGGGAAAAATGCAATTGACCAATTTATGGAAACTCACACCAATAAAGGCTCTTAGTAGATGTGGCAGACGGAATAATAGCCCACCAAAGATGTCCACACGCTAACACTTGGAAGCTGTGACTACGTTAGACCACATGGTGCAGCAGAATTAAGGTTGCTAATCGGCTCCCCCTGAGATGGGAGATCATCCTGGATTATCCAGACGGGCCCACTGTAATCACAGAGGTCCCTGCAAGTGGGAGAGGGAGGCAGAAGAGTCAGATTTAAAAATGCTCCAGTGCTCCCCAGGGGTGAGGGCAGTTTCTAGAAACTCAAAAAGATAAGGAAACAGATTCTCCCCTCAGATCCTCTAGATGGAACACAGCCCTGCCAACACCTTGATTTTCGCCCAGTGAGACCTGTGTCGGGCCTCTGACCTCCAGAACTGTGAGATGAGAAATCTGTGTGGTTTTAAGCCACTGAATTTGGGGCAAGTTGCTCCAGCCACAATGGGAAACTAATGAAGTGAGTAATTACGATAAGGTCAGTCCAAAAACGAGTACTATTTATGTTTTCTCCCATTTAGTACAATGTTTTCTTCTCTTGGTGTATATTTGCAAATATTTAAAAATAGTATACTTACATTAAAAAGACTTACTCATGAAACAGTCTCAGAAGCAACTAACATACCTTATAAATTCTTAACTAAACTTTCAAGTTGTGTTGCAGATAAAGGACTTGCCAGATGCCACCTAATCTGACAGGAGTTGGCAGGAACCTGTGGTATCCTGTAGGGGGACAGAAAGGCCAGTTAGTGGCTTTTTACAAGCAGGATCACTAATTAGAGCTAATACACTTTACTTTAACTAGGACACAATATGGAATCTGGTGGCCGTTCCAACTCTCAGTAAGTTAATTAAGCTGTGAGAGTCAAGCTAAGACACAGAACTATACTACCTGTAAAAGAGAAAATAAGCAACATTGTTCTACACAGAGGCAGGGTGCCAGTACATGCTGCCACCCAAGTGGTCGGGGGACACATGGTTACATTACCAGCAACTAACATTCACCTTGTGCCTATATGATACTGTTTTGTATGTATTAGTCCATCAAATGCTTATAGCAACTCTCTGAAACTGATATAACCTATAGATATATTTTTAAAATGATGAAACTGGGGCTGGGAGATATTAAATAACTCACCCAAATCCACAAAACTAGAGAGTACCCAAGCTGGGATTCAAACCCACTAGAAGTGTCTTATCACACAGCCCAGGCTTTATTATTCTGTACTGCCTGGTAGTGTTACTTGGTGATAGAATTTTGCTGTATTGCTTAAAAAACAAATCCCAAAGGGAAGGTAGATGCTGATAAACAAGAACTGAATTTTAGTTTCCTTTAGATACACTGGTAAATGAAAATACAAAGGGAGAAGCAGTAGTAGGTCCCAGTCTTCCAAGTATGTTTTGGGGAGACTTGTTTATTTTTTAATATTTTATTGGGGAGGAGTAGAGGAAGGCTAGACTAGTTGAAAGGGAAACAGTTCCTGATTCCCAAGCACAGAGCTGAAGAGCTCAGGGCCTCTGTGTCCTGTCTCCTGCAGAGTGAGGGTAGCAGGCCATTTGCACTGCTATTATCAGGAGCAAATTAGCACCCTCTCTGCTGCCGGTTCCTACCAAGCACAGCTGAATGTCACTACACAGAGGCTTCAAATGACTAAGACCCTTGCTCAATAGGTTATTTTGGAGAGGGTCTTTTTATGATTTGTCTTTTGGTTTTACTCAATAATGGCCAAAGTCCGTTGCCTGTAAAGGCTGTACACCTTTGAAATGGTGGAGGTTTCCTCTGTGGGCACTGATATGACCACTTCTGTGAATGACCGTCTCTGGCTTGAGGTCAGGGTTTGAAAGAAAGCCAGCCTCGTGTCAACCACCTGGGCGATCTTGGGGGAAGGCGTCTAACCACTCTGACCTCCATTTCTGTGTTTGCAGATGGCGTCAGAGCTTCTGTGACGAATGAATGAGACTGTACACAGGAAGTACCCGATCCCCTGGCCGTGCTGGGCAAGTGCTCACCACTACTGCTCTACTCACATCCACGGAAAGCCTGACCAGGCTCATGGGACTTACTTGAACATGACATTTATAGGAACTCAGGAACATATTTGCATTGGATTATGACATTTAAAAAAAAAGAGAGAGAAAACTTAAAAAACAAAATGACTTGCCAATGGTCAGAGGCAGTATCCTAAAGTTGGGACGCCACAGTACTGTGAACTCTATTTAGGAGGTTTTTCACAAAGAGAACCCCGGTGGATTTTGAGTATAATCCCAGCTCCCTTTTTCTAATGTCCCCACTGAGGCTTATACTACTGCTATTGGCTTGTATCCAGCCCACAGCATCTACTAGAATACATTTTACACACAAAGAGGTGTAGCCAAGTTATTAGAAAACATAAATTTGAAGTATTTGTTGATGTTTACTCCAGAGAACCGGCCAATGAAAAAATGCACACAAGTACCTGGGATGGGTGATCATCAAGGACTCCTTCCCTGTCCCCTCTCCTGCCTGGAGCCCCTGCCAGCTCATCCACCTCCCACTGGCCACAGGGCTCTTGCTCCTAGATCTCTGTTTTCAGGACTGCTAGCTCCACCGCACACCCACATTTCCACCTGCCCACCTGACTCAGGCCAGGACCCCAGAGCAGCATTCGCCACTGTTTAAACAGTGATTCCAGCAGAAGTTCAAGCTCACAAGATCCCACACCATTTTTTTTAATTGTTGCAAAATACACGTAACATACAGTTTACCATTTTAACCATTTTTAAGTGTACAGTCAGTCCAGTGGCATTAATTACATTCATACTGTCGTGCAACCATCACCACCATCCATCTCCAGAACTATTTTCATCTTGCAAAACTGAAACCCTGTACCCACTGAACACCAACTCTCTATTTCTCCCTCTCCCCAGTCTCTGGCACCAACCGCTACTCTACTTTGTCTCCGTGAATATGACAACTCCAGGTACACTTCATAAGTGGAACCACTTACTTATTTGTGCCTGGCTTACTATACTTAGCATGATGTCTTCAAAGTTCATCACGTTGTAGCATGTGCCAGACTTTCCTTCCTTTTGAAGCCTGAATAATGTCAAATGCATGCATATACCACATTTTGTCGATCCATTCACCCACCAATAGACATCTGTGTTGCTTCCACCTTTTGGCTATTGTGAATAATGCTATGAATATGGGTGTGCAAGTATCTCTTCAAGTCCCTGCATTCATTTCTTCTGCATATATACTCAGAAGTGGAACTGCTGGTCCTATGGTAATTCCACTTTCAATTTTTTGGGAACTGCCATAATGTCTTCCCTAGCAGCTGCATCTACAATCCCAATAGTGCACAAGGATTCCAGTTTCTCCACATCCTTGTCAACACTTGTTATTTTCTGTTTTTTTGACAGTAGCCACCCCGTTGCGTGTGAGGCACACACAGTTTCTTAAGTGAACCTTATTTTTACTGCATCCTCAACAGGATTTATTAGCACATAGCCATTCTTAACAAAAAGAAACACTTTAGACTGATAGTAATGAGAATCTACGGTTCTCTGCTGCAACTTCCTATCATTTTTTAAAGTGAATATCCTACCATTAATTCATCTGCACTGCCAGGATCAGACTACCCTCAAAATTAAACCATGTAAGAAAAAATCCCTAAAATGTTTATCAACCAGTTTTCACGAGTCTGTCATCGAGCAACTCATTGGACTATGTGAAATGCCTGGACACACGAGCATTCCAACGACTAGACTGTAAGTCAACACAACTCATTAGTGTCTGAGAAGTTTTACGGAAGAAACAGAATAGGTGACACAGTTGCTTTAGTGACGATCTGGGAAATACTATTTTACACATAATTTACCACTCAAGCCACGAGAGTACACATTTTTCTAACCTTCTTCAGCTCTCTCGTCAGCATCTTAGACATTGATCGCACGGGGAGAAGGCTGTGAATGTCAAGTGATGCCACAGCCATCATTTTGGGGAATCACTATGAATTTAATGAGCCAATTTTATTACAATGTTAACTGTAAACAAGTGATATCCCAAGTAACTCTCCGGACTTAGAAGCAATGCTGCCTTCTGCCAACCCAGAAGACATCCCAGTAATGGGGCAGAGAGAAAAACAACAGCAGTGGGAGAAAAATACCCATCTATGAAAATGAACCTTGATGCCTTTGGGGAAACTTGGCCTCTTTTGAAACAGAAGAATGAGTGAGATATTTTCAGACAATGCACACCCACTGCTCCCAAAGCAGACGGCTAACAGTCACCATTTTTAGGGATTTATTAGGCCTTGTTATTTTTTTCCCACAACCATAAAAGTTGTTGTAACTTTTATAATTTAAACATCTACTCTATAAACACATCAAGATATACATGTCATGAGCTTCCTTAATTCTTAAAAATGAATTCAGCTACATTAATCAATATCTGACCTTTTTTTCTTATCACCTTATTATTCATGATTCCCTGCCTGATTTTGAAACATGTAAGGTTGAAACAAGGAAACACAGTAATTTAAAAAATATACTCCACAATATCCAGGTATCATAATGTTCAAGTATGATTAGGCTGCCAAAACCATTTTAGTCCAGATTTACATGGTCTATGCCCACATTCCTAAGCATTATGTCTATGCTTTAGACTTTCCTACTTAATAGGAGAGGGAATTACAGAAAGCCCCTCTGTGACTAGCCCTGGAGATGGGAACCTTCACCCACTGCACCAGCAGAGGCCCCTGCAGGAGAGGGGATGTGGGCTACTGTGGGCTTAATGACTACAGACAACTCTACAAATAATTTGGAGAAGATAAATGCTAAATAATTTGGAGAAGATAAATGCTAATATTTATTCCAAATGTATGATTCTTTTAATGAAATCTTCCCTCTCATTCAAGAAAACAGAATGAGAAAATAGAGGTTTCTACCATCTGTGCTTTATTTTTTAAAAATAAAGCTTATTTTCCAGAACCATTGTAGTCGCTTCCATTATTAACAACATACATTAGTATGGTAGATTTGTCTCACTTAATGAACCAACATCTATGCATTATTAACTAAAGCTCACCTTTAATTCAGATGTCCTTGGTTTTCCCTAATGCCCCTTTTCTGTCCCGGACTCCCACATTCTAGTTGTCATGTGTCCCAAGGCTCCTCTTGGCTGTGACAGTTCTCAGACTTTCCTTGCTTTGAGGATCACCGGTCAGGTGTTCTGTAGGATGTCCCCCCATCAGGAGTTGTCCGGTGTATTTTTCATGACTAGGCTGGGGCTGTGGGTTCTGGGGAAGAGACCACAGGGGCAACATGCCACGCTCACCACTTCCCATCGAGGTGCACGCTGTCAACACGGCCATGACTGCTGATGCTGCCCTGACCACCTGGCCGAGGCATTGTCTGCCAGGCTCCTCCACCGGGAGGGGACCCTCCCCCACTTCCACCCTGCGCTCTTGGGAGGGAAGGCCCCTGCACAGCCCACACTTACGGGCAGGGAGCCATGCTCCACTC
>CM052437.1:71011082-71062839 GCA_028533085.1 Varecia variegata | reverse complement strand
GGGAGGGGACCCTCCCCCACTTCCACCCTGCGCTCTTGGGAGGGAAGGCCCCTGCACAGCCCACACTTACGGGCAGGGAGCCATGCTCCACTCCAAGAGCAGAATATCTATGCAGATCACTTGACTACTTCTGCAGATTAGTTTCTTCCCCCATTTATTAATTTATTCAATCATTCAATTAATTTATATCAGTGTGAACTTAGGCATATTTATTTTATACTTTGGGCTACAATGCATACTTGCTTACTTTACTGTGTTGCAGTTGGCCCCTATGTCCCGCTGAGGTATTGCCATAGTTGTGAGTTTGTGTTTGTTTGGACACATCCTCACTTTCTGGCACAAGATGCTCCAGGCTTACCTTGTGTATTTCCCACCCCAGTCCCAGAATCGGCACAGCTGATTTTATAGTAACCAGCGCAATCTACAGCCCACTCTTCACACACTTACATTCTTCACAAAATAAAGAGGCAGGGCCTAGATTTGTTTTCTTCTAATGGTGATCACAGTATAGAAATACAGGTTGAACATCCCTAGTCCAAAAATCCAAAATCCAAAATGCTCCAAAATCCAAAACTTTTTGTGCACTGCAAATGAAAAATTCCACACCTGACCTTATGTGACAGGTTGCATATATTATTAAAAATACTGTCTAAAATTACCTTCAGGCTATGGTGTAAGGTATATATGAAACATAAATGAATTTTGTGTTTACACTTGGGCCCCATCCCCAAGATATCTCATTAAGTATATGCAAATATTCCATATTCTGAAAAAAATCCCCAAATTCACAACACTTTGGTGCCACGCATGCCAGATAAGGCACACCCAGCCTGTACTTCTGGATTTCTCCTGCACTGACTCTAGTCCAGCTCCGCGTCACCTGTTGTTGAAGACAGCAATGAAACTGCCGTGAGCCTGATGGCATTTGATCTCCACTAGGCTGTCCCTCCTGCTAAGCAGTGCTTTTAAATAAGACCTTGTGCTGGCCTGCCTAACGTATTTCTCAAACCTGCTGCCAGTTGGTTTTGGCGCCAACTCATCCTGCCAAAACCACAGCCACCATTTCTGCCACCCACGCAGTGCCACCCCTCTGCACTCTTAGCCCCACCCCAGCCAGGCCTCCAGAGCCCACCTACGCTCTCTGCTGTGAGCCCTTCAGGCTACATGGGAATAATGACTTTCACCCTTGACTTACGTGAGACAAAAGTCAGCAACACATCAAGAGCGCTTAGAGAGATCTCAGCTGCTACAGTTCAAGAGTCAGGCATGGCTGCCAAAAGGACCAAGGGGGCATTTAAACCCTGGTAGTGGAGCACAAGAACGTTTAGTCATAAAATACATGCATTATAAGTTCCAGATTTTGATTTTTGAAATGTACATACTTTATTTAAAAAGTATTGGAGGTATATAGGAAAAATTGTTAAGAACTTTCCTCAGTGTTTAGGCTTTCTACTATTTTTATAAACACACACATACACACACACACACACACACACACACACTACTTTCCCTTCGCCACCCCTCAGCTCTGTTTAAGTCCAACTCTCGCCTATTCCGCACCTGCCCCTGCAAAGCCAGTGCTGCCATGCATTTCCCAGCTCTGGGCTCAAGCAGGCACCACCCAGCAACTTACCCCACTTCCTAAGTGAAGGCCCCCCCTCTCTGAAGGGTCTGTCTTATGCCTTTCTTCCCCACCCTCAAATATCTTCTCCCCTTTCTGCAGTCTCAGCAGATGAATGACCTTCTGTGACGCTGTGAAATACATAATTGGTCGTCTTCCTGTTTCCTGGCACATCTTCAAAGTGGTAAGTGCCTTCTGTGTGCCGATGAGCTGACTGGTGGCTGGCAGCCCCATGGCTTCGGGATGGGGGCTCATCACCAGGAAGACCCAGGCAGGTTTGGAGCGTTGGCACTTCCAACCCCACTACCTCAACCTCCAGGCACGGGAGGGGGCCGAAGGTCAAATTGGTGGCCGATGGCCAAAGGCCTAATGAGTCAGGCCTCGGTAGTGAAGATCATCTGCACGGCTGAACTGCACAGCTGAGCTCTGAGGTTTCTGGAAGGTGGCGCATCCCTGGGAGGGCAGGGAAGCAATCCACCCTTCTTTACCCCACACACCTCTTCATTTGTATCCTTTAAAATATCCTTTATAACAAATCAGTAAACATGCTTCCCTAAGTTCTGTGAGCCTCTCTGACTAATCAATCAAAGTGAGGAGGGGGTCGTGGGAACGCCAATTTATAGCGGGTCGGTCAGAGGCACAGGTGAAACACAAGTGTGGCCTGTGACCGGCAACTGAAGTGGGGAGGGACAGTCTTGGGGACTGAGCCCTCAACCTGTGGATCTAGCGCTGTCTCTAGGCAGACAGTGACAGAACTGAACTGAATCGGAGGACACGAGGCGGACGTCTGCTGCAGATAGGCCGCTGGTTTGCTGGTGGGGAGAAATGCCTGTACACACAGTGTCACAAGTTTGTTGTGACAGTACAGTGGGAGGAACGAGTTTGTTTCTTCCACTCACCCTCCTTGTTTCACTGGGAAAAACAGAAGCAATCAGAAGGAAACGTGCCTCTGCCTGTCCCTGCGTCACCAGGGGTGAGCTGTCGGGCCCCTCTGCGTCCTGGCTGCCTCTGTGCACTAAATTCCACTGCTTCCACCTGCAACAGGAATCTGCCCCTACAGGGATTCCCTCCAGCCACTGTGTCTTTCCTGATCATCTTAACACCTGCCTCCTTTGTAGCCAGGCACTGCTCTCCACAGAGCTATCTACACTTGCTGTCTCCACTCTCTCCCCTACCTGCCCCTTGACCCAGTCCTTGTGTCACCTGCATCAGAACAGCTGACACCCCCACCCACCTCCCACCCCCACCCCACTGCCTGGAGACACACAGCCCTGCCTTCCCTCCCTTGCTGAGTGTTCCCGGCAGGTTCTGGTCTAGAGGTGGGGACCGCCAGGCTGGCTGCAGGCCTCTCCTCCATCCTCCATTGTGGCTGTGAGTACCACCCGTATGCTGCTCCGACACGTGGGTCTGCACCCACCGCCCCCTCCACGCAAGACTTCTCACCCAACTGCCTATTGAATGTCTCTGTGTGGATGTCCAATGCACCCATGAGGTGCACTGCCCATCTCATGGGACCAAAATAGAACTTTTGATCATCCCCACCAAAAATAAAAGAAATCTGATCAAATATCCAAGACAAACAAACACCTCCGTGCCGTATCAGACAACTATTCACCTGGTTGCTCAGGCCACCAATCTGAGACTCATCCCTCAGACTCTTCTCTCACTCCCCATTCTTTTCACCAGGAAACCCCACAGGCCTGCCTTCAAACATGCCTCAAATCCACCCACGTCTCTCCCCTGCACTGCCCCCCAAAAGCTGGCAGCACCTCCCTGGCCTATGCAACGTGCTCCCCACTTCTCTGCGCCCACCCACCAACACTCCAGGCTAGTTCCCCATTGGTGGCTTTGTGATACTTTTAAAACCGAAGGTGATTTGTGTCCCTCCTCTGCTCAAACCCCACCACAGCTTCCCATCAAACTAGAATCAAATCCAGAGCCTTTACCAAGGCCTAACGTACCTTGTGGCGGGGCTGTTTCTCCAAACTCAGATTCTCACCTTGGGATCTTTGCATTTGGTCCTGCTGCCTAAAATGTTCTTCCCCAGATATCTGTGTGACTCTGTGCTCCCTTACATTGTTCAGGCCTCTGTTCAAATGTCTCCGCCCTCGTTCCTCTCTCATATTCCACCCCTGATTACACCCAACTCTCTGCCATGCAAACCTGCCCCACCTTACCTAAAATAGCTGCCGCATCATCCTCGATTCCTTGCCCTGTTTTCTCCTTTTCCCTCAAGCACTTTCCATTACCTCAAACACATTCTTATTTACTTTTGTCTCAGTGCATGTAACTTCTTGAAGACAAGGACCTTGTCTCCGAAACTGAGAAGTAGCAGGGTGCCTAGCATGCATATATACGCAGCAAACATTTGGAAAAGTGAATGGATGAATGGCCTAAGGGGGCCCTCTCTCAGGTCTCCATCACCACAGTCAACACCAGGATATAAGATGCCTATAAACTACTGCAGCCTTAGAACACTGAAGCCCTACTTTACAGGTGGATTCAAATTTAAGATGCTTCATTTAGAACAATCCCACTTCTTGATATGTTCACTGTTGTTCTACATAATAAGAGGTCTTATACTCATGATGGGAGCCATAAAAGAACTCCATTAAAAAATTTAAATTTCATACTAATTCAGTTACTCTGCCTAAAAGGTTGGAAGTATAGGGATTATGCATTAATATTCATGAAATATAGATAGATAATGAAGAGTGAATCTTTCAACTCTTTTTAGCAGCTGACTAGAGCAGCAACAGATAATGAAAGATAAAAGTTTAAGAATGCTCATTCAATTACTGAGAAGGCACAGCCTAAGACTAGATTATTTACCTGGCAAAAAAATAATTTAAGTACTTTTAATGAAATTCCAACATTAAAAATTTTGCATTTACCTTTATCAACCCCAAAATTTAACTTAAAAATAGACTACTGAACCCTGAAACAACACAAAATGCACATAACCCTTTCTGCAGAGCTGTGAGAACACAAAATTTTCTTGTTACATGAAAATATTAAAGTTTATAAATAGCGGTATCTATCATCAGCACAGCAAAAGACTCTGTGTTCTAGTTAAACAGAAAGTCTGGCCTAACAGTGGATTCCCATGTAGGAATTACTGCTTTTCACAGACCAAAATATGATTACATATACTGGTAAAGAAACTGTTGCAAGCAGCACGTATAATGACAAAGGACTTGTCCTCACTTGTCTGCCCCCATCCACCAACACTCAAGGCTAGTTCCCTGTTGGCAGCTTTGTGATACTTTTAAAACTGAAGGTCATTTGTGTCCCTCCTCTGCTCAAAGCCCACCGCAGCTTATATATATCGACTATATAAAAACTCCTACAATTCGACAAGAAAAAGACCAACTCAGTTGAGAAGCATTGCACAGACAGGCAGCACAAATGGTGAATAAACATAAAAAAAAAAAAAAAAACAAACCTTCAACCTCATTCATAACCTGAGACCACAATAAAATACCATTTCACACCAGAGGGGTAAAAATGAAAAAGGTTGATAATGTAAGTGTTAGGAAGTTGTGAAGCAGTGGGAATCCTCCTATTCTGCTTGAGAAAGTAAAATGGAATAACAACTTGGGAGAATAATTTGGAATTATCTTATCAAGCTGAACACTGACGTAAGTACAAGGGAGCAATTCCACTCCTGCTTATGTGCAACAGAGAAACTTGCATAATATTGCTCAGAGCAGCACTGCTTATGACAGTTAAAGAAGAGAAATAAATAACCCTGGTGGAGGGGAGATAACTGGGTGGCCACACAATTCACTATCACACAGCAGTGAAAAGGAAGAAATAGCTTCCCACAATCACATACACGACTCTTAGAAACAATATGGAATGGAGGGTGGAGTCAAAGAACTACATACTATGTAGTTCCATTTTCATAAAACACTAAAATAAGCAAAATTAAACAATGTAGTTTAGTTTTACATATGCATGTGATAAAATTAATTTTAAAAACCAAGGAGCTGGACATCACCAATATGCCTACTGGAGGTGCCCAGCACTGATCTCCTCCACAAAGAACCCAAACAATAAAACAACAAATAGATGACCACATGCCAAATAGAGTGCCTAAGGGAGAACACTGGAATTCAGCAAGGAAGTGACAAAGACCCTCCAAGGGACAGGAAATCAGGATGACAGGACACAGGAAAGCAAAGCAGCCAGCCAGTATTGGCTCAGAGCCAAGAGGGAACCCCACTGTGGGGAGAAGAGAAGCTGGAGGTCCCCAGCACCCCAGATGCCCACCATGGATGGCTGCAGTCTTAGCCATAGGAGAGCCCTCAGCCAGCATAGGCCCTGAGCCCAGCATAGGGAGCTCAGGAATCCACACACTGCATCATTTCAGAGAGGGAATTCATGCTGGGATGTACCCATTCCCCGGGATCCAGGCCGCTGCAGTATTGTACCATTTTGAGAGAGGAGCCAGCACCAGAGTATATCCTGTTGGGGTCCCAATAGCCCCTGCATCTCCACATCCTTGGAGCCTTGTCAACATCCCACCACATCCACCCAAAGGGATGCAGTGCTGTGATACCAGCTGGACCCAGTGGTGCCGTCATGAGCCCAGTACCCAAGCCCAAGATGCGCCCTACACCCTGTGGAACAGGTGGTGCAGCACAGCAGGGAGGCTTTCCCCAAGACAGAGGGACCCCATGCATGCTCTCCTCAGAGCCTGAGAGCTGCCTGCCCAGGGCCTGCCACTGCCCCCACCAGCGACTCTGCCCTTTCCTGTGGCAAAGCTGCCAGACACACAGCCCAGGGGCCCCAAAACCAGCCCAACTGGCATCCTCATCCCCAGCAAAGCTGCACCACAGCCTCCACCACCAATTGCAGCTTAGGCCACAGAGGCACTCAAAGACACCACTGACATTGGTTATAGCTGAAGAAATCATATGGAGCCAAAATACTGCGCCAGAACCAAAACCAAAGCATTCTACCCAACCAAGACTATAGGACAGATCTACAAAAAAAAGTCATTCCCTACAAAAACTACTCCATAAAATTAAAAGAAGTGACTGTTTCATCAGATGCAGAGATATTAATGTAGGGACACAAGAAATGTGAAAAAGAAAGGAAACAATTACACCTCCAAAGAAACACAATATTACTTCAGTAACAAATTCCAAATAAAAGGAAATCTGTAAAATGCCTGAAAAGGAATGCAAAATAATGATCTTAAGGAAACTCAGCAAGATACAAGAGAAAAAATATAGATAATTCAACAAAATCAGGAAAACAATTCATGATATGAATGACAAATTTAACAAAGACATATATATCATAAAAAAGAACCAAACAGAAATCTTGGAACTGAAGAACTCAATGAATGAAATAAATACCATTGAGAGCTTCAACAATAGACTAGATCAAGTAAAAGAAAGAATTTCTGAACTTGAAGACAGGTCTTTTGAAATAACACAGTCAGATAAAAAAATAAAAAAGAATGAAGAAAGCCTACATGACATATGGGACACAATTAAGCAAACAAATATTCACATTTTGGGGATTCCCGAAAGGAGGAGAAGATGAGAAAATGCATAGAAAACCTATTTAATGAAATAATAGCTGTCCCAAGTCTTGGAAGAGATATGGATATCCAGATACAGGAAGCTTAAAGATCCTCCAACAGATTCAACCCCAAAAGATCCTAATGCACGTGATAGTGGAACTGTCAAAAGTCAAAGACAAAGTAAGAATTCTAAAAACAGCAAAAAAAAGCATCAAGTCACATATAAAAGAATCTCCATCAGATTAACAGATTTCTCAGCAGAACGCTTACAGGCCAGGAGAAAATGGAATAATACATTCAAGTGCTGAAAGTAAAAAAAAAAAAACAGCCAGCCAGGATTACTATACCCAGCAAAGGTATCCTTCAGAAATGAAGGAGAAATAAAGGTCTTTCCCAGACAAGCAAAAACTGAAGGAATTCATCAACACTACAATGGCTTTACAAGAAATGCTTAAGAAGAGTCCTACATCTGGAAGCAAAAGGACGATATTTACCACCATGAGAACACACAAAACTCACCAGTAGCACAAATACACAAATGAGAAACAGGAATCAAATGTATCACTACAGAAAACCACCACATCACAAAGATAAAGAATGAGAGGAAGAAAAAAACAAAGGATATATAAAACAGCCAGAAAACAGTTAACATATAAACACGAGTATATCCTCAACTATTAGTAACAACCTTGAATGTAAACAGATTACCAGTGACACGTCACGCTGATCATATATACCCTTGATATGATGTGATGAAAATGCATGTTACCTCTTGTGGTCTTCCTCCCCAAAACCCATATCCCCAGTCTAAACATGAGAAAAACATCAGAATACTCCCAATAACAAGGCCTTGTACAAAATACCCAACTGCTTAAACTGTCAAGGTCATTAAACTAAGGAAAGTCTGAGAAATTGTTGCAGCCAAGAGGAGCCTAAGGAGACATGACAACTAAATATTAGTATAATGTGGGGTCCATGATGGGATCCTGGGACAGAAAAAGAACATTTGGTAAAAAGAAAAAAAAAATTTTTTTTCTTTTTAGAGACAGGGTCTCACTCTGTCATCCAGGCTAAAGTGCAGTGGCACAATCATAGCTCACTGCAACCTCAAACTCCAGCTTCAGTTTCCCAAGTTGCTAAACTACAGGTATGTGCCACCAAGCCTGGATAATTTTTTCATTTTTTGTAGAGACAGGGTCTTGCTATGTTGCCCAGGCTGGCCTTGGACTCCTGTCAAGTGATCCTCATACCTTGCCCTCCCAAAGTGCTGGGATTACAGGCATGAGCCACCATGCCTGATCACAAAATTTTTAAATCCCAATGAAGTATGGACTTTAGTTAATGCTAATATACTAATAGTGGCTCATTAGTTGTGACCAATGTACCATAGTAATGTAAGATGCTAAAATTAGAGAAAACTAGATGCTGGGTATATGAGAACTCTTTGTACTAGCTTTGTAACTTCTGTAAATCTGAAATTGTTCTAAAATAACCTCTGGGGGGAAGAGGCTATGGGATAGGATCAGGTGGAGAACACTGTGGTTTTCACATTATTGAGAACATTCTAATTTTTTTAAGTTGGGAGGTGGGTTCATGGGTATTTGTTTTATTACTATGCCCCACAAGTACATAAATGACTCGTAAGTACTCCGTTTCTATCAAATAATACAAATGGAATTTAAAAAAGAAAGCACACAGGCCAAGCAGAGAGACAGGGGCATCAAGGGTCAGTATTTCACTAGCTAACGCTTGATGAATCTAGCATTGCTGGGCCCCAAAGCCTGGCACCCCACTGCCACCTGACTGCTACCCAGGGCCGGGGACCTGAAATAAGGAATCAGCTCATTTGGGTTCTGACAAAAATCATACCTGTTTTGGGAAAGGCTGAAGCCTCAGAGAGATAGAGGGTGTGAACTCATACCAAGAGCTATGGTTTCTATCAAAAGGTGACATTTCAGGCAGGGACCACTATCTTCCTGTGGGTATATTAAAAATATGAGTGAATGATGACCCTTCCCTGTATAGAGCATGTTTTAATTTACTAGGAGGTCACACAAGCAGCATTGGATTTCACTCCCACAACAGCCCTAAAGGGGAAGCAGTGACCTGCTCAAGACACCGCAGTTGATCAAAGCTGAGACCCCCATCCTGGCTCTCCTGACCCCAGGGTTAGTGCTTGTGTGTGTAGATTCATGAAAATAGGTATTTCGTTTGCAGTTACTGGCATGATTTGCAAAGCCTTCTACTGTTTTCAGCCTTGTTTCTTAGACTTCATAAAGCAAAGTCATTACCTATCACATGCTTTAATACTGCACTCCACATTGATTAGGGAGGAGGACGTGTTGTCACAGGGCTTAGTATTCTTATGGTTGGTGCACCTTGACTGTATTTTATTTTCATTTGATCAACATTAGTTATAGAGTAAATTATTGTGGATTATATTGTATATGAAAACAACAACAAAAGTATGGTTAGGCCCCAAGTAGGGAACAGGGAAATTTGTTGATAGGGAAAACATATTTTACAGCAATCTTGAAATGAACCCAATTCTTCTTCACCCCCACCCTATTTCCATCTTCCTTTTATGACTTATTCATCTATTGCTACGTAAACTTGGAAATTTCTTAGATCTCAAACTACAGACTACTGTAAAAAGAGGAAATGACTCGATCTTTCAAAAACTTTTTTAAAAAAAATGTTTTAACTTTTAGTTTTGAAATAAGCATAGGTTCATGGGAAATTACAAAGATAACACAGAGTGGTCCCATGTACCTTCCACCCAGTTTCTCCCAATGGTTACATTTTATGCAACTGCAATACAGTATCAAAACTAGGAAACTGACATTAGTATAATGTGTGTGCACAGTTCTGTCATTTATCATGTGTCAGACTACTGTAGCCCCCACCCCAATCAAGACACAGGACTATTCCATCACCACAGAGATCTCCCTCGTGGTACCCCTTTTATAGTCACAGCCATCCCCAAACTCTGATAACTAATCTGTTCCCCATCTCTATAACTGTGTCATTTTGAGAATGTTATATAAATGGAATCACACAGTATGTGACCTTTTGAGATTAACTTTTGTTGTTTTAAAGCAAAAAGAAATTTTATTGAAAGGATAGAGAACATGCTTTGTATGATTTTGATTGTTTGAAATTTGCTGCAATTTGTTTTTTGGCCCAGCATATGGGCTAACATGGCAAATGTTCTGTGGGTGCTTGAAAAGATGTGATTCTGCTGTTGCTGGGTGGAGTGTTATAAATGTCAATTAGATCCTGTTAATTGATGATAGTGTTGAGTTCTTCTATATCCTTGCTGAATTTCTGTTTAGTTGTTCTACCAACTCTTGAGAGAGAGGCATGGAGATCTCCAAGTGTAACTGTGGATTTGTGTATTTCTCCTTGTAATTCTATCAGTTGTTGCTTCATTATTTCACAGTTCTGTTGTTTGGTTCGTGTATACTTATGAATGCTATGTCTTCCTAGCTGACTAACCCTTCTCTGTCCCTGGTAACTCTGCTTTTAAGTTTCATTATCTGACATCAATATAACCATTCCTGCTTTCTTGTGATTAATGTTCACACAGTATATCTCTTTCCATTTTTTAGTTTTCAACATATGTACATATATAAGCATATAAAAT
The DNA here is from genome assembly GCA_028533085.1 of Varecia variegata. NCBI lineage: Eukaryota > Metazoa > Chordata > Mammalia > Primates > Lemuridae > Varecia > Varecia variegata. Next base: position 71,052,033 of record CM052437.1, on the reverse strand, counting down.
GTCTCTGAAGTGTGCCAGAATAAGACAGGGGAGACAGACAAGCTGCTCAGAGAAAAGGACACTTACTTGGCCAGGACTTGGTGTTGAGAGGGAGGGGTATGCAGGAATCAGTCAGGAACAGCTTAAATTCAGGGGGCCTAGAATTGCACAAAGGAGTTCAGAGCCCTTTGCCACATAATCTATTTGGAATTTGGCTCTAATTTAGGAATAAGAAATTTCTGTTTTATTAGTTATATTTTTGCTGAAAAAGCTAGATGATTAGATATTCTATATATCAGTCCCTTAAATTTTCCATTCCTGAGGTGTTCAAAATGACAGGCCTCCTCACGAACATATCCTCCACATTGCAAGCAAACCACCTGAGGGGACAGGATTGGGCCTCTCGCCGCTGGCCTCCTAAGGGACGCGGAATATCCGAGCACCCTGCTCTAGAGTTACAAAGGACATAATGCCACCATTTTGGTTAATCAGAAGATCCACTGAGATGTTATAGATCTCGATGGATGGATCTCAGCAGCTCCAAACCTAATCACCAGGACACTATGACATAAAGAGCTCCAATGCTGAAGACTAGAGGATCTGGTTATGTAACAGAGCACACTGCGATAGTTTTTTGGGGTGTAGCATAACTGACAGAGCAGAATGTATGTATACTGCCTCCTGTAAAGTTATAAATATTTCCCATCCCTCCACTCTGCTGGTGACCCAGATAGTGGCTCCACTGGGCAAAAATAAGTGCTCCATCAAAAATTCCTAAAAGAAGAGAAATTATTCATTCCCTGCTGTGTGATAATATGGACTCTGCTATGTGATTTCCCTGCTGACCCTTCTCCAGGAACCCACCGTCCCACAAGCCGGAATCTCTGCAGGGGAAAATCTGAGGCATGGGAAGAAGCAACTCGAGCTCCTGTTTCTGGTATGTTCTAAAGCGCTACAGTGCCCCGTGCTGCTTCCTATTTCTCCATTATATTTTGTTAAATTTCTCCGCATAAGACAGATCTCTACTGAGTATTAGCTCACCATAAGGATCAAAGATCAGAATCGCCAATGAACACTAGTCATGGAGGGGGATTTTTAAAAGTCTAATGAATTATCTAAAGTGTGAATACATGAAAACTCCCAAATGAAGGAACTCAGAGTAGGTCTCTTTAGGGAAGATCAAGGTGACAACGCAGATGCCCAGGCCCTGTCCACCTACTCCAGGCTGGTCTGAAGTGGACCCTGAGCATCCCAGGTGACCCCTGTGTGCAGCTGCAAGCACTGGCTTACAGAGCTTCCCTGGGCTTGGAGAGAGCAGAGAGGCAGGCGCCGCGCCATGTCTACCCCCACTCCGTCCCCACCAACCTCCCTCCACGCCTGACACCACCCAGCCCACAAAAGTCAGCCCTAGCTGCTTGCAGCTTTCCTGGAATTCAGACTCAGGTGGTAGACAAGCTCCTGGTCTCACTGCAGTTGGGAAGATGGGGGGACTGGTGTCCCACACACTCTGAACACATTTTCCCACAGAATCCTGCAGGGTACAGCAGCCCGGTTTGTGGTACAAAACTGCCTGTCCAGACCAAGCACAGTGGCTCACGTCTACAGTCCCAGCACTTTGAGAGGCTGAGGCAGGAGGATCAGTTGAGCCCAGGAGTTTGAGACTGCTGCGAACTGTGATGATGCCACTGCACTCTAGCCTGGGCGACAGAGCTGTTGCCCTGCATCAAAAAAAAAAAAAAAAAAAAAACAACCTGCCTATGCAGCACTGCTCTTAGAATTCCAAGACTGCAGATGCAATGTCATCTAACCTCTCCCTCCATGTCACTGCCATAGAAACCGCACTGAGGGAGGTTAACACACAGCCATGAGATCGCGACACCCCGATTCTTCCAGAGACGTCTGCTCCAAGCACAAGCTGCAGAAGCTAGAATCTAACCACTGAGAAAATATGACCAACATTTTACAAAACCTGTCTTAAAAATGAGCCCTCAGGCTATGAGATAGGAGCATTTAAAGATGGTCTGCACTGAGCCCCTCCCACAGAAGAGCCCTCTAGCAGACCCGGGCTCCATGCAGGGAAGATGGTCCTGTCTCTGCCTGGAAACGATGGCTTTCCTAGCACGTCCGGCCTTACCCTCTGTGAGCACTACAGCAAAGCCTACAGGGCCCCTGGGAAAGACTCTAAATACAAGTCCAACTGCGGGTGGGGCCTCAGATCTGCTGCGTTTCCCACTCGTGCCCCTTGATTGCTGCGGAGGGTCCAAGCAGAAAGCATCCTATGGAAACACGACAATATGGACTGAGCACTCCACACATGGTCTGTGAAGGGGGGTGCCGCTTGCACATATGAAATGAGGAGAGAACAATTATAAACAGAACCCACATGGAATGTTGGCAGCATGAGAGGCAAGCAATTTAGAAAAACTACTAAAAAAAAAAAACTCCAACTCTAGAAGCCTCCCCCGCCCCCCTGCCGCCCCCCGCCGCCCCGGCTGTGTCCCTGGAGGGGGCAGGCTACCTGAGCACACTCAGGAGAGATGTCCCCGCTGCAGGGCCCCTGGCCTGGAGTCCACACTGGCTGGGGACTGCTCCTGACCCCGGCTTGGTAACGCCGGGGAGGCCTCCAGACAGGAAGGTCACAGAACAAGGGCTTTGGTCAGAAAACAGCCACAGCAGATTCAAAACTCGGGTTATCCTTACTCCTTGCAAGCAGCAGTCAAGCTCAAATCTCACCCATTAACTTGTCAGTGTGATTGTCAGTCCGGTGTGACTCTGAGGAGCAGAGAAGGCACATTGCACTTCCCAGGAGACGCAGGGCCAGCCCCCACAGTTACCAGGCAGGAGGGCACGGTCACCTTCTGCCCCAGCAAGCACTGAGGGTTACTCGTTTCCATCCCCAACTTGCATCCTGTTAATAGACTGCTGGTTAACACAGTCCCACAAATTGTTCCCCTTAAACTGTGATCTCTCATGGTCTGATTTATTCATGTTTTTACAACCATTTTACATCCTGGAGCCAGTGCCATTTCCACAGAAAACATTTCAATGTCACAATAAAAGTCAACAGGAAAATTGATTCTGATAGGCAGAAACCTAAAACTCCAGATGCTTTTGCCTCCCCAGCCAGGCATCGCAGCAGCATGCCACGGCGGAGGCATGAGGTCCCTGGGACCACCCCACCCCCTGTGTTCCAGGACCACCAGACACACTTCACACGAAGGACAACTCTGCGGTTTCCCATGTGCTCCCTTTGGACCCGCACACTCTAGTGGTAATCCCATAAAATATTCTCACGCTGGCAGAGCAATTGATTCTTAATCACCTGTTCAAGGTCTAGTCTGCTTAAAGCCTACCCTGTGACTCACACACGACAGGAGTAGACTTTTCGCTTTCCTAGAGGAAGGAAGTCAAGAAAAAAAAAACTCTCTACTTTTCCTAATTTTAGAATCTCAACTGCAGCAATGTTTCCATTGCAAGCTCGGAGTGGCTGTTCCTTTCATACTGTTCTCTCACATCCACGTCATCCACATGCCTGGCCTAGGGACTCTTAAAGTAAGACAAGGACAGAGTATCCGTAATCTAACACTCAGGTGTGGGAAAAAAAAAAAAACAATAAAATAAAATATGGTACAGCAAGAAGGAAAGGCTTTGGGTCAGGAAGACATGAGCTCCCAGCCTGATCTACCCACAATGAGCCCCGGGCTTCGGCCGAGTTGCTTAATCTCTCAGAGCCTCACGTCCTGGTTAGAGGTAAGCACTCGGACAATGGGCTGTCACCATGTCATCACCACGGTGTGTCAGAGATGCCAGCCTGGGCAGCAGAAAGAACACAGCTTATAAGCAGCAGACCTTGGTCAATAAAGCTGTTGTACATACTCAACTCTCTGGCCCTGGGCAATCCCCCTAACCTCTCCTGAGGCTTCATGTCTCCATCTGTCCAATGGGGACAATAATATCTGCATTTGAGACCAGAGATGATACACAAGAGGTGGCAAGCCCTGTGCCAGGCACCTACCAAGCACCCCCTAGGTTACAGCTGCTTCCACTGACTGTACCACCGGGGGAACTGTAGAATCAATGCAACAATATTTTTTTTCTTAGCACCTGTCAATACTTACTGAGCAATTATTTAAGCAATTATCACAGATCTACCCACTATAAAAACTAGAGCATCAAAGGCTGAGGTCATCTCTCAACACTTGGTACCCTGTAAGGAAGAAGCAATTGTGTACCCAGTGTGCTGCAGTAAGGAACAGGGACAGTCACCTCTTTGTTGGCAGAAACTCAATGAGCAACTCCCAGGTATCAAGAGACCTCCACACCTACACCTGCAATAGTAGCTATACCCTACAAATGTAATGACTGAGTAAAGTATGTAAAATGTCTAAGCAGTCCTTGTGGAGGCAAAGTCAGCTACCAGCAGTCTCCAAAATACCAAAAAGCTGGGATATGATAAAATAAGGAGCAAATTTATGGCGATTTTTCTAAGTATATACACTCTGGGAAAAATTTTTATTAAATAAATTGAGGCTAATAGGAAGATAAATAGTAAAACTTTCCTTTACTACAAGAAATATTACTGCCTAGTGTTCTAATGAATGTAGGAGTGACAGGCTTAACTTTTCATTTCCTCCTGCTCACTGCTCAGTTGAACGGAGTTGCTGGCTTCTACAGTAGGAGAGGAAGTGACGTGCATGGGATCACTGACATTTACACCTGGGTATTCACACCAGCAACTGACACAGCTTGTGAAATCCAGTCCGTTTTACTGAACTTAGCCCTTGTCACCTAAGCCATTGCCTTTCCCACCTCATAACACTGACATCCTTCTACCCGTCCCGCTAGGACACTTCTCTCCTAGGAAAGCCTCCAGTAGCTCTTCATAAGGTGAAAAACCTTCAGCACAGCATGCAAAGCCCTTCACACACTCCGTCCTAGCCACACTCTAACAACAGTGAGTTACAGTCAATTCTCAAGTACATGTGGGAGGACTGACGTACACAGTCTTACGCCTTTGTGCACATAACTCTGGTGTGAAAGGAAGGAGTCTGCCACCACACTTTTCCCTTGGTGTCCTCTCCCCAAAGGAGGCAGGTCAGAGCCAGGAGGTCCCCAAGACCTTGCTCCTTCTCTCCAAAGGGGAGATGAGAGTACAAGGCAGGAAATGACCGCCTGGAAATAGGGGCTCAGAGACCCAGCACAGGCCCCTCTGGATGCAGCTCAGACACCCCTACCCTCCTCAAACAGCTCTTCTGGCCCAGCCCCAGGTGCCCATCAAGCTGGCACAGCACAAACCTTGAGTGCCTAACACCTGGGAAGGGCGCCCAGGCTGACATCTTGCCTACCATTCTGCCAGGCCGGCACTGCTTTCATTTCTTTCCGATGTACCAAACGATAAGGCTGGCTGAGCTAGCACTTTTCCTGTTGGGACTTCAAAGACCACTGACCAAACAGCACATGGCTAGTCCCCAACCCAATGTTGTTTAAGTGAGCTAGAGTCTCAGGGACTCATTACCCAGCTAGTCTACCCAGCCTGCCCTGGGCTAAGGGGACCCACCATACCTCCGTAAACAAGTCCCCGTATTTATTAAAACTTGTTCCAAACATAACATCCCCTGGCTTTTCCCAACTCCTCCCCAAAGGGTCAGTTCTCCCTGCCTTGGGTACCAGGGACTGGCCGTAAGAACCTCTGCTACAGTGGTTGTCACAGACCCAAGCTGCCGCTGGGGTCCAGCCCCATTCCAGAAGAGCATGAGAAAAGGTGTCTGGAACTATATTTTATATCTGTTTTTTTAATTGCTAAAACAGTCACTGCAAGAAAAATAGCCTAGAATACAGGCTATTATATACACTCATAATAAATACTTACTACATGAATTGCTGTATCTCATGACTTTCCAAATGAACATTTTTCTAAACACAAAAGTAAATTTAAGTAAACCAGGGTTTTGTGTGGATCTCTTTATGAAATAAAAGTAATCCTTTAGAATTAAATGGGTACAGACATATTTGTAAGCATGTTTGCATGTAATCTATTCGTGGTTCTTCATACACCATCTTGTCTGCGTAATACACGCTTGCTAGGTGCTCGTGGAGAATACACTGCCATGAGTGAGCATGTACATTTCCTGCCTCAGCACCTTCTGAACGAGGACCAACAATAACTTCAGGGCTGTTAAAGTCACTGATGATCAAGAACTTTCCAAAGAAGTAGTGTCAGATTCTGATACTAATGAATTATTAATAAATTCTGATGCTCAGATCTGAAGATCTGTAATTTCTAGCTTATATTCCATTCCCTTGAAATCTGACAAATGGATTGAAATGTGACTGCATTTCCAAATGCTCAGTCTTAAAAGGTTTAAAAAAAATGACTATTTTTTTAAAATCTGAGTTATGCTGGGTTTGACAAGAATGTTCTTATGTAACAAAAATCTCCTAAGATAGGAATGGAAACACCCCAATGGTGTTTGTCTTGCATGGGTCCGAAAGACCGAAGTGGGAGTGCCCTATGAATGCAGGAGGGGATCTAGAGCTAATAGGGCCAAAAACACCCCAGGGCAGGCAGGGCCAGACACACAGTGTAGGGGGAGGGAGAAAGGAGGAGGGTGTGGAACCAGGCTGCAAAATGTAAGCACCAAGTCCTCCGTTCCAAACCAGGACCTAGCTCTGGAAATCAGAATGAACAACTCCCTAAATAGCGGGAACCATGTGTCACTTTCTCCAAAAGAATCATAAAGGATAACAAGGCAAAAACACCAAGACACTTAATCCTATCCTTATGAAATACTACATATTAATTTGATACTGCTCTGAATATCGTACATCTAAAGGAGGCATAATTGAAATTAAAAATGTTCCAAAAGATTTTTTTTTTTTAAAAAGTGGTCGAGGAGAAAGAACATATTCACAAAGTTTTTTTGTAGTAGTAGTAGATCAAGTAAAAGGAAATCTAATTTAGATTAAAGTAGTAAATTTATAGAAACCATTATACCAAGAGATTTCACAGTCCAACATTATAGATTTCAGAATACTTTACAGCAGTTTGTAAATAACAGAAGCAAATTATGGTTTTTAAGGAGAGCTCGTGTACTGGGTGTTTATCCTTGCAGCTCCTTCTGAGACAAAGCTCTGGAGGTGAAATTATACCTTTTCTTAAAGCACTTCCCACTGCCCAGCCAGGACAGAACACCAAATTAACTGGATCACCAAATACTAACTCCTATTTTAAATCAAATGGCCCACACTATTTGTTAAGGCTAAGAAATATTTCTGTTACACAGCGACATGTTCTTGTCCAGTGTCTGTTGTTACAGGACCCGAGGCCCCGACTCCACATGCTGCACTGCACTTACGGTTTTAGGGTAACACACAAGCAGATTTCTCATACAAGCAGGTAAAACCTTTCTGAGAATCCCTCATCAGTTTGCAACTCTTTTGTTGGAGACTTACCTTCTTAGCATCAAAGCTGGAATCAAACCTTTACTAGACTGAAAGCACCCCGAAAGCAGTTCTGATTTACCTTTGCACGACCTGTCCCAACACAGTGTGCAGGAGGCACCATCAGCACACATTCGAGAACTGCGTGTGCGCCGAGCGGGATTTGCCGGGGCCGCACCATCTTACAGGCTGGAGCCGCTTCCTGGCTACACACTCGAAACCATCGCCTGCTAAAGCAGGAACAGGGATGACTGAATTTTGAACCAGGTCCCTTGAAAACTTAAATGTCATGTGGTTCAACAATTCAGGGCTACATTTATTGCCACTGCCATTTTACTATTTAAAAACCTACTGTCCAGATGAAACATCTGCGGCAAACACAGCAACTTCCCCCACCTATTTTAAGCAGAAAACTGCAGACTTACCCTTGGCACACAGTTATGAGAGGTGACTGGAAGAACGCAGAACTCTTCAAAAAGATGAATTTTTCAGCTGATTACACCTCTGAAGTTACAAAGCCGCAGGAATCCTCCAAATTCTCAAATCCAACTCAAATCTCAGCAGAGAATTATAATCTGGGACGTCACTTGTATAAAAGGAACACATGAAATCTAAAAAGACATAGGAAGAAGCACCTATCAGATATGCTTACTTGTTTAAGGAACCACTTTAAAAAAAAATAACTGGTTATTTGCCTGAAACCAATGTTTTTATTAAAATAATACACCCTAGAAAAAAAAGTGCTGTGTGTCCGAAGACCTCTCCCAACACACAAATGTCCTCACCTTTCCCACCTGCCATTCCCTGGGCGAGCTCTGCACAGAGGTGGGGGGAGGAGAAGTACACTCTGTGAACAGCTGGTGGAGAGAAGTGATGGGGTTCGGGGGGACAGCCGGAATAACCAAGGCCCTGAGCTCCCAAGTCCCTTCCAGGCCTCCTCCCACCAACAACCCCACCCGTCAACACCTGCCCCAAACATAGAGGAGGCTGCCAGAGGGCAGGAGGCAAGTGTGGCAGCTTAATTAGGGAGAAGGTTGCAGGGGGCTACTGTTTAGAGGCCCCCTCCTCTCTTGGAGGTCTCTAGCACTGGCCGGTTACTGAGAGACGCCACCAACTGGACCCATCACCTTGGGCTAAAAACATCCTCCCTCACCACCCAGGAAATTGGAGACTAACAGTCCAAAACCACAGGGAAGTTACGAGGAGAAGAGCCAGGCAGACGAGACCCACAGCTCTCCCTCCTGGTGGGGAGAGCCTGCCGCTGCGTTTCGTTCAGGACACTGGGAAATGTGTTCGGTCTCTGGCTCACCTTTTCGAGGGGACCCCGAAGCACTCCGTGGACTTCGAGCTCACTGACATTTTTAATCACATTTCAAACCCAGTGGGGATCTGTCTTGACAGTTCACTCAGAGAAGATCTATTAATTCATCCCTAGCATGATTATGATCCAAAATGTTAAATGCCCCATAGAAAAAAATTCAAATTCTATTTTAGTCAGATAGAAAAAGATAATTCAAGCAGGGCTATCATAAAAATGTTATAAGGCAAGTTCATAAATTTTGATTTAAAATTAATTCCTCTTTTATGCATTCTCTAGCATTATTTTAAAGGCTGCATGATTTTAAAATACATATGATTTAATGCCAGGAAAAGGTGATGACTGAACACAAGGGGAATACCAGATCTGGGCGAGATGTTAAGTGTATACAAGAAAGATTGCTCTTCTCTCTGCTCTCGAAATGGAAATATTAGTGCGGGACTGAAGTCTCAACTGAGGGTTCCTGTTCCTCATGCTGACACTGCCAACCTCATCCATGCCGCTTACACAAGAAGGCCACCGACACAGGGCAATGGGCGGGGCAGCGTGACCCTGAACATCACATCTGTAGTTGTATTTTCAGGGGTATTCTAGACATGAGTTGTATTTTTAAAATTTTAAGTGGATGGTGAATTTGCCTGGAGTCAGACTTCCCTGGGCCAAGGCTGGGGAGGTGTTTGTACAGCTGTTTGGGTTGTCCTGACACAGGCCTCCCTCAGTGTGCATGGTGCTCTCACGAGGGATATTATTTAATCTTTCCAATAACCTTCCAGGATAGATATTAACACCCAAATTTACAGAGAAGTGAACTTTCTCAGGAACACTAAAGGTTTTCCTTAATAGTCTTTCAAGTTAGAAACTAACTGGCCTTTAAAACTCCAAATCCAATGGTCTTTGCACACCCCTAGTCTCTTCTGCACACGAAAGACCCTCATCACAACAAAAGAGGACCCAACTTGGGAGCAGCTTACCTGCTAGCCCCAAGCAAAACAGCAACAAACTGGATTTGGAACCTAAGTCCTTTGCTACTCGGAATAGTGAGCAAGTCAGAACACAGTGCCTACAAGCACAAGCAGTAAAGGAAAAGCCAGACACAACGGAGCAGGACTTGAACTAATGGAATAGCTCTAATGAAAGTGAAGCTGTTTGTTTAAAATCCATTTAAAGGTGCCAGTGGCCATCTGGGATTCAAGTGTGAAAAATGAAGGTTTCAGTGTTTTCCTTGAGAAAAGCATTCCATTGGCAAACTGTCAATCCACAAAGCATGCACCTTAAATAAACATAGTGATCAAAACCTCTCTCTTTACGGGTTTAATTGAAGTCTGCCCACTACCTCTGTTTAATGCGGCGCTGCTACCTCATTCAAAACCTCTGTTAAGAAAGAACATTTCAAATCAGGTCTTAATTACAACCTGTGATCTAAATCCATTGGGAAAGAATACACTTTTGTGCAAAAAACTGTATCAGCCTGCAAGATAAACACCCACACAAGGTCACCTGGATGATAGAAGGCCCTCACCAAAGGATTCATCCAAGGATTTTCTACGCAGCCAGCTTTAGGCAGATAGGAATATAAGGAAGAGGTGGATGCTTTTCTTTGAAAATATTCCACTAGCACCATGTGCATCTCCTTTTAGAAATAAAAAAGGGCAGGGGTGGGGGATGGATAGCAATTAACACACTGATACCATAGGTATCTCTTCACTTTAATTTGGATCATTTATAACACAAAATTTTACCACTGTAAAATCCAAGGGATTATCTGAATTTTCTGTAACCCTGATATTTCCTTTTTTTTTTTTTTACCCCCAACTAAAGCCACAACCAAGGCTTCCTGCAGTCTTTTCAGAGGCGTTTAGCTGCAGCGCCAGGCGAATATGGTGGGCACGCCCAGGTGTCACTGCCTGTCACAGGCACAGGGCTGGGCATCGAGATGCCCCCATGCAAGTCGTCCTGGCCCATTCCACATTCCGAGTGCCTGCCAGGGGCAGGGACAGCATCTTCTGGTGGTCCTGGACTGGTTCTTCCCTCCTTCCAAGTCTGGGAGGGAGGTCAAGTGCTGAGGCCCGTAACTAACTCGAGTTACTCCAGTGGAGCCCTTCAGGGTTAAGGAGAGGGCCGTGTGCCTTGTTCTGACAACAGCCCAAGGCCGTGTGTCCTGTGGGCACAGTGTCACTGGACACTGTTACCCTACCTGCGTTAGAGCTGGCCTATTTGTCCAGACAGCTGAAGTCACCAAAAGGCTGAAGTCAGCCTTCAGAAAGCTCAGGGGACCCCACCTGTCCCACTTTCTGACTGACAGAAATGGAGACAGGCAGGAGAAGAACACGCACTGGTCACAATGAGGCCCTCACGGTGGCTTCGCCTCTCCGTTAGCCTCATCAATCTTCACAGCAACCCTGGGTTACATCTCACCATTCAGCTCAGGAACTAAACCAGCCAGAATCTGAAGGCACACTTGTCTGATGCTAAGGCCAGAGTGCTTTCTCCTGGCAAAGATCACCAGGAAGCGGGTAGAACCTTGACACTTGGCAATAACGTTGCTGCTGCCATCTGTCTGGGGTCTCTGCCACCCTGGGGGGCCGGCTCCAACCCCCCAAATCAGGTGGAGGCCGTGTTAGGCTGCGTCAAGAAGCAAGCCCAGGAACACACACAACACCTCCATGTTCAAGGGTCCTGTTTCTCCGAGATGTCAGTGTGGCAAAAAAAGACAAAAAGACTTGTTGATGTTATCTGGATTAGTAATGGGCACAACCTTGACTCAGGTGTGCATCATAACCAAATCTTTTCTTTGTGACACATACCAGGGAACTGCCCCAGACCCCTAGTCTACAGGTAGAGCTAAAGGCAATCGTCTTCTTTTTATTTACCAAAAAAAAAAAAAAAGCATAGGCTTTGGGTCTCAGAGCTCTCTAACGCCCCATCTTGACCTCCCCGCACCCCCCACCCCCCAGCAGGCTCAGCAGCGGGTCTCCAGTTCAGAATGAATACGGAGGCGTCAGTGCCTGCCCAGAACAGCACGGGGTCAGGGCCGTCTGGGGGACCGCTGGCAGGACTAGCTGTATTTCATTCCTACTGAACTACTTGGAAGAAAACCTTATTCAAGTGGGAAAACACTGGCTTCAGACACTGAACAAAGCTCCACAAGTCTCCTTGAGTGGTTTGGCTGAAGTTCAACCCGTGTGGACTGACACTGAGCAGCTTAGATGTGTTTATCAATCCGAAACTCAAAGGCTTCCAAGGAGATGACCTCAGCTGTCTCTTATCATCCCGTGCACGGTGGTTCCCAGGCTGGGCTCAGAGAGGACCGAAGTCCACAGGCTAGTTTCAACGCTTCAAAAAGCCTCGCTGAATTTAGGATTTTTTTTTTTTACTCAAGATAAAGCTGTCCTGAAAAGGAAAAATATCAAGTTTCTCTGCACTAGGCTGGAATGATACCAATTCCAAATAGTGATGCTGGTTATCAGGTTGATTAGAAGTTGATTAATAAAAATGGGAGGGAAAAAACTACTAATTTCTAACTCTCTAAACAGCCACAGAGTGGCTGAGGTGGGTGTATTGGGGAGGAAGATAACTAACTGGTCAAATTTTAAGCTCTGTCAGTTCTACATTCTGGAATGATAATTTCTGCCTTCCAATATCCCAGGACTGAGAAAAGAAATAAACTGCAAGCAGTGGGCCAACCCAAAATATGGACCAGAAAAGATGTCAACAAGGGTGACAGGGCTGCAGGGTTCACTCAGCCACCACCCCGGGCACTTGACCCCAATCCTGTATCTCTGGGGCACATGGGAACAGCCCTTAGAATTATCAAAAATTGATGATATGGTGCCAACAATTCATCACAGCTTATCTAAAATAGCACAAGAAAGTCATAATGCAAAGCTTAATATGAATTTAAATTTTATAGTCTGCGGCCTAAAAATCCTAACATATAGAAATTTGATTAGTAACATGCTTTCCAAAGGTTTGTAGAGCTTTTTGTTTACATATTTAAACGCGACAGTACTCCACCCTCCAAAGGTCTGTTAGGTGTTTCTCCAAGATCTGTCTACAGGTCCAAACCACTAGGAGTTTCCGTCATCAGCACAAAAGCCTTGCTATACATCTCAGCGCCACAGCCAGACAGTCTGATTACATTTAGCATTTCTAACAGGCTCACCCGCATTCTTTATTCCGCATCCACAGGACTGATTCATCGTCTAGGTAGTGACAACACCAATAAGAAACATGCTGACAAAAATAAACTTTAAACACTAAAATGCACTATTGAATAAGAGCTGTCCAAACCTCATTTTTTGAAGGAGGGAAAGAGAGAGGGAGGAGTGGAGGCAGTCAGGGGAGCAAATCCTGTTTCTCCCTCTCTATCCTCCCCCCGCCCCACACACACACAGATTTTTTTTTTAACAGAACCTTAAAACTCAGGCCAGAAGGCTAGACACAAGCTATTGTTAACAGTGGTCACAACGAATAAATTTAGGGAGTAGAATCAGGAGTGAGAAGCGTTACTTTACCTTCAACTTTATTAATTTCTGTAACATTTGAACTTTTACAATATGTTTTACTTTGGTCACCAAGGCTAGCTATTAGACAAAACTGCACGCTCTCTTTCCCACATCTATCCAGGCACCTCTGCCAAGCGGAGGCCGGGAGTGAACGTGGGTGGGGGGCTCTTCCTCCCTCCCTCTCACGCAGCCAGCCATCACTAAGCAAGTCCTCAGCACCTGCCCCTCTGCAGCCCCCTGCCCTGTCACCATGTCCAATCTCCACTGCTGAAACAGCAGCCACTACCTCTGCCTGGAAGCCCTGTTCCCTCTTCCCTGGCCCTCCCTGCTAGCCTTGGAAACTCCTCCCACCCTCATTCAAAAAGCTCTTCAAAAGCCCCCTCCCACAGGAAGGCTTCCCAGATGGCTCCAGGGTCAGTTAAACACTTTGTCTTCTGGGTCCCCTTAGTGCCTTACAGTGTTTATTACACCGTGGAGTCTTAGGTATCCCATCTGCTACGGGCTGAATTGTGGTCCCCAAAATTACTATGTTGAAGTCCCAACCCCCACTACTTCAGCATGTGCCTGTATTTGGAGATAAGGTCTCTAAAGAGGTGATTAAGTTAAAATGAAGAGCGTAGGATGGAACCCTAATCCAATAGGACTGGTCTTCTTTTAAGAATCGGAAGAGACACCAGGAGTGTGCACACAAAGAAAAGACCACACAAGAAGCAGCTGTCTGGAAGCCAAGGAGAGACCCCAGAAAAAGCCAATCTTATCAATACCTAAATCTTGGACTTCCAGCCTCCAGAACTGTGAGAGAATAAATGTCTATTGTTTAAGCCCTTGGTCTGTGGTACTTTGTTATGGCAGCCTGGGCCTTTCATGAGACTGTCAACCCTGAATTCTCAAGACATGTGACACATCCAACAGGAACTTGAAAAACGTTTCCTGAGCAAATATAAATACAAGAAATGAATGAATGGAGGGATTCAGTGTCAAAGCCATCAGACGACCCATGCTGCCCCTCTCAGCTCCCTCCTCCAGCGTTCCAGAGAAGAACTGATTCTCCAGTTTTCAACACCCATTCACCCTACAAACCCCAGTTTAGGCATCTCTACCTCTGGGACCACGGGGCTTCTCCTACACAGGAAGTCTAGCCTTCCCTTCCCTGTGCAAAGCCCTAGAGTAGCACCCATCACACTGTAACATAAACATGGTATATTTTGCATTTTAATCGTGATGCTTCACCATGTGCACACAAAAGTACTCTGTCACCCAACCTCAACAATTACAAACATACCGCCACCCCCCAGCCCTCACTAGATGACTAAAGATAATTACATGCAAAAATCAGTCTGCCCATAAACACTTCAGTGCGTATCACCAACAGATAAGCACAACTCCGTTACCACATCTAAAATAATTACTACACTAATATAAATATCATATCTAGTTAGCGTCCCAATGTTCTTGGTTGTCCCACAAATGTCTTTCTATAGCTGATTTATTTGAATCAGAATCCAAATCATGTCCACCAATTACAATTTCTGTTTCTTAAGCCACTTTAAATCTATTTTAATGACAGCGGGTTGAAGAGGCTGCATGATTTGCCCCACATATGCCGGCATTCCGTCTCCCTGGTGTCTTTCAGGTGTGCCCCCATCCCTGGCATTTCCACCACACTGGCAGTCAGCCCTGGGACTCCTTAGGTGGGAGACACTGATGTTCTCAAGAGCAGGGACCCCGCACTGACCACGTGTTCGGCACTGAGAGCGGCCCAATTAACCTGTGATTTAGTAAATGAAACAACAAATTAGAGGCACTAAAGTATCAGCAATCTTGCCCCTTTCTTTGCCTTTCCAGGGCTCACATTTCCAAATGGGATTTGCCACAGGGTTGATGGCCCTTCCAAGTCCCTTCCAGAAGTAAGGGAAAGCCTCGTTCTACTTTTCCAACTGGGAACAGGTGTATGAAACTTAAGGCTAAAAGTTACATAATCATCTTAAGCATTGAATGATATCATGTTCTTCTGATTTTAAGAAAACTATTTAAATAAATAACTGCCTTGTGGGTCAGATCAGCCGATGCAGGGATTCAAGGAATGGCACAACACTACCAACTCCAGAGAGGCTGGTAAACCACCCTAGGAAGCAGGCATTTTATGCCCCCAAATGACCCTGTTGAGAAACATAATGCCATTTTGAACTTAAGTTATATACAGATATTTGCATGCTAAGCAATTTTTCCCTATGTTTTTTCTATGAAGGAAAGGTGTACTTTTTTCCTAGCAAAGAACACTTATATTGTCTTATATAGATCCAAGGGTTCTCCCATAGTTCAAAATTAAATTAGAAACCTCAAAACCTTTATTTCCTCTGCCCTTCAAGTAGAGCACCTGGGTATCTTAGAACCACATATTAATTTTAGAGAGAACACTAAATATGCGATGCCTGCCATTCACGCACATATGCATCGCAGGGCGGAAACATCAGACAGCTGTTCGTTCAGGGCCCGGGTTCTAATTAACTCAGGATTAAGACGCTGGGTCCCCAAGTGTGTGGGCTGTAAGGGCTCATGCAAATTTTACTATTTCGGGGATTCAGAGTGTTATTCAAACTCTACCTTTGTTCCACATTACATCACTGGTCTTTTAAGAAATCCTAATAGGACCCTCAGCATGAAGGTACAAGATACGATTTTTACAGCAATTAGACCAAGGTATGGGTTAAAAAAGGCTGAGGCCACCCCATGACCTTTGGGGCTCGAGAAGTCCCTGGGAGTGTAGAGAACTGCCAAACTTTGGAGAAAAAGGTTGAGAAAGATTTTGTAGAAAGGTTGTTTGTATCTGTTTTTTTAATTTTGTAAGTTACTGGTAACTGAGAAGTCTCCAATGGAATGAACTTGCTTCTTTCTAAGAAACTATGAAAAAACTCACTGCATATCATCCTCTTCCACCTCTGATAAACACTGATCAACTTGATTTGTTTCCCCCATTCTTGAGTGGCCGTGATGCTCACATAAACAGTGTTCCATAAATATATGCCATAAAATTCCAGCAAATGTGGAATAAAAAGGAAATTTAAAATTTCCCATTTAAAAAGAGCCTAATAAAGCTACGGAAACAATGTAAGTGTTCATTGATGGGTGAAGAGATTAAGAAAATGTGATATATATGTGTGTGTGTGCACACACACACACAGGAATATTATTCAGCCCTACAAAAGGAGGAGATCCTGCCATTTGTGATAACACGGATGAATAGGGAGGACATTATGCTAAGTGAAATAAGGCCAGGCACAGAAAGGCAAGTACTGTAGATTCTCACACGTAGAATCTAAAGATGTCAAACTCATAGAAATAGAGAGTAGAATGGTGCTTACCTGGGGCTGGGGAATGGGGGAAATGGGAGGATTTTGGTCAACAAGTACAAAATTTCAGTTGTAAAATGAATACAGTCTAGAGATTTAATCTTAAAATATTTTTAATTTACAAAATAATTTAAATAATAATTTTAAAAGGCTAATTATTATAAAAATTTAATTACAGAGAACAAATTGATGATTATTCCAATGGAATAGAAATTTTAATATCACCGTTTTTAAAGTATATTTAGTTTTTAATATATATTTAGCTTTTAAGTATTCCACATTCTCCCCAAATGCCAGACCCTTTCATATTTTGTGTCTTTGGGTTTGTTATTTCTCCCCTCACCGGGAACATCCTTGTCCCTTTAGGTCCCAATGACGTTACCTAACCACATCCGACTCATCATTCAGGAATGAGCTCAAACGTGATCTCTTCTGGAAGACTGACCTCCATTCCCATAGAAATCACTTATAATATAAACTGTCATTTACGTGACAGGTAGGAAGAGCCTCCAGGAAGGGATGTTAACGTTCTCACGTCCTGATATCCATACGGGGAGGTACAGGGCAGGCTCTGGATAAAACAACTCTCTTTACACATTTATCATTCGCTAAGCTTTCACTTCTTTAGTTACATCTGCAAGATCTGCTGTGTTTACCCTACACTCTGCAGCAGTTAGTGCCATATTAGACCTAGAATCCCCTTCTTCCAATTTTCAATCCAAGAGACCCTGACTCCTTAAAAAACTGTGCCTGAGCCAGCCTCAAACATAGATAATAATGTTAACTATGCCGACACCAAATGACAGCTCCACTTACAAACCCTATTTCTTAATCTCAAGGCTATAAATTTAGTTTTCTTGAGTATTTCATTTAATAACTAAATTAGCAATGAGCGAATGAGAGAGAATGAATCAAAGAGTGCTTCAAAATTCTAAAGCTCAAAAACATATATATGACTTCCTATGGCAGCTGCCCAATTAATGCCATCCACAAAGCCATTCAAATACTGTGTCTGGGCTGAAATCCAATTAAGTCATTTCGGTCTGAATATCCCCAAAGAGCCTCCTGCTGAGCTCAAAGTGGAAATAATCATAAATGCCAGATTAGCTGTGTAAGCACTTCCAAAGCCGAAACCAGACAAGAGCATGAAAATCTACATGCCTAGCCTTTTAACTGGGCAAAAAGAAAAAACAATTTCAGTGACCATTTGGCAGAAAGTCAAACCCATTTCCTTGTCCAGCCAGGTCTTCACAAACAATCCTCATTGAGTGTAAGCGTCAGAGAAAAGCCTTGGTCCCTTCATTTACACATATGTTGAAATGATCAACTTTAGCTCAACAATGCAATTTTGTACACTGAGGAAACACGGCTGAGAAGACATTTCAGGCTTTTTCTGGATTCACAATTTTACTCAATGAACCCCTTATAGAGTACTTCCTTGAAATTAGTAAATCCTGAAATTCACCACTGCCTTTATGCATATAATTTTTACCATGAAAATGTGCAAGCAAAGCAAACCTCACTGAGGCAGAGGAACGGGACAGACTCACCTAATATGTAAAATTACTCCTTCACTTTGCAACCCATGACTCGTATTTACAACTCACCAAAACACAGAGTATCCTCTGGTTATGTGCAACAGCCAAAACCAGGAGCGCTCTAACCATGTGTTCCAGAAACAGAAAGAGTCTATTCATTCCAAACAGACCCTCCCTGATATCTACTGAATTAGAATATCTGTGGTTTATAAAAGTTCCCAGGTGGTGATGACACCTGGTTAAAAAACACTACTGTAGAGAAAATGAAGAAGGGCCAATTCTCTAAACCCTCAAAATTTGAACACAAGGGCTGTCTGAAAGATGACAAGCCCAGGTAATGAGGCTGGTGATACCTCTACCTGTGATGCAGATGACACAAGGACTTGGTTTTAAACTGGATGCAGATTTTGGTTCTATATCTTCCTAGCTATATGATTTTAAAGATGCTACTTAACTTCAGAGACTGTTTCCTTAGAGAGACAATAGCAGTCACCTTGTTGGTAGAATGAAATGAAAGTCACAAGCATTCAGTGAAAATAATAGTATTGCACATCTGCTATGTGCAGATGCTATGTATAACACTAAGGCACAGCACAGACACTGCCCTGCTTAAGGAGCTCAGCTAGTGAGGGGTCAAACTTGAATGTGGGACCACACCACAGTGCTTCTTTATTTTATTTGCTACAAGAAAATATGTCCATAAAAAAAATCAGCTGAACTTTTCTAGGTAACTTCTAAAACAGATGTGTGCTATACAAACACCTGCCTTAGAATTTCAAAATTCTAAGGAGACAAGCAAAATGAATGTTTACTGTTCTCTCTTCTAAAAAGACTTCAAGTTAATTCATCCAACAAGTATTTACAGAACTCCTGTTAGCACTGTGCTTGGTGCTAGACACATGACAGACCTCACTGATACCCACCTCACCTCTGTAAGTAGATGAAACATACAATTGGGTGGCAAGTGACAAAACAGGGGAATGGGATGTTATCAGTCATCATCCACAGCCAGGATGATGTGACACGTCGAGTCAAACAGGGATGTTGCAATAGTTTGGATGTCTGACTCCTCCAAACCTGTTGAAATCTGAACCCAAATGTTGGAAGTGGGTGCTAGTGGGAGGTGCTTGGGTGGGGTGGGGTGAGGATCCCTCACGAATGGCTTGGTACTGTCCTTGAGATAACAAGGGAGTTCTCACTCTATTAGCTCCTGCAAGAACTATTAATAATTGTTATAAAGAGCCTGGCATCTCCTTCCTCTCTCTCTCTTTTGCTTCCACGCTCTCACCATGTGATCTCTACACACCGGCTCCCCTTCGCCTTCCGCCAGGAGTGGAGGCAGCCTGAGGCCCTCACCAGAAGCAGGTGCCATGCAGAACCGTGAGCCAAATAAACCTATTTTCTTTATAAAGTATCCAGCCTCAGGTATTCCATTATGGCAAGGCAAACAGACTGAGACAGATGCCCACCGTAGAAAATGGAAATGCAGGTGCTAACGTCATGTTAACGATGCTGACGCTACACTGCCTTTGCAGGCAGCACAAGATCTGCACAGCACGGCCTCTCACACTACACCTGGGCACGTGATTTCTGAGTGACGCAGAGGGAATTTGCATGTCCCATCTTCCTGTTCCACTTCATCACGTCCGTTTCAGTCCGTCATCCAGCTTCCCACGAGTCCTAAATTCTGACTCGCTCATGAACAATCCCTATCACTCTATCCATCCATCATCGGCAAATCTGATTAGCAGGTTTCCCGGTTTTCATACAAATCATGGCTGAGGACGTTGCACATTTGAGACCTTCCTCAAAGATGCTCGAACCAGCAGGAGATGCTCTGTGAGCACGGCCATCACAACAGTTCTACGCGCAGCGAGGTGGGCCTGATACCTGATTTCGTGAACACACACTGGCTCTGAAATGAAATGCCAGCTCCATCACTCACTGGCTGTGTCGTTTGGCAAGGTGACTTACTATCGCTAAAGCTCAGTTTTCTCACCTGTAAAACGGTGGATAAAGAGACAAGGATTACCTGACAGATTTGCTGTATGCACTAAATGGCACAAAAAGCACCCTGCAAAGTTCCACGCACATGGTAAGTGCTCCCCCGACTGGACATGGAAATGACCCTCACTCCAAAGGGGGGCTGAGCGGTGTCCACCCTGCCCCCAACACCCCAGGCTGGACCTGGGCCTCCCAAGGAAGACCAAGAACAACCCCTGAGGCTGTTATCACAGGTTAGACACGCAGCCGGGGAGACGGCAGGACTGTGGGGGTGGAGGCCAGACACGTCCATCCCTCCTGCCCTACCTTCCTTTGTGCCACGGGCCACTCTCCTTGAGTCTGCCACTATAGCCAGCACAGGACAAAGGTCTCTCCATGCTTCATCCCTCAGTCTTCTCCGTTTCTGTTAATGCTATACACTGTTTTTTTTTGTGTAAACAGACTATGACAGGAAAAAGGGAAAAACCATGTCCCCTAACCACGAGCTGTGTGCACACAATGACACGGTGGGGAGGCAGGTGACGTCCCCCACCAGGGCAGATGATCATAGACGATGACCCAGAAGGCCTCTAACGGGTGACCAGGTCAGAAGGGGAGGCCCGGGCAGGAAGGCACGTCACCACTGTAGATGTGAGGGACACATACCCAAGTGGGTCCTGCCCTCTCCAGACACCCTACAGAAATCGAGCCACACTGTATCAAGAAGAGATGCTGACAGGCTCCGCGCTCCCAGCTTTCATCCCGCTTAGTCATCCTCTTAAGTGTCTCTTCTCTGATTCCTCTTTTTTCCCTATTTAAAGAATTAGATAGAACATTTCTCTGTCTCCAATCTTCCGGCATTTCTCCCGTCCTTCAAGGCCCCTCAGAGGAACACCAACAGGCGTCTGCCACGTGCCCGTAAATGCGTGTACTCCATCGGACCCTCGAGCTCGGAGCAGAAAGTAGCGAGGTGCCTCCTACTGACTCTTCTCCCATGTTGAGCTTTGGTTCCTTCCTAATGATATTTGTTCTATTTACTCTACTCTGAAGATTCTTTCTTTTGGCAAATAACAAGAAAACACAGACTTAATGAAAGTTGATCAACTGTGCTCCTGCAACTCGTCCTATCGGCACCACGCCTATTCCCTCGGTCCATCTGCCTCAAACGGACCAAATGCAGGAAGAACAATTTCTTTCTTCTTAGACCTTAGAAGGTTGAGGCTAACCCCACCTCAGCTGAGTTTCCACCTTTTATGTGCTAATCACACATATACATGCCACCCTCTTATGTAATCCTAGATTATACCCTATTTTCCTTTGCCTTCAGCATTCAAGTTGAAAGCCCAGGAACTGTGTGCCTCGGAGTTTCACACACTGAAGAGGAGGGAAACAGACCAATGCTCGTGGCAATCACTTACCGAACCTATACCGGGTGCCACAGGCTAGGCTAAGCCCTTTCATGCATTATCACAGTCAGTGCTAACAGCAGGATGACACTTCACCACCCCCACGTGCAGCAGAGAAGGGAGGTAACGCACACAGGGCGGACAGTCGCGCAGTCAGAATTTGGAACCCGCTGGCCTGGGGACCTCAGCCTTGACCCTGCACTTGCTGCCCCCGTGCTAGGAGCAAGGAGAGCCCACCGCACAGTGTGGCCAGGCTGAACAGCCACACTGACCCTTGCTTCCCAGGGAGCAGGTGCTGAGGAGGAAAAGTGCCACAACATCTGTCAAATGCTGGTGCAATGACAGATCTACCCATATTGTGTGAACACCGGTGGTGTGTCCACATCAGAGGTTTTCTTACAACCAGAAGCTGAACTCACCAAAGACAACTCTTTGGGGAATTCTTACACACTTTCCAAAATGTGGTGGTTTTTTTTCCTCTCTCTCTTAAAAAAATGTTATGTCTTTAATGATTTTCAATCAAATTACCCCTCCAGGAGCCGAGCACAGTGGCGCATGCCTGTAATCCCAGTTCAAGCCCAGCCTGGGCAACACAGCAACACCCCATCTCAAAAAATAAATAAATAAATAAAAAACCAGTTATCCTTAACTTGCCTCCCACAGCCAAGAACACACTGGCAAGACAGCAAGGGGCAGTCCAGGCAAGGACCAATGGCTTCTCACACATATATGTTTTACCCACTTTAGGGTTTGAGGTGGAGGGAACTATCCACCTTCCACCCCATGCCAAGACAACTCAGTGACTGTTGGCCCACTATTGTCCCATCTATGTAAACATAGCAATTAGCTTTCTACAGGCTTTGATATAGTGGTATTTTGTTTTATTTGCTTTAAAATAATAGGAAGTTTGCAAAGAACTCATCAGTTCAAGTGTGGTGTGGCATATAATGAGACAGACTAATCAACCCTCAGGAAATAGGAGCATAGGAAATAGACCCAAATGCAACTGGGAATTTAGCATATGATAAAGCGGAAAAGACAGACTTCTCAACAATGGCGATGCAGCACTTTGGTAGCCATCTGGAAGAAAGCTGGACAGGATAAATTCCAAATGCATCCAAAATTTATAATGAAATAATAAATTTATAGAAGGACATATGGAAAACATCTTTTATAACCTTGAAGAAAGAACTTTATTTTAAAATCCAGAAACCATAAAAGACGGATGGATGAATTCAACTACATATATATAAACAACTTTTTAATATGGCAAAATATACCACAGGCAGAGTCAAAATAGACGAATAGAAAGCTAGAAAAAAATATTTGCAACTTTGAACACAAAGGACATATCTTCCTAACAAGTGAAAATACCTCAAAATTCATAGCAAGAAAAGATCAGCAAACCAAGAAAACCAGGGGCAAAGAAAACGGGGAAAGAAAATATCTGGCTTTTAAACATATGAAAAGAGGTTAGACTTCACTCATAATAAAATAAATGTAAACCAAAAGGACACTAAGATATCACCTCTTCCCTCCAGATTGTCAGAGCTCAGAAAGTGTGGTGACAGCATCGTATCAAGGTTACTTTCTGATTTTGATAACTGTGCTGTGGCTCCGTATTCACATTTGAGGAAGCTGGGTGAGCTCAGAAAAACAAGGCAAGAACACTTCCCATTATTTCCCCCAACTGTACTCATCTACGAAGAAATGTAACTACTACTTTGCTGCCTAGTTAAGCTGCTTCAGAGTATAAAGCAGCAGTTTATCCTCATTACGTGGAGATTCATTGCCCACACGAACTTAATTACCAGCAACCTCAGTGGGCTCACCACAGGCTTCTCCAGCTGAGGAATCCATAAAAATATCTTTTTAATCGAAGCTACGCAGATTTCTGGGGAACTTCACTATTCCCATCTGATGACAGAAAGATGAAAACATTTTTAACCCTTATTCCTTCTCTCTAAACCAGTTCCCAAACTCTAAGGTTACTTTTTATTAAATTGAGGTATAATTCACATGCCATAAAAATTAACCATTTAAAGTGTACAATTCAAGGCCGGGCGAGGTGGCTCATGCCTGTAATCCTAGCACTATGGGAGGCCGAGGAGGGAGGATCGCTCAAGGTCAGGAGTTCAAGACCAGCTGAGCAAGAGTGAGACCCCCGTCTCTACTAAAAATAGAAAGAAATTATATGGACAGCTAAAAATATATAGAGAAAAATTAGCCGGGCATGGTGGCGCATGCCTGTAGTCCCAGCTACTCGGGAGGCTGAGGCAGTAGGATCGCTTGAGCCCAGGAGTTTGAGGTTGCTGTGAGCTAGGCTGACGCCACGGCACTCACTCTAGCCTGGGCAACAAAGCGAGACTCTGTCTCAAAAAATAAAAAATAAATAAAGTGTACAATTCAGTGGTTTTACTTATCTGTAAACATGAGACTTTGGTGGATAGATCTCTTCATGTTATAAAAAGAAAAAGGAAGAACACTGAAAGAAGAGAAAATGACTTAGGTAAGCTAGTACTCAGATGTTTCCAGAACATTCTGGACGTACACATAAGAAATCGTGAACCTTGCTTGCCCTTGGTGAGGCCATCTGGGTGCCTGGAACACGAGGGATGCTTCCCTTCAAGTATGGTTTTCACTAAATTTTTTTTAAATTTTAAAGAATGCATAACTCTTTCAAATAAATTCTTTTCAACAAAATAACAACAGAAGAAAAATATTACAACAAGCTAACATTAGCTCCTACTCCTTTCACAGGATATTAAAGCCTTAAGATCCTTAATGATTCAAAAACACATCTTCTGGTGGTAGAAGATAATTTAATACTGGCTCTGAAACAGATGGATCAAAACCCTAAATTAATGAAAATTTAGTTATAATTTTATTCTCCTAGGAAATGAACCAAATCAGATAAATCCAACTCGTCATCCTATAGTCAGACCTTACTTAGGATGATTAAACTGCTTAAAGATCTGTAGTTAGTGCAAGTAGCTTTAAAAAGCTATGCAACCATACATTAATAAGCAGAGTCCACAACAAATTGCTGAAAAAGTTTGTTTCCATGCCAAATTTACAAACTGGTTTTCTTTTCTAGAAGCATCTTGTTTCTAGGGGAAGGCAAAAGCTGACAGGAGCCACAATGTGGTAGTTTGTTTTATATGATTATCGTTAGGAAATGCTTTTGCATTTGCTTACTAACCTGGGAGAATCACAATGAATTCCACCTTGGTTGCAAATCCAGTAGCTTCTCACTTCATTGCTGTGACACTCCTCTCCCAAGGGCCGTACTGGAACCCCAAGACGACCTGAGGATCTACGCTCCTCCCCAGCCATCCTGACCCTAAGACACTATCAAGGAAGTGGCTTCCCCCAAACTTGTGCAGAGTATTTAACAACCTGCCCACACAGCCTGGCAGCTTGCTGTTTGGGCACGTAATTTTTTCCCCTTAGAAAGGCCTGGAAACTCTACTTGCCCTTGCCTTGCACAACATACAACTGCTTGGCTGGCAGTCCCTTCCTGTCCCTAGAACTGTGAGTTCAACACTCACCACCCAGAAATAGCACAAACTGGTTTTTATTTCCTGTGCAGAAAAGAAAAATTGGCCAAGGCTTCAGAATCCCATCAATATTTAAGGGCTCCCCCCAAAAACTAGTATAGGGGCCAAAATAGAAGTGAGTCCTTTTCAAGATCCTGAATTTGGCCAGACTGAAAGGATTAGAAATAAGTATCAACTTTTTTCTTGGGATAGTGGGGGAAGACGCAGAAAGAAAAGAGTTGGTGATAGAAGCTGTGTGTCAAAGACCTAAAAAGGATAATAAATTTTTATGTCTCAGGGACATAAAAGTTAAAATCAAAAATGGATTTTCATGACTAAATCCATTTCTGAAAGACTACCCTTGTAACCATCATCAGAGCACACATTTGCCCAGGCTAGGGGCACTGAACCAACCACAGACAAGTGCTGACCCCCACAAGTAAAATGCTTAATAAAATTTATTCTATAACACCAACTCCTGAGAGGGCAAACAAACCTGTGAACTGTTACCCTTAATGTCTATGACTACTCTAATTATACATCTCTCCTTACCATGGAATCGAATTTGTATTGCATATACTTGTGTCAAAGAGAAATGCTGATCAGTTATTTTTCAAATTCATTTCATTCACCTGATTGAAGCATGGGGCAGTACAAAGGAAAAAAGGAGTATGGAAGAAGTGATGCCGGGAACTTTTGGAACAACTCTAGACTACTGGACTCGCTTCACTGCCAAACGCAAAGGGCTATGATCTGAGTCCTCCAGCTCCCAGGACAAGGGGACAAACCCTGCCCACCTTGAACACCTGCGTTCTGTGCCACATGAGACACGTCACCAGTACCCCATCCGGTGCCCCCATTCATCCATATTTATATATGTGACCCTTACAACGGCAAAGATGTTGAATTATTCATTCCTCTTTTTAGCTGAAATTGAGTATTTCATAAGATACTAGTGGGAGGCAACTGAGAGTACAGAGATAAGAAAAACTTACACCAACCCCCAGAGTTCTCCTGTATGCCATCAGCGAGAAAATGACTTTGCAAGAGCAGCAAAGCTACCAGGCTTCCCGCCAACCACCTATATTCACACGTGCCTCTGAATGATTGCCTTTCATAATAGGATAAAATATCAAAATCATCCCTGAAGCCACAGTGCCCAGAGTGTGGCCAGCACATCAAACTATCAACCTCAGTCACTTCACACTGTCCAGCTGGTATTCCATGTGCATGCACCTAACAAGGAACCCTGTCTAATAAAGCAGAATTAGCTTTCCAAAAATACATGGTTGCATGTATGATTTATACCAGCATGAACTACAACAGAGCTTTCAAATGCTAAATTGTTTCTCTCTTTGTACAAGCCTGGTAAGGAACACCATTGATGTTTTTCATTTTAAATGACTGATGTTTTCCTAAAGTCCTAGATATAAATACCTAGTTTTACTGAAAAAGAAGAGAGCAGCAGGAGAGGAATGAGGAAGGGGTGGGGAGGGAGGAGCCCGGGCTCCCGGGCCCAGGGGAGCAGCAGCAGGTTTCTCACCAGCAGCACAGTAACATTTGGGCGGGTAGTTCTTCACTGTGGGGCTGTCCCGTGCATTATAGGGTGTTTAGCTGCAACCCCCACCTCCCTCAAGCAGTGACAATCAACAGGCATTGCCAATGTCCCTTGGGGAATGAAATCACCCTGGCTGAGAACCACTGAACTAGAATACATGTAAATTAAATAGACCAAGTTCTTTTTCTTTTTTTAACAGCAAAAATAAGACAGGAATATTCATACATTTTGTAATTATTTTTTAATATGATTAAAATACTTGGACTGCAGTTGCTGTAATTACCCCTCCCAAAATAACTGAATAAATAGGCACATTCAATTTAACTCAAGATTAAATTACAATACACCATATAATTAGAAGACAACCTCTGAACTTCAGTTTGGGAAAAGTGCATAGAGCATGCTACTGTTTTAAGAAAATGAGAAATATTAAAAATATATAACTGTATATATATATTTGTTTGCATTAGAAAACAATAAATATTACACATTTGTCCAAACCTATAGAATGTGCAACACCAAGAGTGAACCCAAGTGCACACTCTGGACTCTGGGTGATGCTGTGTCAGTGTGGGTCCATCAACTGCAGCGAATACACAACTCTGCTGGAGGATGCTGGCAGCTGCGGAGGCCATGCATGTCGGGCGGGGGGGTGGGGTGGGGCAGGAGGTATACGAGAAATCTCTGCTTTCTGCTCAGTTTTGCTGTGAACCTAAAACTGCTCTAAAAAAATAAAATCTTTTTTAAAAAGCAATAAATAAAAAGGGGAAGGAGAAAAAATTCTTTTAAATATGGTAATGAAAAGGGGTAGGGAAAGAAGAGGATAGAGAGAATTGTAATACAAAATAAGACTTCTCTGAATATATCTTCTTTGGCTCTGGAACTGTGTAAAGAGTTTACATAATTATAAAGTAATATTAACTTTTTTTAAAGTCCAAAAATTAAAAGCAGAATGAAGCAAACTAAATTATATATTGAGTTGGTGGCATAAACACAGAGAGGAATCATTCCAAGAGACTTGGAAACAATAATTTGACTGTATTTCCCTAGTGGGATAAACCCTAAGGACAAAAACCTCTTCAGCTGTTTTCAGTACTCATATGGTCGGCATCAATATTGGTAGAGTTGTGTTAAACATTTATGTGTGTTGTGTATAAATAAAATGGAACAATCAAGCAAATGTGTCATTATGTAAATGCTCCTAGGGACAAAGACCTTCAGTGTAAGAGAAAATGAATACAAACACAAAAGAATAAAATATCCTATAATCCTATTTTTGTATTAGAAACATCAGTGTGAATTTACAATAGACGTAAAAAAAAAAAACCAAATACACAAAACTTTTATCGGCCGAAAAGTCCCAGAAACAATGACCAACCCAGGAGCAAGGAGCATCCATAACCCCCAGCTGTAGTCCTCAAATTCCATTTCCACTAAAGGACCATGGTTCTTTGAGGAGATGCAGACCCCTGGCCGGAAATGGGCAGGCACTGGCTGGGGAGCCTGGAGTCCACAGCTCCCTGCCTTCTGAGTGACATCAGAGACCACAGGTGTGTGGCAAGGGAGCCCAGAGGCCACCCCAGGCAGCGCTCACTGGCCAAGGTGGGGACAGCAACAAGGGTGTCAAATCCAGTAGGTAAAAACACTTCAGCAATATCCTAAATCATGATTTATAATTACTCTTAAAGAAACAAACACAGGAATTCATGGGCCACTCAGAGGATGCTGGGGAACCAGAACTATATATTTTGAAAACTTCCAAATAAAGGGAAAGGCTGTATGACCTGGACATCAAGGCAACAGTTGGTAAGTGCAGAAAGGATGACTGTGCAACCCTTTGAATTGGGCTGCTCACACACGCTGTCTCCCGACAGAAGCACACACACCACCCAAGACACTGGCCCACCAGAAAATCAGACCAGATCGGTTCTAGACCTGACGAGCAGTTCACAGCAAGCTCAGGGACCTAGTCAGCAAACTCCAAGCCACGGGAACCCCAAAGGACAAAAGACCTGGTTTCTCCAACAAATCAACTGGCAGTGGTGGGGATAAAGAGAAGATGGGCCGATCGGCAGACCATCCAGCTGCAATTTCTGGATCTTATCTGGTTCCTGATTTGAACAACCAGGTTGTAAACAAACATTTTGAGACAGATGGGAAAATTTGAACACTGACTGCATATTTGCTAACATTAAGGAACTATTATTCCTGAAATACTGTAATACTTACAGATGACAGGAATCAATGCCTGGGATTCACTTTGGAAATAATCTGCTGGAGCCTATGAGGGCTTTGATGAAACAAGACTGGCCGTTGACTGGTAACTGCTGAAGCTGGACAATTCATTTTGTGTTTCTACTTTAAAGAACTGCGCTGAATATGATTATCTTGATAACTAAGAAATCACATCTTACAGAGAATCAAGAACATCGTAAATGTAACTTGAAAGGCCTTTAAAAACCACCTGTCTACAAACCACCCTGTACTCATGAAGTAGGGCAAAGCAACTCCCTGCCCAGGGACAGAGCTAGTTAGCGGTGAGGCTGAGACAGGAACCCTGAGTTTCCAAAATCTCATCCACCTCTGCAGTCACCAAGGCAGAGGGCTGGGGCAGGGCTCAGAGGAGACTGCACAGAGCCTATGACACACACTAACTCATCAGCTTGGTTTTAGAATCAACTACTAACACATGAAGGCTCTTCCTTTTGCTTTTTAATATATTTCCAAGAAAAAAGTTTGACAGCTTGAATTCTACTCCTCCCAAGAAGAATAATCAGTCCACCTGATAAAATCTTGAGAATTTATTCTGATGGTAAATATACAACAGATAAGAAAACATTTAGTGACCTATCAAAACACAACCACCAATGACAGCTGTGTCATTTTTACACAGATCAAATTATGGACATGACTCACAGGCTCTACGGGAAGGATCCACCACTGATTTGCCTCAATTATCAAAGTAGAAAAACTGAACCATGTATCATGCACTCATAGAAGTCATTGTGATCAGATAAAGCAAGTCAATCAGAAATGCTCTGTGAATTAAAATAAAATCTTATGGCTCCCCTGCCACCAGCAAACTGAATGGACCCCCTCGTGGCCAAGGGGATATCCTAAACCTAAATTGCCTGCCACAGGAGGGAGGTCAGACATGCCTCATCATGCCCCCCTCCCTTCTTGGAGACATCCTTTGTAACCCATTAACAGGTCTAAGCCTATGCAAGACAATCCTGCAGGTCCTCAATTTATACAACAAATATATGTCCAGCTGCTTGTCTCTGATTTACAGAGCTCCTTATCTTAATATATTCCAAACCTTTAGCCAAAGCTTCATGTCTTTAACCAATTACAAGTCAAAGAATCTTTAAACCCACCTATAACCTGTAAGCCCCCTGCCCCCACTTAGAGATGGCCCACCTTTTTGGGCCAAACCCATGTATGCCTTCCACATATTGATTTATGACTTTATCTGTAACCCCTGAAATGTATAAAACCCAAACTGTAACCCAAGCACAGCAAGTCCACTTGCTCAAGGCTTCTTGGGTGAGACTCTGGGGTCGTAGTCCTCAAATCTGGCTCAGAATAAACCTCCTTAAATTATTTCACAGAGTTTGTCTTCTTTTCCACTGACAGCTCCTTACTCTAGAAAAGTTTAAATTAACACATCAGTGTGCTTTGTAAAGATGCAATAAACCACGCTGAAATGCTCAGAAAGAACAAGGACATCCCAAACACCGTAAGCAAAACTGCAGTAGCGCCCTGGCTGGTGAGGACTGAGAGGGGAGACAGGTGAACTCACCACATCTTTGTTGTGAAGCACCATACCTCCTGCCCCGGCAACAGCCATCCTGAAATTCTCAAGCCTGCCTTCAGCCCAGGAAAAAACAAAACAAAACAAAACCAAGGAAGGCGCTGAGGTTACACCACAAAGGTGGAAAATTACCAATTTCTTATCAGTGGGGCTGTAATTTACATCACTTCCTTAGGCTTTTCTAGCAGAAATCAACATTCTCCTGCAAATTACTAGAATTTAAATACTTCAAGGAAGGATTAAAGCTTTTCTGTTCTAACCTCTCTTCCTTTAAAAAATGAGAAAATGAGGGTGCAGAGGGGTTGGGCCCCAGGGCCACAGGTTTCAAGCCAGCTCACACATGCATTAACCACCTCTCGGTTACACTGCCCAGGGGTATTTCCAGAGGCCCAAAGTTTCCTGGGCAGGAGCCAACAACTCTCAAATGGTGCTGTCCAATCCTCACCTGGTTCTACTGCCAAGGACACTATCCCAGTGGTCTGTATCTGTGTGTAGCGTAAAACAGAAGGAGCCGGATTCTGGCTGGTTCCCTGCTGAGCCACGTGGGCAGGGGCTGACCAGCCAGACCCTTCCTCAGGCACAACTCAAAGCTGAACTCCACACCCAGGTCTGGCCTGTGTGCATCAGCTGGTGGCGAGAGGCCCACCCGGGCAGCCTTAAAGAAAGAGGTGGAGCCCATTAAGGACAAGCTCCACCCACATGCACTCCTCCCCCAGGTGTGCCCAGAACCCACCCTGATGCTGAGCACCTTCACTTGAGATGAGAATGGATGCAGGTACAGCCATATTTCCTATCAAGTGATGAGACTTTTCAGGCAGCACTGCCTGGCACACTTCTCAAGGGGCTTGGGAAACGGGGACCCCAGCTGTGGCCCCTCTCCAGAGGTGGCCGGTTTCGGATGCCTGTTCAGGGGTCTCCCCGCAGGCTCACTCCCTTGAGGTGCCCATCGTGGGAGCCAGGCCACTCGCCAGCCTACAGCACCGAGGAGCCCACGCTCTGCACCGGTTCCCACTTTGCTTCAGCAGGGCAAGATCTACTAAAAATAGGTGGTGGGCAATTAATTACACAAGCTACAGGAAGTCAAGAAATGAGTCTCATTTTAATCCGATCAACAGATTCTAATGACAAATGCACTATCTTTTAATTTTTTTTACATCAATAGAATGAGGATGGCAATGGTTTATTTTTTTATGTCTAAATGCTCAGGTCTATTTATGGGCTTTGATGAAGAAGAAATGGTTTACTGTATTTTTAGCTCACAAATCAACTTTTAATTCTTGCCATTCTACAAATAGGAAATAGCATTCCACACAGAAGCAACAAAAGTTAAGATGCTGTGAAGATAAGCCAGTTCTGTGCCTTTGCACTCCATGTGTGATGAATACACTGTAGTGTTAAGCCCTGATTCACCTTCTCCTCCAAGTCCTCAGTGACTGCAAAATTCAACACCCACCTGTGGAAATTTTGTTACCAACCACTCATATCCAATCTGTTCTTTGTCATCTGGTAGCGAGGGCAGTGGTGCTCTGTGTGTGCCCTGACCAGCAACAGCACTGCCTGGGCACCTCTAGAAATGCTAATTATTGGGGCTCTCCCCAGGCTGCAGAGGCAGAAACGGGGTAGTGGGCAGCCATCTGTGTCTTAAAAAGCCCATCAACGTGGAGCAAACCCAAGTCTGAGAACCACAAACCACAGGCTAGATCCTCACCAGCAGATCTAGATGGACAGAAAGTGCTTTTACAACTTGTCCCTCGGGCAGGTTCTACTGCCCCTATAAGGATGTTGTCTAGCAAGAAAATCATTCCCATTAGAAAGACTCAGGGAAACATTCCTTCAACAGGGAAGAACTCTCTTATTTGTATCAAAAGAAGTAGGCTGATTTTTTTCTCGTTGGAAAAAAGTTGTTAAACACGTGGGTCCAAATGCTACATGTAACTGCAACCCAACCCCAGCCTCTCCTCACCACGATGGCAGCTGAGGGTCCCATGTATCAGCTGAGGAAGGTGGGCGGGGCATGCTCAGGTGTAGGAACAGTCTCAGCACAGGTGAGGCTGCAGGCCGTGGGGGAGAGGGGACACTGGCAGAGAAGTGTGCATTAAATAGACCACAGTCGAATATGTTTCAAATAACAGTCTATCCATTTACAGAATTCTGAAGAGATGAATGCAACCAGAATAAACTCTTACGGCCCCCAAACCAGCAGATAAGAGATCCACTGCCCTAACTAGTCTTCCTGTGTCAGAAACACAAGAGAATTAATACAGATGGCTTTTGTCATAAAGCAGAGTATGGAATTACTGTGGTTTGTAATTGATTTATGCTATGTAAGAGTGAAGAAAAGGAACGGTGGGAAACAAAAGCATTATGCATCCAATGGATACAGAACATTGAAAGAAAATGAACAAAAAATAGAAAACCCTGGAAGGTACACCTTGGAGAAGGTAAAGTTCTGCATTAGCCAACAGAAGCATCTTATATAAACTTATAATAGTAATACATAGTATTTGTAACATAGTACAACTATAGAGACATATTTATAATATATATTAATATTACTCGTCAAGAGGAGAGGGAGATAAATCAGAATATTTATCCCTATTAATGAGAAAAAAGTCCATTTGGATCGATTATAAGTACACAAACCAGAGGAACAAAGAACCGTAAGCATAGAAAAAAGACTGAAAAGTCACAATCTAAATGGGGTCGACAGGAATGGAGAAAAGAATTCCCCTCTCCTTTTAACTTACTTTTAAGCAGTGGCTTCAACTCCACCAAAAGGCACTTTATGGATGTATAAGTTTCCAGGGCACAAAAATCCTTTAAACCCAAGACAGCAGTCGAACCTAGGTTTTCTAACTTTCATCTTCAATTCACATCACTGATGAAAAAACTCACTGTATTCAGAATTGGTCTCCTTCCTGCCAACCTCCCACTTCTAATTCCCTACAGTAATTCAAATAAATGAAAGTGAAAATAAAGTCAAAAGTGAGAAACTTTTGCAAAGCCAGCGCCCTCACTTTTGCATCCTGATGCGAGCAGATCCGACCCAGGAAGGAGGCGCACCCAACTGTGACGTGTCCTTGTCCCTAGCACATGATCTGAGGAAGGCAGGGAGGGCGGAGGGCCAGCAGCAAGGCCAGGTCCCCTTGATCGGGGTCTACATGTGCGTTTCTAGTAGTATGAGGTCATCTCACAACATGGGCATAGGTCAAAATTAAAACAAAAAAGTAACAGTCTTAATCCTCCCATCCCAGGCCCTCACTGGCATCACGGAAAGAGAGTGGGGCCTTTTTTCCTGGCACAAAAAAAAAAAACCTGACCTCACGGATGCCCCAAAGGGAGCATGGAGTGGTCACTGGCTGCTGCACCCCAACAGGCCCTAAGGTGGCATCTCCACTGCCTCAGAAGCTCAGGAAGCAGAAACAACATACCACAGCTGGGAGACTTCAACAACAGATGCTTATCTCTCACAGTTCCAGAGGCTGCAAGCCAAGATCAAGGTGCAGGCAGACTCTCGTGAGGGCTGCCTTCTGCGGGGGTCCTCCCAGGGCAGGGAGCTCTCTCCTGTCTCTTTCCAGAAAGGCCGGAATCCCCTCCTGAGGGCCCCACCTCAGAGGGCCCCTCTCCAAATCCACCATGCTGGCGGGTTAGGGCTTCACCATGTGAAGTTCTGAGGGACACAAACATTCAGTCCATTGCACTTGCAGGTGGAGGAGTCAATCTGAGCCTACAGGTACAACCACGCCCAAGTTGGGGCTGAGTCCGGGACCTTCCATGGTGCTGAGCTGAGTTTCCTTCAGTGCAAAGAAAACCAACCCAGAAAAGAGAAAGGCAGTGAGCGATCCAGAGCTAAGGGTCAGGAGAGGAGCGCAAGAGTGCTGGGGGCTGCCTGGTGTCACTGTGTCCCCGGCAGGGCCAGAGCAGCACAGAGGAGGAGTGGCAGCAGAGGGCAGGTGAGGGGAAGGCAGGGCACAGGCTCACCTCCAGAGTCAGGAGCACTGCCAAGCCCACCAAGCAGCCGCAGGGCACCCAGCCAGGCGAGGCATCGCGGTATCCCTCTGGGTCTGACAACACACCCACTGTGACAGCACTGCTATCCCCACGCTTCAGAAGCAAGGACGCCCAGCAGCGTCAGGGATCCTGTCCAGCCATAAGAGGTGGGAGCAGGACAGGCAGGAAGCCACTGGCCCAGGAGAGGTAGACAGGAAGGAACCCAGGGGGCAGTGGGGTGGGAGGGCCAGGCCTAGAGGCGGCAGAGAAACAAGAGACAGCGGCAAAGATGGGGAGCAAGGCCCTGGGACCCAGGAGGCCAGGCCACAGCCACCACAGGCAGATACAGCACTTACGAAGCCTCACCCTGAGCCAGCACCACAGAGTCCTTTACTAAAGGATTAAATTTCACTCTCACAACCCTGTGAGGTCAGCATCACCTCCTTTTCCTAGGTGTGTGGCCAAGGCTCTGAGCTGAAGGAACCCACCTGGCACCTCATGCCCAGAAAGGAGCAGACAAAAGACCCAAGCGGAGGCCAAGTCCCCAAAGGCAGAGACCTATCCAGACCAGCCCAAGCCAACACTCCCGGGGATGGTGCAATAGTCAGTGCTCAGACCCAACCTGGCACATGGAACATGCTCAACTAATGATCACTATTGTCACTGCACAGATTCAGAATAAATGTCATTTGTTTATCAGAGCCATTTGTATACATTTGGGTGCTGGGATTGTTTGCAATTTACCGTTCAGTCTACAACACTAATCACGGTGCCCTCGACAGAACAGATGATCAATAAGAGGCTGGCTGGATGAATGGATTAATTAACTGATAAAGAGATGAGCAGGGGAAGGGACGTGAGAATAAGGCAGAAGGCAAATGAGAAAATCGACAGACTAAGAGTGGACACACACACATCTATGAAAAGATGCAAAAAAAAATAGGTGAAAAGTAGTTAAGTGCAAGCAACAGGCTGGCAAGTTAAATAATTTGTGTCTCCCTGGAGCGTCATCTGCACCAAAAGTACTGCACCACTAACAGCTATAATATTTATTTTCTTCAGCACACCAGGTAAGAACAGATAAATAGACACAGCACTTACTAGGAATTAAGCATCCTACGCCCAACCTCCAGTGACATTTTGGGTGTGATCGGGTTCTCCCAGGCTTCTGCTTACAAAACACAAAGGCAAACACAACCTCGTGCAAGGCCTGTCCCAGACTCACCGGCTGAGCACACCTGGAGATACCTGAGCTGACGCTGGGGCTGGTCAGATGCAATCACACGGCTTCCACTCTCTTTGTGCTGTTTTGAGATTGGACCTTCCCCTTTATGTTCATGGTGGGAAATCTGTCTGTGGGTCCACTCAGGTTAGGAGAAGAACTAAGTAGGTGGCATTAAAATATGATTTTCTATTGGCTGCCTTTTGGTCAAGTCACTTTGGGCTCTTTTAACTGTATCTTTTTGAATAATAGGAATTACACCCACGTGACAACACCAGGACTACTTTCTCCTATGTCCACAGACATCTCAGGAAGCTTCCAACTAGGCTCCTTAGTAGGGAGGGGGACACCGTTCTCTGGTTCTTTTTGAGCTTGGACACAAACACCACGGCCAGCTCAGACTCCCAGGGACACTACAAAGAACCAGTTGCCTGCTGCAGAAAGCACCTTGCATTGTGAGGCTGCCTAAGTAAATGCATGTGTTCCTAACTTCATCCACATATCCCATGCTATCAGTACACTAGGATGTACTATTTGTGTATGTTATAACAATGCTGAAACAGGAAATGTTGGAAACATAGGCCTGGACAGCGGCTGGATGACAGGCCCTGGGCAGGGAGACACAAGGTCCCCCCAGGGCAAATTCTTCCTTCCCTTCACTTGCAATCTCAGTGGTGCTATAGTTTCGACTAAAGGAGAATCTTTTAGGGAAAGCATTTATAACTGCCTGACCATAGACATGTTCAATTCAAATGGGATTATTACAGAAATGATAAAAAAGCATTTACGCTCACCTACAATGGAAAGACCTGAGACCCTCCTTTTGTGCACACCCTGGGAGGATGGTATGCCATTCCTTTGTGTGTTCTGAGCAGTTTCAGGTACATAGTAGAAAGGCAATTGTACGTTGAATTTAACATACCCCTTCGCTTCAATAAAACCAGTGCCAATACTTATAGCCCTGAAAAGGCTGTTTTAAACAGTTTGATGTACACAAAAATTAATCCCTCCCCTCCGGGTTCACCCCAAGCCCAGATGGCAAGGGTGAGTCTGATCCCAGGCGGAAATACTGCTCCCCGGGAACACCATTGGGGGGTGGGGAGGAACAGGGATGGCAAATCTCCATTAAAAATAACACAATCAACCTTTCCTGAATGAAACTGAATTTCATCATCGCCAAATGTCACCCTGCGTGCCGGCAGCAGGCCACAGAAGAGACTGCTGCCCAGCTGAGGGAGGGCCCAGCTGGTTACAAGGTGACCTGGAAAGGCAATGGCGCTCTATCTTCTGTGTTTCATTTAGTCCTGCAAATTCCAAATATATCCACCTTTCTGACTGTTACAAGGTGGTACTACAAAGGCAGAGGAAAAAGGACTCCCACGTTCCGGGAAGAAAAGCCCTCGTTGCAGGCGAGAATCCCCTCTGTGGGAAGGCACAGCGTCCTTCAGCTGCGGAACAGGCTTCCTGCTGTGTCACTCCTGGAAGGAGTGGAGGTCTTCATTTTTAATCTTTTACTAGAGAAAAATTATAATCTGAACATATTTATGTAGGGCTATTACCTGGAATATTTATTGGGTGTCTTTGTGCTAATGTATTTTACGATCCTCAAAGGAATCAGGTGGATAAAATATACCATTATTTCCCACTAATAGCCACCTCCCTAGTAACTGCAGCCACCGTGGGAACCACTACAAATTAAGGCATGCGACGGCCACGTACAGTCCCCACAAGCAGGTGGACGGCTAGGGCGGGCTCAGTCAACTCTGTACTGAGCTATTTTTACCCTAAATGAAGCGCATGTTTTATGTGAGCTTCACAGAAATACCCCGGAACACAGGCAATATTTAATGACTAGCTCTGCCTTTTACCTGATCCTGCAAAACAAGCCCGCACTCGAGAAGGAAGCTCAGGGAAGGTTCCTCCAGTGATGCTCTAAGAGGCTCCCCAAGCGAGGAGTGGGTGGGGGCCCACCCCAGCTCCAGCTAGGCTACAAACAGCATTCAGAACAACCGCACTGCCATTACTTTTCAGTTTTAAAGGATTACATATCATTTTAAATGATGTGTAAACTTAAAGTTAAGGCCTGCCACCTTTTGGGTGCTAATTCAGGAGCAGCTGAGACGCAGGCTCAGTCAGCTCCCTCAGCTGCTTCACCAGAAAGCAGAGCAGAACGCGAAACAACTTATTAAGACCACCTTTCGGAGCTGTGGCCTCTGTAACTCCCACTTCCTTACCAACTCCAAGAAGGCAGCTGCCCCATCTACCTTGTTCCACAATTATGTCAAGTACCCCAAAAGGGCCTGGCCCGTAGGAGGTGCTTAAGGCCTACCTGTTGCAAATTCATCAGCAAATGGGTCTTGTTATGACACCTGAAGTGTCACAGTGTCTTCACCAAGCCGGACAAGCACAACAGTCAGGAGTGACTACCCCCCCACACACACACACCGCGCCCCACCAAAAACAGCCTCTCCAGTTAGGACCGTGAGAGATAGTATGTTAGTACAAATAATTGGAAGCCAGCTCTGGGAGGCATGTGCTCTGTTGCCACCAGTGCTGAACACACAAGCATAACCAGCCGTTGCAAGCTCGTCTTCTCAGCTACCCTGCAGACAGCCGTGGCTCTTTCTGCCAAACGATCTCCAAGGGCAGGATCCTTGCACTCTCAGAAATGATCAGGCTCTACCATGTGACCTGGTGTGAGGAGAGCTTAACTGGCCATGAAAACAAAAGTGTTCTAACAAAGTAAAAAGAAGAAAAAATACTAAAAGCAGACACTACCTATTCGTGGAATTCAAGAGTGCACGGATGGGAACATAGGACGTTTTATGGAGCCTCCAGGAAGATTTTGTGTAGAATTTACATTAGCTCTGATAGTTAAGAAAGGAATATTCAGGATATAGACCATTTCTTCCCAAGTCCTCAAAGGGCCTTCAACCCAACTGTCACCTGAGGTGGAGAGAGAACTCGTTTTAGAGAGATTTTGGTGGCAGAGAGAGGACAGATCACTGGTCCCTTCGTGCTGGTGGGAGGCCATCAGCGGGATGTACCTGGTAAATCATCTGTCTTGACCAACGGGAAGGTCCCTCACGAGTCCCCAGGGCTGGCCACCCTGTCTGCCACTGGCCAGACCAGGCGGGTTTTCCTCCCACTCCTGGCGGAGGCAGGGGGCAATGAAAGAATGATCCGGTGACAGGCTCCCACTCTGGTAGAAACCCAAAGCAACTTCTCACAGTCAGACCAAGAACAGGGTGAGAAAGGGGATGGACCCCAACCCTGGGAAATCAGGTCTTTGTCTTGGAGCCACTCTCTCTGCTCAAGGGACCTGGTGGGCCTCAGGTCATCTGGTAACTTGGACATTCTCAATTTCATAGCAAGGACACTGAAAGCTCTATGCACCGAATCTGAGTTAAAAGCACTTACGGCAAGAAACAGAGGGAAGAGTATAAACGTACATATACCAGTCCATCCAGCAAACCCCAGTGAGCTGCCTGTGCTGCCAGAGTCCTTATCATGGGCTCATTCCAGCTGGAGAAACAGACACATGCACAAATTATTACACTGCAGAGAGGTGGCAGCTCTCTCTGTCACAGACAACATAAGCTGCAGGATTATCACTTGCCACGCAATAGGCTCTGTACTTTTCATGCACCACTCTTTATAAAGACTTACATAACCATCCTATGAGACTGCTATTGTCCACATTTTTCAAATGATAAAACTGAGTCATGCCAGGGAACCAGATCTTCACGACCAGGCTGTACTGCCTCCCATGAATAAGTATTAAGAGACAGACACGTATGAACCAGGGGAAAGCCAAGGGCAGGGGCACTAGTTCTCGCTGGGGGAATGCGGAAGTCTTCCAAGGGGAGATGCTATTTAGTCAAGTGGTGGAGGTGGAGGCAGGAGAAGGCTGCCCAGGCGCTAGGACAGCACCTGCAGAGGCACAGAGGTGTGAAAGTGCACGGCCTAGTGGGGAGTAACCAGTGTCATCGTCTTCATGAAAGTTAAAAGGGCTGAGTGGTCAAAGGTGAAGCAAAGGTCATTTTCTTAAGGCCCTTTAATAACATGAAGGAACCTCCAGGAAATGAGGAACTAAAGGTTTGTAAGGAGAGAAGTGGAACAATTGGGTCTAGATCTCAGAAAGTCAACTCAGTAGCAACAGGGGAGGTGGATGAGAGGGAGAAAAGTCTGGAAGCAGGAGGACAGGAGGCCCATGGCCAGGTGAGACACAAAGGCTGGACCTGGACAGTGAGAAACAGAAGGGTGAGACATACAAGGCTGGGTGACCATCTCTGTCCATCGGATTGCTGTAACAAAACACCAGACTGGGTGGGTGGCTTATAAACCACAGATGTTATTTCCCACAGTTCTGAGGGCTGGAAGTCTAGGAGCAACGGTGCCAGCAGATCTGGTGTCTGGTGAGGGCCTCCTTGCTGGTTCACAGATGGCACCTTCGCGCTGTGTCCTCATGTGGCAGAGGGACGAGGAAACTCTGTGTGGTCTCTTTAATAAGGGCACTAACCCCATTAATGGGGGCTCCCCCCTCATGACCTGATCACCTCCCAAAGGCCCCACCTCCTAATGCCATCACCTCGTGGAGTGAGATCTCAGCACATGAGTTTGGGAGGACACATTCAGACTGTCGCAGTGACCACACGCTCTGACTTATCACTGCTGTTTCGGCGTGACTATGAACAGCACCGTCTTCCACTCTCAGTGGTGCCCAGGTGTAGATGACAAAAACGGTTATCACCTTATTTGATACCCATTCAGACACCACAAAGAGCATGATGGAGAAGCAGGATTTGAGGATGAACATTA
Organism: Varecia variegata; assembly: GCA_028533085.1. Taxonomy (NCBI): domain Eukaryota; kingdom Metazoa; phylum Chordata; class Mammalia; order Primates; family Lemuridae; genus Varecia; species Varecia variegata. The sequence continues at coordinate 71,011,570 of CM052437.1, read as the reverse complement.
GAATTTTAACCCAGATATCAAATGAAAATAACGGTGGGGGAGTATGTGTGTCCTTTAGGTAAATTTACATATATAAGAACCATATTATAGAAATAAATGTAATAACTCTCTAAATAGTTATAACTATCAAGCCCAACTTAATCTATATACTGAGAAGCAAAGGTTTCCACTAAAAATTTCACTTTAAAAACCTTCCAAATATTCTACAATATTTATTATCCTTGAATAATCTCCCAACTAGAAATTTAAAAAAACAAAAAGTACGCTTTGTTTCTAGTGTATCTAAAATATGGTTAGATAAAATAATGCCATATAATAGGGAAAAGTCAAAACTGAACAAATGGGCTCTTCCGGTCCCAGGCTCTTCGGCAGCCGCAGGTTACGGTGTAGACATGGCCAAGTCCAAGAACCACACCACACACAACCAGTCCCGAAAGTGGCACAGAAATGGCATCAAGAAACCCCGATCACAAAGATACGAATCTCTT
>CM052437.1:70980198-71010982 GCA_028533085.1 Varecia variegata | reverse complement strand
CTCCAATCTGCAGCTTCAGCTGCAGCACCAGCTTCAGTTTCAGTTCCAGCTCCAGCTCAGGCTCCCAAAGGTGCCCAGGCCCCCACGAAGGCTCCAGAGTAGAGGCCTCTGTCTGCCAACATGAGGACAGAAGGACTGGTGTGACCCCTGGGCTGCTGTCTGCATGGGGCTGGGGTCCTCCTGTACTATTTGTACAAATAAACCTGAGGCAGGAAAAAAAAAAAAAAACTGAACAAATGGGAAGGGAATAGTTTATGAAAAGAGTAGAACTGAATGAAATAGTTGAGGAAGCACAAACACGTGGGGCCAGAGAATTCCCCGAGCTGTGAAGTGTGTGGATGTGTATACAACACACATTCATATAAACTATTCAGTTCCTCCTTGCCTGTAGCTAAAGGAATTAATCCCATCATACAGAACAGGAAACTCAATCCACAAAGCAAAATTTCTGCTAGGGAATTACTGTGTATATGTGTATAAGTGTACATTAAAATCATAACTAACCAAGAATCCCACTTCAAAAGCTGCATTATTAGTGGGATAAAATTCTAGCTCTTTCCTCCCCTCCTCCATCTGCACATGTTCCGTGGGTGGGAAGAGGTTCTCCCATCCGCCTAAGGCCTGGGGTAAAGTTCAACACACGCACAGTCCCTTCTCAGGTCCACAGACAGTGGCCCCACGTGGCCCCAGGAAACCAAGTTCGGCAGTGGGGGCAAGGGGGCACACAGCCATCTTCTGATAGGTTAATGGAAATCAGCTTAACGTTTCCCCTTTAATTAAATTAATGCAAAAAGATTCAAAGCCTTGAGTTTAGATCTTTTTTCTTTTCTTCAGGAGCGATGCTAAGAAACACAATTTACTATTGATTCTTAACAAAAATTACTCTCACTTATTTAAATATTTTAATATTTAAATGAAATTGAATTTCTGAGGTTAAAAATAGGATTAGAGCATATTTTTAAAGCTCTTTTTAAAAATAACCATTATTTCCATTGCAACACACGAGCAGTACAGTAACAAGGGCACTATTTCCTAGTCTGGGGAGAGATGTGTAGAAACTCCAGCTACAAGTGCACCTTTAGTTGACACAGTCGCCAGCATCCCCCATTACTGTGTAAAAGTCTGCCCCACTGGCAAATCCCCATGCCCAGAACCAGGGGCTCCCCCTCTATGCCGCCAGGGCCCTTCCCTGGTCCCCACGCACACGGTTACAACAAGGGCAGGTATGTTCTTACACATCACCAAGCCCCTGATGGAGCATGGTCAGCAGATCTGGTGTGAGTGGGCAGTTGACCAAACTGGGCCAAAGAAGCTCCTCCCTGAAGCGCAGAATACAGAACAGACCCAGAAGCTTCCAGCCTCTGTTGGACACACACGCCTCCACACTGCTGGTGGGGGTCAGTTTCCACCACATGTGCTGGGAGAAGGACAGACAGTGTGTAAAGTGCAGAGGGCTAGAGTGGAGAAGCAGGGGGCTTTCTAAGTTGCCAAAAGCCCTCTCCAAGCCCTGGACCCAGTCCCAGAGGCCTGCCAAAATCCTTTTCATAAGACACCTTGTCCTTAGGACAAATTCCTCTCTTGCTTCTGGGAGTCCAAGGTGGTTTCTGTTACCTGCCAGCTTGGCAGCTCCTCCGAGCACAGCTGGAGAAGACAAGGAGAAAACGTACAGATGCAAACACGGGAGCCGGGTGAGATGAGTCCAGGTCCCACACAGAGCTTTCCATGATGGGAAGACAAGTGGAGGCTAAATGGATACGGGAAACCAATTTGCTGCTGCTTGAGTCTTGTTAGCTGTCAGCCCGATGCCAACCTTCTCTTCAGTACCAGGACAGAACCGTGAAGGAGCTTACCATCTTCAAGATGGACACATCCGTTTCCTGTGTGACAGGAATGAACAGTCCGCATTCTGTCCCTCCACCTACGGCATCCGCCCAGAGAGAACTGTGACGCCCTCACTGACCCTCTCTCTCCTCGCAGTATGGAAAAGGCACACACCGTTATCCACAAACCATTACTGGAGTACAGCTGCAACTGGGTAATTTGTGGTCATTTCTTTTCATTTGTTAAACTCTTCATTTGTTTTGTATTTTCAAGGCTTAGCGTGAGTACAACCTGTGTGACTGGCATAGTGCCAACAGCCTGTTTCCACTGATCCACACAGAGAAGATGAACCGCACCCACCACCATCCACCCACGCTGTGCCAGGTGGCCGAGCACTGGGTCATTTAATTCCACCCACACTCTCGGGAGTCCATGTGCCAGATGTAGCCTGCTGGTGTCAGTACCGCCGAGGTTCTCCTCTGCCCCACCAGGCTGGAAACCTGAAAGCCCATTTCCTAGGCCTGTGCCTCATCAGCTGGGATCTGGTCAGGTTCTGCCAAAGAGGCCCTGGTGCAACCTTAAAAGGCAGGAGGAAGGGCAAAGCCTTGCTTGCCCCCTACCGCACCCCTGCTCGTGGCTCCAGCCACATCCATAGGGACCGAGCAGCAGCCACAGAACTGGGCTCAGGCTTTCTGCTTGGTGGCAGCAGCGGTGGGGAACACCTGCTCGTGGGCTCTGGGAGCTCTCCTGTCCTTGTTCTGCCCTCCAGACCGAGGGACGGCAGCAGCTTTCTCAGTTTCTGGTCTCTGGGGAACGTGCCTGTGGCTCTCCAGCCCTGCACACTCTGCTGTGACCATTCCCTGTACTAGATCCCACCTGGGTGAACCGCCTAAGAGGTTTCCTTCTACGACAAGAGGCTCCAAGGGGTGGGGAAGAACCCCAGGGCTAGAGTAAACCAGAGGCCATCCAAAGAGTGAGGTCAACAGGAGTGACTCCCAGTTGAGTCAAAACAGAAAGAAACCAGAGGGCTGTGTCACCCCTCAAATAGTCACCTGTGGTCTGACTACTAAAGATCCCTGCAGCCTGGGTGGAGACCAGCTCCACTGGGGTGGCTGGACTAGAACCACCCAGGCCTGCTGGGGCACAGAGGCAGCTGGCTATCCCACATCAGCTGCTCACTGGCTGACCCTTGAAGAAAACTCACAAGTTCCTTTTTCTGGTAATGTTCAAGATGTCATGGAGGTCCCCTACTGGGCCAGGGGACAACCCAAGACAGTCAGAGTGTGGCATCCCTCCACGGGCAGGCAGGCTGGCAGAGGGCACAGCACAGGAAGCAGCCCCCAACCACAGCTGGGCAACTGCAGACCCTGGAGGGTAGCCACCCTGCACCAGCCAGACACACAGGCCCACCTGTCATGTGCATGGTGACAGAGGGACCTGAGCCCTTCTCCTAAGCCTCCTCTGGCTGCTTCCAGAAGACGCTGAAATTTCAGGATATTTGGAGTGCTTATGGATGGAAATAAGGGGCAAAAGGTAAGAAACCGAGTTACAGAAAATCCAGGAGATATGACTGCCACAGCAGGGGACGGAAGTTGGGGCCCTGCCCGGGACACTGTGGCAGTGTACAGGAAGTGGGGGCTGCAGTAACTCCTAGGAGCTGGCCAGACCTTCCACACCCACTGCCCCCAGAGGTGCCCTGCAGTAAAGGACATACACAGGACCACATCAAATCCAGCCAAATCAAAATACAATGGATACATTTTTTCAAATTATTTCCTAGGTGGAAGTCATTAACTCCCCAAGCAACTGATGGTCAACAACTATGCCTGATACTAGTTTTTGTTGTTGCTGTTGTTTTGTTTTTGGTAACCACAAACCCAAAAGGAAACACTGAGAACTAGCTAGTCCAGTTCTCTCATTTATAGATGAGAAGATGATGGGCATGATCAGTGTACAAAGACAATAAAAATTCACACCAAAAGAATCCAAGTGAATCAAGGTAGCTCTCTAAGCTTATGCCCTGGGAGGTGTGGTGCTCCTGGTTATCTGAGCCAGGATATGAGTGAGGCAGGAAGTTTTGTTTTTGAAAAAAAAAAAAGGGAAGTTAATTTTGAACAGTTGTAATTACAGACAGTGCCTTTGTCTATAGTATAACTAAGTTAAGGAATAAAATCATAAATTATATTTAAAACTCAAAAGGAGATAAGAAAGAACATATCAAGGGTGCTACACTTGAGAAAAATTAGGTAGTCAGAGGAAAAATATTAAGCTCAAACAGAACCAATTTGAAAAAACGTACATTCTAGTTAAAAATTTTATAGACACACACACCTGGAATTTACTTTAAATAATCCAGTAGGGAACAGAGAGACAGGAAGAAAGTGGAGCTAATAATTACTGCAGCACAGTGATGGATGTGCCAGGATTCAGGACATTTACAGTTTGAAATTTCCCATTATAAAAAATTAAAAATCTACATAGAAACAGGCAAATTCTCCTTGAACAGGCACCCACAGGGGAAATTACTTAGGACAGGACTGGCAAGTAACTACCACCCCTCAACAAATGCCATTACTTATTATTTCCAAAATAAAGTTAAGCTAACAGCAAATGACAAGGTACTCAGACAATGTGGCATGACTCAATTTCCAAATGAATCTGATAACAATTTTAGAAAGCAATTTTTCAACTGTACATTATGTAAAACTTCTAAAGCTGTATTTGTTTAGATAAACATGTAACTCAAAAAAAAGGTGGCTTTATAAATGATATTACCCAATCAGTATCCCATGGATGCTTCACAGAAGTTGCAAAATAAATGTGAGTTAAAAGTGCATGTCCTTGTGGAACTCAGATTTGTCAAGTCTGGACCCCAGACAACTTGAGACCTGCCCACCCCCCACCCCACCACAGAGGGGCAGGGCCCCTACAGTCAGGTCTGTAATTGATTGTGTGCCTACCCTGGCCACATGAACACAGTGCACACCTGTCCAAACTGAGACAAACGAATCTGGCTCTGGGACCCAGCTACATCATTGCAGGGATTCAGCCCCCCAAGGCACAAGGGGTACTCTATATCCTTCACAGTGAGGGCCACTGAATTCTGACCGATACGTCAATTTTATTTTTACTAAAACAGAAAATACTGAGCATCTGTCCAACCAGCCAGACCATCACCCCAGGGCAAAGTTAAGGTCCTACTGCAAAGGCTTAACTGTGAGGAGAACTCAGGTACCTAAAACATCTGTCACTAAGGCAGCTAGAAAAACCCACACCTCTGCGTTAGGGTTTCCAGATGCACACTTCCATTTGGTGTCTCTGGTATCTGTCTTACGATCAAATGGAGGCTTTTTTACTTTTTTTAAAGCAAACTAAACCAGTTAAACAAACGATCATTGAATTACCCCGAAGAGTCCATAAGAGCAAAACAGCAGCCCACACCACTGCCGATTCTCCAAGGAGCCCACCAGATGCAAGCTCGCGGGAGCAGGGATCGCGGAAAGCTTTTGCCCTACAGGACTACCAGGGCTCAAATCCTTGCTGAGTGGCTGATTTCAGCTTCAAGTCTTTCCTTGAAAGACTTGACAGCAACTAAGTAGCTACAGCAACTAAGTAATGAACTATTACATGTTGAAGGGATGCTATATGGTATCAGGTGCTATTATGGACTTTGGGGGGAGCAAAAGGAAAGACTTTAAGTACGAACAAGCCCAGCTGATGGACACCATGGGAGTCTCTGTATGACACTGAAGTTACCTTAGTGGGGATGGCCCCGAGCAGAGCGTGTGGGGAACAAGGAGGCATTGCAGGGATGAAGAAACAGCATGGGCAAAGGCTCCTGGACTGATGGAACCCGGCACACCCACCGGATGGTGAGAAGACAGGTTTGCCTGCAGGTGCAGCTGGAAACCAGACGGACGAGGGGGCGAATCTCAGTGTTGGAGGACTCAAGAAATGACTGCATTTGTGGGTGAGGAAAATGACAGTATGAAGCCAGCTCAAGAAAAAAGTCCTTGGCAGTCACTGGCAGGAAGGTGAGTGCCCACAGGCAGGACATGTGGGGCGATGGTGGGGGTGGCCAGGAAAACACTGAGAAGGTAGGATCAGGAGACTGAGATGCAGGGAGGGGTGGGGAGGGTTCTGGCTCCAAGATGACTGGAAGCTGCACTTGCTGTGAAAATGTGAGGGAAGAAGAAGCCAATTCCAAAAAGAAGAGTTCCAGCAAAAAATTCTGGGAGGAGATTAGGAGCTCCTTGAAGTCAGAGGCAAGAGGCTTCTGTTTTTATTTTCTTCCCATATCCTCTGCAATGATGACTGAATGCTAAGCCAACAGTGACACCCAAGTCCTGGCTCAATGTTTACCTGCGTTGATTGCATGAGGCTGACTCCAAGGCTGGGGAAGCAGCAGGACCAGAGATCCCGCTGCTTTGGGAGAAGCATGTCTATGAGACCAGGTCAGCAATCCAAAAGACAGAATAGCAAGGGGGCTAACGTGAAGCCCAGGACAATACCCGCATTCCCTGGGAAGAAAGAAAGGAACATTTTCCTTTTTTAGATCTTATCCTGACTAAACACAGGCAGATGGGAAGGATGCTTAGTACTATTCATTGCAAGGGGTTGGAAGACTCTCCTTTGGGAATAAGTAAGCAAGCTGAGTGTTTGAGCTGAGCCTTGGGAAAGTTAAAAATCAACAGTCTAAATAAATCCGGGGTTCTCAAACTCAGGGCCAAAGAGATCAAGAATTCCCAAGAGGCTCAGAGAGGCTTTTGGGAAGATACCAGGAGAAATCGCTAACCCAGCACTCTCAACCTCCTCCAACCACCATGCCCTCTGCCATCCTTGAGACCACCGACCTCAGCGAGGTCAGAACCCCTCTCCTTCCAGCCCCTGGCACTTCCACAGGCAGGGAGCAGCTGGCAAGCTGCAGTTCTCAAAGACTTCACAGCAGAAGCGTTCCTGGACACTTGTACCGCACCTAATTTTTGAAGGGTAGCAAGGAAGGAATGGAAAATCAGGCCCTGGAACTGCCCTGGGAGGAAGGATGTTGACCTGCGGGAGCTTCTGGGAACAGCTGTGGGGAAAACACAGATCTGAGTGATGGGCAGGCCTCACAAAGGAACGACAGCTTTGAGACCAGAAGGGTTTTTACTTCAGACAGAAGAAAAATAAAGGTTAGAAAAAGCTGCCAGCAGCAGTCAACCAAGGTACATGCCTTTTCTAGAATGGTTTATGAACTCAAAGCAAATCTGAATAGTTTCTATTTGAGAAACATTAACTTTAAAAAACTTTTCTTTTCATCTTAAGAAAAGAACATTAGTTTCTACCTAAGTGACATGAGAGAGAATGAGAAATTATTCGTGAAATATGTGTCTAAATTAGTTCCCATGTTTCTTAGCACAAAGTCAGAATGAGAAGTGTGAAAGGGGATAGAAATAGTAATATTAACATCAGAATTGTCAACAGTGAAAACTGAATGATGGGCAACCTACAGCACAAAGCTGTTAGATGCAATATACTTAACTACCCAAAATGACTTCCTTGAACATCTGAAATATTTTAAAAGGCTAAAAATGTCTTCAGAAATATTATTTTTCTTGACCTGTTAAAGATCTTTAAGTTTCAAATAGTAAAAAATAATTCATATTACTAAATGTCAATATCCACATCCTAGGCAATACAGCGTTCTGTGATTCACATAGGAATCAAATTCTGAACGACTTGATCATTTTGCACATCAGTGGCCTGTTTCTAAAGCACTCTAAAACGGAGAGATATTCTGTAGCCTTCCAAGTCTAATGCAATGACTTTACATATGATCAGTTATACAAACACCCCCTCATATACACCTTACAGTGAGTTTCAGGCCTTCTTATTTGTAGAGAAACCCTGCACTTTATCATGACATGGGAATCTACTTCTCAGAAAGGTAAATGTCAGATGCAAACACCATCTTTTAAAAAGATCTTAGCATTAGATAGAGCCACTAAGTCTGCCTCTAACTGAAGTTACACTGTAACGGAAATTTCAATCTGCTCTTAAAGTTTAAAGAATTCTGTAGGAAGCCACATCTAGAATATTAATTTTTTTAAAATTCTGATTCTTAGAAATTCCTTTAGCAACCATGCCCCACTACACAGCTCCCTGGACATTCTCTTTCACCATTCTCTTTTATTTTTCACATTATGCCTTTTCTTTATCAGTAAAAAAATTTACATTATTAATAATTTACATTATTATAAAATTTACATTATGAAATTAAATGCAAAAATACTTAAGTAATGCTATGTACCCAGCACCGTTCTCAAAGGTTTGACTCATTTTAATCCACATGACAATCCATTTGCCAGAGAGGGCAACTGAGGCACCACGAGGTGAAGCAGCCGGCCCATGTCAGACTTAACAGCAGGGCCAAGATCTGAACCCAGGCCCCCTGCCCCCGGAATCCTGAATCAAAAATCAGACGAAAATGCTAGAAAAGCAAACATTAAAAATACAGAAACATCATGCACGGAAGGAAGAGAGGCCAAAGACGGCTTTGAAGGATTAAAATCCTAGTTTTCCTCTGCTTTTCCTCCCAAACTAATTTTATTGAAATGCCTGATGCACACGTCCCATGCATGGTGGCTCCTGTAGCACGAGCCTGGCTGTACCTGGACAGCGAGACCTCTCGGGGCCGCAGCCCCATAAACCTATGGGCCTTCTCGGCCACATCAGTCCAGTTTACCCTGTGGCTTCAGAGGGCAGCGAGCAGGCAGTGCAGTGGGCCATCCACACGTCCCACTTCTTAGAAAACCCACAGCCATGGACGCCTGACTTCTACAGTGGAGTTATGCTTCTGTAAGTTATTATAAGTAGAGTCACAATTTTTGTGCTACATTTAAACATTTTGTATCTCTAAGCTTCCCTAGAAATGTTACTATATTTTTCCTACATTTGCTTCCTGAGAACCAAGAATGGGGGAGTTGCCAGCACAGTGAGAGTCATGATTAGTCAGACAGAGGGTAGAGAAGAATGTAAAATAAGAACACATCAGCTGTTTCACAGAGGAGGAGTGTTTTTAAATAGGGCACAGCCAGCTGGGGACAAGGGCGGGGGAGCGGGGGCAGCAGGCAGACCAGGGCTGTCCTGGTGCAGACAAGAAAAAATATCTCTGGTTTTAGTCCCCAGTTTTTGGCACAGAGCTCCTAAAACCCTTGGCATTTCCTACGTAATAGGAGTGTCTTTAATTACTCATAAAGAGCCCCAGTGGCCCATACTTGAGCTTATGCTACGGCGGTGACTCAGGGTGGGGCCCCCAGGTAGGCTCTAGATTGGAGCTGGTCGCCAGAAAGGCAACATATGATCGGAGGGTGGGAACTTGCAGCACGCCCCTTCCCCACCCCCTCAGCCTCTGGGAGGGGAGGGAGACTGGAGACTGGGTTATAAAAACTCCTGAACAATGGGCAGGGGGAGCTCCTGGGCATGCACACGCTGGGAGGATGTGCCAGGAGGGTGGCACACCAGGGAAGGCACAGAAGCTGTGTCCCCTCCCACACCTCGCCCTGCATGTCGCTTCCTTTTGCTGTTCCTGAGTTGTGTCCTTTAGAATAAGCCACTGACAATGAGCAAAGTGCCTTTCTGAATTCTGCGAGTTGTCCTGGCCAATTATCCAACCCCAATAGGGGTCACAGGAGCCCAATTATCGAACCCCAATAGGGGTCACGGGAGCCCCCATTATTAGCCCACCAGTCAGAAGTATGGGTGGCTCTCGGGACTTGCAACTGGCGTCAGAAATGGGGATAGTCTTGCGGGACCAAGCTCTTAGGGACCAAGCTCTTAAAACTGTGAGGCTTGCTGAGTTGTTAGTGTCACAACTGAATTCCAGGACAACTAGTTTAGTGTGAGAGAATCAGAGACATGTCTAATAGACAGCCACTGGCCACACACGGCTACTGAGCACTCGAGATGTGACAAGGCCAGTTGTGTCGTGCTATCAGGGCAAAACACACACTGGACATTGGAGACGCAAAAAAAAAAAGAATATCTCATTAGCAATTTTTTACATCGATTATATGCTGGCTATAATGGGCTAAATAAGACATTATTAAAATCAAGCTATTTCTTTGTACTTTTTAATGTGGTTACAGGAAACCAGAAGTCACACATCTAGCTCACGTTTGTGACTAGCATTCCATGTCTACTGGACAGTAAGTGCTACTTGCACTGCCTTCATTTCTGAAAATACAGGCACTGAAACCCACGTTTTGCCTCAAATTTTCAATGTACAAAGCAAGCAACTACCTGAGAATGAAGAACAAGGGATGTGGGTAAAAACAGTATTTATTTAGTGCTTATTACATGCCAGGAGCCACCCAGTGCCTTGCAGGACTTCACCCTGACAACTCCCTCAAATGATGACACCCTCCTCCACCTCCCCCTCCGGTCCCAGCCAAGGGCAGGAGATCTTGCGCCAACAAAGGGACACAGCAGGGATTCAAAGACAGCACTCCTGACTCCTCCCTGTTTCTTCCCACACACTAGGGGTGGCAGACTTCTTCCGGAAAAGGCCTTATAAATATTTTAGGCTTTGCAGACCACACCGTCACAATTACTCGGCTCAGCTGTTCTTGCACAGAGAGAGAAACAGACAACATGGAAATGAACGAGCCTGGCTGTGTGCTAATAAAACCGTATCCACAAAAACAGGCAGTGAGCCGGATTTGGCCCACAGGCCAGAGTTTGCCAACCCCTGTTCTACACCAAGAAGAAAAACAAGATATTCTTAAATAAAATGACTCTATTTACCATCAGTGTGCCAAAATGTAACATTTATAAAGGATACTTTTCACAAAATACTAATTAGGTTACTGTTGCAACAGGAAAGGTCAAATTCTGGAAGTTAACTCACTGTCAGGCTTCTAAGCTGTTATGGGACATCACAAGCAGGACACTTAGGTACTGTCACTAGTGGCAAACTACATTTGGTTCAATGACGTATCCGACAATAGGTAACATTAAAAATATAAGCCAGGGGAATACAGAGTGGAATCCACGAGGTCAAACACAGAAAGGGGTCCAGGCTTCTGCTGAGAGCTGCCCTCCTCCGCACAGAGGATGGAAAGCACCAGGACCTCCACTGGCATGTGTGTGTGGCCCTGCCCTGGCAAGCCACACCGGAGATGTGGCGCACCTGAGCAGGTGTCCCCCAGGTGAGAGGAGTCAGGGCCCTCTCTGAGACCAACTTCACCTCTTCTCTCCCCTCCCAGTTTGACCGTCATTCCACAGGCAGCAGGAAAACAGAGAAAGAAGGTTCCAGCCAGTCACTAAACTAATTTGAAGGCTCTAAAAAATATTAATTTGTAAGTCTAACTAACATTTCTCACTACAGATGAAAATAGTTTGGAAGGAACAAAAACCCCACCTGCCCACAAAGTGGAGGGAAGGTTTGGGGGATGGATCCGAGGCCAGTCAAGCTGTTCACCTGAAGACCCCTGTTCCCTGGCTGCTCCCCCACACACCACTGAAGGGTACCAAGCGGACAGACACAAAGGAGAACACAGCACTAGAGAAAAGGAAAATCTAAATGAGGTAAGAGAGGGAGAAAGAAATACAGCAGGTCCTCTTCAACTCCCACTCCCTCCAGGACCACACACACACAGACGTGTTCCAGTCGGGGAAGGTCCCCATGTTCTGGGGTCTCACGCGCCTGGCACTGGCTTCTCATGCCCGTCTTCCCCACTTAGTCCCCACCTGCACCGGCCCCCTTCAGTCTTTGGTTTCCTTTAAAACTCTTTTGCAGGGAAGACTATAAGGTAATTTCTACTCTACCTTCAACTAATTAGGAGGAAGTGTCACAAAAACCCAATAAGGAACTAGGATGGCAATTTCAGGGAGTCTGGCTTGGCAGCAGCAAAGTCTAACCAAGAAGCAATAGGAACAGGTCACACCTGTGTACTGTATTAGTCACCTGTCACTGCATAACAAATCATCACAAATTCAGCAGCTTACAGCTACACACGTTTATTATCTCAGTCTCTGTGGGTCTAGAGTTTGGGTGTGGCTTACCTGGGTTCTTGATTTGTTACACAACAAAAGATAGGTGATACACAAACCTACATAGAGACTAACACATGCACACACACCCTATTCTAAACAGTACCCTTGGCTATCTGTTATGGGCATGACAAAATGACCAAAAATATTTGCCACTCTTTCTAAAGACATCTTTAAAACTAGATTACCAATTAAAAATAAATAAATCCCATACCTGTGTCTCACTTGGCCAGTGACTAAAAACATGACAGTCCAACTCTATCACTGACTTTATGACCCAAACAAGGCTCCAAAGAACAGTCTATTAACAAAAACTAAAGTCACAGAGGGAAAAGAAGTGCCATGGCTGAGAATATTCCATCTGCCATCAGGGAGTCCCTTTAAAGACTGGGCCACCAGCTCGAAAGTAGACGCCAAGGGTTGGCAGCAGCAGGGCTGGCCTTGGGGTGACCATGAGGTAGTGCTAAATCAGTGAGCACTACTGGCAAAGTCCCCAAAATTCAAGGATTGTTTTAGAGCTGTCTTGTTTTAAAGGACACAGTAGTTGCAGTATGTACAAATTCTAGTCAATTTGTTTTCAAAACAGCAGTGACACTGTTTTATAATCACTCTGAGACATGGTCCTCTAGAACAGATCAACTAAAAAGCCTTTATGGAGGGGCCATTTACACTCTGACTTTCAAAAGCAGCACAGTTTGGATGAAATTGATACTTCTACACTACTAAAAATTGGTGCAACCCTCTGGAAGGGCATTATGGTAAGATGTATCAAGAGCCATAAATACGCCCATACCATGTAACTCTGCAATCCCTCTCCAAGGAATTTATGCTAAGAAAATAATTCAGTTGGAGAAGAGAAATATGCTCAGAGATGTACACAGGCACTTTATCAATTGAAGCAAAAATTTAAATGTCCAACTCAATAGACTGCTTACACAAGTGGTAGAACTTTCAATTCCATGGGATATCAGCAACATGAAAAAAAATAATAAAGATGACCGATAAAGTAGAAAAAATGTTCGTATTGAGAAGACAAGCACATGAAATTATATAAAGCAGTTATAAGGATGAACTGCTAATATGAAAAGTTTCTCTTTCAGGGTGGTAAGATTACAAGAAGCGTCTTCCTTCTGAAAAACTATCTTTAAGAGTCAGTATGGGCCAGGGGCGGTGGCTCACGCCTGTAATCCTAGCACTTGGGAGGCCGAGGCGGGGTGGATTGTTTGAGCTCAGGAGTTCGAGACCAGCCTGAGCAAGAGCGAGACCCCGTTTCTACTAAAAATAGAAAGAAATGATCTGGCCAACTAAAAATATATATAGAAAAAATTAGCCGGGCATGGAGGCGCATGCCTGTAGTCCCAGATACTCGGGAGGCTGAGGCAGAAGGATTGCTTGAGCCCAGGAGTTTGAGGTTGCTGTGAGCTAGGCTGACGCCACAGCACTCACTCTAGCCCGGGCAACAGAGCAAGACTCTGTCTCAAAAAAAAAAAAAAAGAGTCAGTATGTTATCTTTACCATTAAAAGCAAATCCACACCAAAAAAAAAAGTGCCAAAAAAAATATCTCTCAGAAATCTAGGTTTTAATAAACTACCTGTGTGTTCAGTTTGCACCTTCAGATCTTTTTACCTGCCGTTGCTGCAAACCGCACCTGGGAAGGCTAGGATCATCCTGCCTCCCACTCGCCTCTTTCTCAGTCACACAGGGCAGGCCATCAGGGTTTGAGGCAGCTTTGTGTTTGAACCTTGAAGCAGAACAGGCTGCAGGCTCCTGCAGGAATGCAGTCCCGGGAGGGTGGTCGGTGATAAACATGCGGCACTCAGCCGTGCAGAAGGACCCATTTCCACTCAAGCTGCAGCGCTAAAATAATTAAGGATGTGGCACGCCTGCCCGCAGGCTCCCATCAACCTGCAGATGCAAAACCAGCCGAAGGAATGTAGCTGTGGCCCACACTGAGGATCACTGCACAGGCGTGCAAATGTAACACACCCACGTGAAAGCTCTTGCTTAGCTTCTCTAAGTCAGCTACCTCATCTCCTAAATGAGGCTGAGGGTGAGGACAGCCTCATGGGGTTGTGGAGAGGATCAAATGACACAAAACATATGAAATGCTTGGCCATGTTAAGTGCTCAATAAATATCAGCTATTATTATTGCCACGTTAATACTTTAGGAATGTACCTTCACACAGTCCATCATTTTAAGGGAATTTCTAGCAGCTGGTATTTATAGTTCCACATACAGAGAGGCACAACAGCAAGTAATACATGAGACAGTTTTTTTTAAATTATTTTTTGTTGTATAGAATATTTCATTAAACGTGGGGTCAAAAACAACAGGAACCATTTTGCTACTTCACTCCTAAGAACCAAAAAGTCAAACTCTTTTATGCAAGAGATTTTTTAAAGTCATTGACATCTTCCTGATACTGAAAGTTATTATAAACCCCTAAGTCCCCAATCCACAACCCAACCCAATTGCTATAACATTAAATAACCACAGATCCCAGAACTCAAATTTACATTAGATTTTTTTAAGCTAATAAATTGAATATATATTTGCCCACTGTGACAACTTAAATAATTAAATAAAATTTATGAAAGCAATAACTAGGCTTTTTATCCAATTTAAATAAAATTCTTTTTATATTTTCTTTTAGAGAATGGATTTTATTATCTCCACTTTGTAGATGTTTTGTCATTACTGCATGACTGGAAAAAGTTCTGTTAGGCAGCAAAATTGAGTTACTCTTCTGCAATGCCTGTGTAGTCCATCTCTGGCTGGCAGCCTGGGTCCCAGCAGCGCCCTCATCAGAGGACAAGACAACCTGGTCTCTGGCCAGGCCCTGCCCTCCTGCGCTTTGCACCCACCCCCCTCCACAGCAGACTGGTAAGGTCTAGGGACTCCTTCTCAAGGTGCCTTTAAGTGGCTTTCATTTTATGTAATGACATTAAAACAGTTATTAATACATTACTTAAGAAACAAATTTGAGATAGAGTAATCTATGTGCTTCTTTATTAACACACTAAACAAGAGGGCATAGCCACAGGTCTCAAAGCTAATTTCAGAGTAGGCCCTATTTCAACACAACTGCAACCACTGCAAGGTGATAGGAAAACAGCAGCCATTTCTCTGATGACCATGGATGTCACAGGCTGTGCTACCTCCATTCATGCTGGAAGGAAATACTAAATTTCAGTTAAAAGCTGGTGAAAATAAAAATGTGAATTTTTCCCAGCCCAAGTTCACGGACCCTTTAAGTCCATTCACTCACCACCAGAGTCCCGGAGTTAAGGACGCCTTCTTTAGGGAATCACTCAGAACTTCACACTGTGTTAGATCTCTGGGCCATGAGA
The DNA here is from genome assembly GCA_028533085.1 of Varecia variegata. Classification (NCBI taxonomy): domain Eukaryota; kingdom Metazoa; phylum Chordata; class Mammalia; order Primates; family Lemuridae; genus Varecia; species Varecia variegata. The sequence goes on along the minus strand of CM052437.1, from coordinate 70,995,776 downwards.
TTCAGCAAATCCCTGGATTCCAGAGTGCAGACTACAGAAGACACTGACTCCCTTTCAAAGCAGAGAGCTCTGTTGCTGTGAGTCCTGGGAATGCCCGCTGATGTGAGGAGGGGCCTGGACCTAGGCCCCAGAGCTGATGCTCTGTCCACTCACAACTTGCCTGTTTCCTCCAACAAGGCTTCTTTCAACTCGAGAGATGGGAGGAAATCTTTAGAGATCACCTGGTTCAAGCCCACTCTTATGTACGGAAACTATGCTTCCAACAGGCTTGTTCTAAGGAAAATACAAGAACAGCCAATTACAGAAATGCTGCCCTTGAATGTTTTCCAGCAAAGTGGGAGTCCTCGGTTTCAGGTCAAGTAATTCTTCTACACAAAGCCACCAAAGTTCACATTTGCAACCTTAAATTAACCAAAGCAAAAATTTAGAAAAAGGACATCATTTTTCTAAAAATGTATCAGAAATCTGCCGGCCAAAATAGAAACTATAAACTTAAACACACAGGTATAGATTAAAAAGGAAATAACATTCAGAAGAGCCACTGTACGTTTATACCCATCATTTTTTAATAGACGAAATGCATTGCTACAAACTACATTCATATGAATCAATGCAATTGAATCTGCAATCTATGTCATTTTGGGGAGGGAGGAACAGAAAGCAGTCTCCCCGCAACTGGCCTTCCACCCCTGTCCTCAAATCATACCATTATTGTGGGGAAAGGGTGGTGACAGGAAACAGAAATAGGCCACCAGCCCTAACTCTGACCTTCTTTGTACCCAACAGAAAGGTCAGCCACTCCTCTCTCTCCTAAAACATTCTCTGGAACCTTCAGTCAGCCAACCAAAGGAGAAAAAAGGACCCCTTCAAGTCCCTCCCCAAGCCAGCTTCTGAGCCAACTCCCAGCCTGCCTACATCTCCGCTCACACACACACCTGAAGGGACAAGGACAAGGGACACAAGGGGACACAAGGGACAAGGGACACACCTGAAGGGACAGGGCAAGGGACAACCTTGCTAGCGCAGCAGAGACTCGGCAGGCTGGGTGCGTCTACAGGTGGGAGGAGTGTTCTTTCCAGGGCGCCGGGCCTCTGGCACAGGGTTGGGGCCAGTCCACAAGCCCAATCACTGCCCAGAGCTTTTCAGGCAGCGCCCACGACCAGTGCCACTCAGACCCTCTCCAGGCCACTGCCCTCCCACTTCAACTGGGGATCTGCCTGTGAGCTAGATGCTGTCTCAAAGCACATCAGACACATGGAGTCCATGAACATCTGCTCCAACCTGAACACAGTCCACTCGGGGTCTTGGTGTCTCTTTCTCTCATGTACAAAACCATTTTCAGACAAAACTGGCATTTAAGGACCTCCCTATTCTGGCCCAAACTGTCCCTTCCACTATAGGGTTTTCAGCTGTAATTCTAGTTTCTCTCTGTGCTGGAACTCGGAGACCATCAAACTAAGGATAAGGTTATCCAGCAAGTGAAGGAATGACCTTGGGTTCCTACAAAGGGAGCCACTCAGATGGAGACCACCCAAGAAGTGGTTAAAACTGTGGGAAGAGTCAGGACAGAGGCCTTTGCAGAGGAGCATTGGAATTAGATGCTACCAGCAGGGAAGAGGTGTGGAGAGCAAGGAAGGAGGTTGGGGACTGACTCCTGAAGGCAAAGCTATACATTCAGAAGAAAAAAGTTAGAAGGGTTCAAATGCTAATTCATAGCAGAGGTTCTTAACTTTGAATATGCATCAGAATCACCTGGGGAACCTGTTCAACAGGAAGAATTCCAGACCAGACCAACCCATCCCAAGAGACTGAGTCAGTAGGTCCAAAGCAGGTCACAGGAATTTGCATTTCTACATATCCCAAGACCACATTCTAGAAACAGTGCTGGAGAGCCATCCCATCGCCTCCTCCGCAACAGTGCCAAGGGGCATTCTACCCCTCTGAAGATCTTGGGGGAGTAGGTAAACCTCTCATACAGAATTCCAATTAACTAATGTGGATACGACCCCTCAAGGAGACAGATAGAGCCTAACTCTCTGCTGCTTAAGCAACTTCCTTCCAAAAACAACAGTATGCAAAGAGGGGGAGTCACGGTACAGTGGAGAAACCTACAAACCCTGCCTGCCCAGCCAGGTGATCAGGGGCAGCAACAACAGTCACAGCCGTGTTGACTGTGCGCACCCTCGATAGGAAGTGGGGAGAATGGCACGTTACCGCTGTGGTCTCCTCCCCAGAACCCACAACTCCTGTCTAATCATGAGAAAAACATCTGACAACTCTCAATGAGGAGCATTCTATAAAATATCTGACCAGAGCTCCTCAAAATTGTCAAGGTCATAAAAACAAGGAAAGAGCTGAGGAGACATGATGACAAAATGCAATGTAGGAGCCTGGATGGGATCCTTGAACAGAAAAAGGATATTAGGTAAAAATTAAGAAAATCCAAATAAAGTATGGACTTTAGTTAACAATAATGCGCCAATATTGGTTCAATAGTTGTAACCAATGCAATCATTGGGGAAAGTGGATGCTGGGAATATGGGAAGCCTCTGTACTATCTTTGGAACTTTTCTATACATCTAAAACCTATTGTAAAATTAAAGGCTTACTTAAAAATATGTATGTATTATATGTTTTGCATGTAATATTGTACATTATATAAATGCCTATATGCATAGCATAATATGGTTGACTTTCAACAATACTAGATTGTACTTTGGAAGTTAGTAAAACACTCTGTTCAACAAAAGCAGATAAATACGCATATTGATTAGTTTAATACACTAGCATAAAGTTATATGGTTGAAATTCAATACAATTTTTTGCTGTTCTTCAGAGAACACACTATGTGTACCTCAACATGCAAAATGATAAATGTACTGTGTGAGTTTGTAAACAACTTGCTCCCTTGAATGAGACCAAATAAGGACTTACACATTAAATTCTCTCCTTCTGAAGTCCCAAGAATCAAGAATCTATGTATTCAATCAACATCCAAAACTGCATCACGAAACTCATGTCAAATTAAATTCTCGTTATTCTCAAATTAAATTCATTCAAAACACTAAGCATTAATTATAGTCTATCACTAATTAATTATAGTATATCACAAAAACGATTTTATACTAATCCATGTCACCAAAAGCTAAAAGAAATGTAGACCGATTCCTTGTAGAATAAAGGATAAATAATTAGTTATGATTTTATTTGTTTTGCATGCTAGCAGTAATTTAGTTCAGATGCTAAACAGAACTTAAATGCAAACACTGAAATCAGCCCACCGCTGGAAAAGAGCTTCACAAGGACACTGTCAAAACAGCACTGTAATCTGGGGACTACATTGGGCAGAAGTCAACACTGCATTTTAAAAATACAAAAAAGAACGTCTTAATGGAATAAAACATTTTAAGTTTCAAAGGAAACACTTTAAATGAGACCATAAGTAGGATAGAAAACAAACCCATAAAACGTCTGGACAGGATTGAAATGCAACATTCATTACTAAGCCAAGTAGTAATTTGATTAAATAAATCTTTTCTAGATTAAAATGTGATGGCATAACGCATTTATGCTATTATCAACTTAAAAAAGGAAATAAGTATTAGTGTGCTACCTGACACCAGCATTCCATTAAAAGCACAAACAAGTAGTTTTACTTATTTTTAAGAAATAAAAGTCTTAAGCAAATAAACATATAAAGTTCACATTATCTGAAAATTATGGACTAGCTGACCCCAAAATCAAGTGCTCACGGTAAGCAAACTGAGGGTCTGACCCTCACCTAGACCCTGAAATAAGAGCCCAATCCCAGGATGAGAGAATAGGGTGCTCTGCCCCAGCTGTCGTGGCAACCAGGGTTTACAACTGGCATTTGGGAATGTCTCTGCTCAGGTGACAATTCAGTCTCCAGGCTGCCTGTGTGCTGAAGAGCTTCTGAGAATCTTGAAGAAAATATCATCCTTCCCCAAAATACTTCAAATGAATTCTACCTGGCCTGGAGCAGGGCGGGGGGTGGGGTGCGGATTTCCCCTGGCGTCCTCCCCCACACAGAGATAGCAAACTGTCATTTTATATACTTGTTAATTACGATTAGAGTTGACTGTGAACTTGCAAAATATCTGCATTGGTTTGTAGGCTCCCTGAGGGCAGGTCCTTGCCTGGTTCCGTGGTATTCCACAGCACCTGGCATAGCACTCGGCCCATGGCTGGTACTCAGTAAGTGTTAATGGTATGAACTCAATTTAGTGGGAGCACGACAAGGACAGCAGTCCCATTGGTAAGCTGGATCAGGATGAACGATGCGGCTTTTTCTACATCTCTACACCGATACTCTGGCAGCCCTCCTAACTAGAGTCAGATAAACGTTCACAGTAACATAAACTGACACACAAGTCAGCTCATTCCATGCTGCTTTGAAGAAAAAAAATCCCTAATAATCATGGAACCATACCATCCAACTTTAACACAGGGCAAGTCAGTGCTATAAAAGGTCTTAACAACCATTAGCAGCAACCCCTAGTTTCACAGAAGACAAAACAGAGGTGAAGAGAGGTTAAAAATTAGGTGTGCAACTTTAGCCAAATGAGTAGCAGAAGAAAAGGAGAATCTACATCTCGGCTCCTCATATGAATCAAGATTTTTGAAGTTCAGACTTAGACTAGCTATTTTTTTTTTTTTTTTTTGAGACAGAGTCTCACTCTGTTGCCAGGGCTAGAGTGCCGTGGTGTCAGCCTAGCTCACAGCAACCTCAAACTCCTGGGCTCAAGCGATCCTACTGCCTCAGCCTTCCGAGTAGCTGGGACTACAGGCATGCGCCACCATGCTCAGCTAATTTTTTCTATAGATATATTTTTTAGCTGTCCAAATCATTTCTTTCAATTTTTAGTAGAGACGGGGTCTCGCTCTTGCTCAGGCTGGTCTCGAACTCCTGACCTCGAGCGATCCTCCCGCCTTGGCCTCCCAGAGTGCTAGGATTACAGGCGTGAGCCACCGCGCCCGGCCTAGACTAGTTATTAATAAAGATCAGAATGATACTGTTTGAATCCAGCTCCCATTGTAATGAAAAGTCAAGAAGTCGTTGCACAAAGGCAAATGTTTTATTGGAGGGAGGAGATTTCAATAACACCAATGCAAAGCCATAATTAAGCCCAGGGTCTGCAGGCTAGGTTTGGGGCCTCCCACACTCACACAGTGTGGGCCTGAAGTCCCTTCACGGCCACTCACAACACGACCCCTATGGGCCAGTTACTGTGGCTGGTGAGCAACACTCACCTTCCTCCTCTACAAAAGGACGGAATAACTAAAGTGGCGCCCCTCCACCACACCGCAAGAATCAAGTGATACAAGGCCAGCAGAAGTAACAGAAACGTTCAACTTCAGAACTTTCACTGCTGTCTAAAAAATTACTATTAATCTTTCAGAGGACCCAGTCCATGTGAGATGGGACAACTGAGGAAAAGAAAAGATTGACTGTACTTGTAACTATCTCCACCAAGGAAAGTTCAGAAATTTATAAAGTGCTGGGTTTGTGTTTATCCTAGTAACTGAACACGAAGAGGGGATGAGAAGCCACAAAGTCAAAACGAAGAGCACTGTAACAGGAAATAATTTATACAAAATGCATCGTGATGAAACCAAGAGAATTTCTAATTGACTCTTTTCATTCCTAGGCTTATCTTACTTGATCAAGTAAGGGTGCATTTATAAAGAAAAAACATTCGAACAGCAACATCATATTCCAGACCAGCTAATAGGCAGCTTTGCAGACACTGGGAGTCTGCCACGAACAGCCAAATTAGAATTTTCCCTTTCCTTTTCCCTTTGTAAGGTCTAATTTGTGATATTTTTGTTCTCTCTCCCCTGAAGAGTTTATTTTAGAAAGATACAAAGAAGGAAATAAAACATTCAAAAGCTAACATATGTGGCCAGCTCAAAAATTATCAGGCTGAACCTAGAGTCCCATGAACTTTAGTAATAACAAAAACAAATGTTTTTCCACAATCACCAATGTAAGACTTCTGAGCTAAGAAAGCAGATGTCTTTCATCAGACCAAACATTGAAAGTAATTGATTAAAGCCCCCCCATTATTTCCACATCAGTGGGCATTCTAAGGGAAATGTGTTTTTATCACATCTCAGCCAGATATCAAAATGTTTCCTACAAAATCAGCATTTTGTACGTGTATGGTCCAAATATGTGGATTATAAAATTAAAAAGCAATGTATACCATACTTTAACACCAACATTATTACAGATAACACAAAAAACATTGCTCAAGGTCAGTTACAGTACAGTAAATTTCTCCTTTACATATTTAATGCAGAGATGTATACTGTTTAGACCTCTAAATATGTATTATTGTTCACTGTTTATTAAAAAGGAAGAAAAATTGATCTTCAAAAGGCAACTGTGTGAAAGAATACATAGGTCCTTGACTACAAACACTGAAACAAAGCAGCGTTCATTTATATCAAAGTTGCTTAAATACTGACATTTTGAGCCAGTTAATTCTTTGTCGTGGAGGCTGTCCTGTGCATTGGAGGATGTTTAGTAGCATCTTTGGTCTAGCATCCCCCTAAATGCCAGTAGCATTTCCCAGGTATGACAATTAAAAATGTCTCCACACATTGCCAAATGTTCACCAAACTGCCCCAGCTGAGAACCACTAATTTATAGACATGGGTTCCAGTCTCAATTAAGTTTTTCAAAATACTAATCTTTAAAAAGGTATCTGTGTATTTGCAAAAGTGAATTGCTTCTATTTCCCAATCCAAATCTAACAACTAAGATCTAAAAATGAATGGGAAGCTGCAGGTATTAAAGTGCATTTAGTTGAAAACAAATTTTCTTCCTTAGACATGGAACCCTCACCAACGGGAGACATTCACAAACAGAGAATCTGCTTCTTATGGAAGACGGAACCAGCTTCACTAACCAGAGTGGCCGAGGTACATGAGGCACTTGACTGAATCAAGTTTAAGAAGAAACACAATCAACACTAGACACTTAATCTATAGGTGATCAATCCACTGGGCTTCTGTTCTACCCAGGAAATCTTCAAAATAAAAATTACAACAGTGGAGGGTCTGACACCCACCTCCTTTGTTTTTTTGTTAGATGATAATGTCATCATTTCTTCATAGTTGCCACTGGGTCTTGTCTACTAAATCATATGAAACAGGCCTGGTAAGAAAACTATGAAAAGGGAACTGAAGGCAGATGGCTTAATTTAAGGGAAGAGAATCTTCTAAATCCAAGCTAGGTGAGTCCTAAGAAGACAATACTGAAACATGTAAAGGGAAAACCACGAGTGCAGGGAGTGGAGACAGACAGGAACAGACTGACTTTAAGACACATGGTTGGGTGGCGAGACTACACGAGGTCAGTCGCACACAATGCGAAAAGTAGAAGGGGGAACCAAAAGAGTTAAATAAAAGAAAAATGGAAATGAATAGAACATAAAATCTCTTTCTATAGCTATCTTGCTAGATTATGCTACTAAGTTTCTCTAAAAAAAGACAAAGTCATGTGATGAGAATCCACTATTCACCTATATCAAATTTCCAGAAAACTATCTCTAAAATAACTCCCAGAATCTCTTATTTCTTAGTCTCTTAAAAATACTCAAGCAGTTTGTGGTTTTTATGTCAATGTCCCCAAGCTGGCTGCCATCACTCAGAGCAGTAAAAAAGGGCTGTTTAATTACCAGTTCAGACCATTCCCCTCTCCTTCCCCCTGACACACACACACTTGAAAACAGAAACACAAGCTTTTAAAGTGATTGTCCTTAAAATGAACACAGCTGGCAAGAAAGACTGAAAGAGACAGCAACTGCTCTCCTCTTCTGGGTCCAAACTCAGAAGTGACATAATTAAAATATTTGTTGACTTGCAGACGTCCTTAAATACTCAGCCAAAATGCACAAGATGTTAAACTGAGACGCATCTTTTAGGGAAAATCGATGGAGACACTGATGGACTTTGCCCTCTACGATGGCCGTAGGCACCTTGCTGGCATTTCCCTGTGATCTTGATGACTTCTAACTTATTTTTCAATACCTAACTACCACCACCACCATTACTGGGAGAATTATTAAGCTCTTTAAGTAAATAAATCTTTGCTGCTACTCATCCTGGAACCTGCTACATATAGACCTGGCCACATGAGAGGCAGTGTGCTTGCAAATCTAAGCCTGTAGACAAAGAATCTGCGAGTGGCAGCCCTTCTGAAGCACTGTGTGCGAGCTTCTCCCAACAGAGACACCAGGTCATGGTCATATCTCAGCCCCATTTTCTCCAGGAGAACACTGCCTAACCCTCTCATGGCCCCAAGTGTCCTGCAAACATGGAAGGGTAGGTTTGGGATGGTCTGGCACGGACAAGTCACTCGGAAGGGCAGCCCGCATCAGAGTTCCCATCGGAACCTTGTAGCAGCAGTCTTCCAAGAATCCAGACTGAGACCTGACCTGGCCTCTCTCATGACCTGAGAAGTAGATTTCAAAGTCATCTTGGATTTCTTCAAGACCCGCCCAGATGTCATAAGCACACAAAGGAAAAGGATATGGTATATTCAGCTACAAGGTTTTCAGCAAGAACCTATCTATCTACCTTCTCCTGAAAAATAGTAACTCGTTTAGAAAAAATAAGTCACTGTTATTTCAGCATTTCAGCTGCTGAAAAGGGTCTTGCACAAGGTACCTCAGGGGGCCAACTGGACTCCTGCTTCCTCGGTCCCCACTGTGGCAGAAACGGGGTGGGGACCCACCACACAGCTATTTACAAAGAGGCGCATCACACAGGCATCTGCAATGGCACCCACACGGCAGGCTTGCAGGTCTCACTGGAGACGAAACACTGTCATCACAACAGAACTTCCCCACTCCCCGAGTGGCACTGCCATCCCCTCCAGCAGTGATTCTCCTTCCAGGGGGTGCTCATGCTCATTTCAGAGTCGGGGGGCCACCACCCTGCCACACACGGCGAGAAGGGGCCAGGCCAGTGCTACCCAGTGGTGTCTTTCTGTGACCTTTCCCAGCTTCCCCTCTGTGACCACTGGGGCAGGTATAAATTACTCACTAGGTTCTTCCAAAGTCCAGGGCCTCCTCTATCACTTGGCTGATAAGGGGTTCCCATAATGAACCAGTATCCAAGCTCCACACCCTATCAGTGATTTTCCTCAAATCTTAAACCATAATAAAAGTTTATGGTTCTGCTTTCTGTACTGTCAGATGCATCTCAGTGAAGGGATGGCAGCTAGCTTGGTGGGTAAGAGACAGACTGAATTCCAGATCCTCCATTTACTAGCTGTGGAACAGACAGTGCCTCCCATTCCTTATCCATAAAAACAGGAGGTATCACTCTGAATATCTGTGAGGATTCAATGCGCTATTACATGTAAAGTGCTTAGAACCATAATCACAATGTGTGATATGTGCGTGAGTACCTGTGTCCATGTGTGAAGGGGGAGAAACTAATGATCACTAAAAAAAAAAAAAATACGATTTTTAGCTTCTGTACTTACGGATTAAGCACTTAACGTGTATCAGAAATATGTTGAATATTGATACCCAAAAAGTTATTTTACATTAATAATTCGATTTCTAAAATGCAAAACACATTTTAAAACATTTGTAAATGAACAAGGTATTATGATTACATGGATTCAATTTTTACCAAATCTGATTTTAGTGCTCTAAAACTGCTTGAGTACATGAAATATTATATTATTCCTTATACTTACAAAGGTTTACCTTTCCCAACAAAGCACAAAAACAATTACCATCATTATTATTCTATGTTGTTTCCACTATGCCTTTTTAGCCATCTGAACTTCGGAAAATAGAAAATAAATGAAGTTTAACTCATGAGAAGTACACAGACCTGCACTCCCCAACATGGCTGTCATTTGTGACACGTGGCTATCGACCACTCAAACGCAGTGAGAGGGAACCGAGATGTAATACAAATGTACAATATTCGCTGAATTTTGAAGACCTCACACAAATAGAAGAATGGGAATTATTATGTTTTATGTTGATTACATACGTAAATATACAAAGTTTAGATATATTAAATAACATATACAGTGAAAATTAATATCACTTGTTTCTTTCTATATTTTTAATGTGGCTATAAGAACATTTAAAATTACATCGGGAGCTCAAATTTGCAACTCCCATTATATTTCAACGGGACAGCCAGCACTGCTCTGACAACCCATCAGTTCAAGTGGCATTTGTGGGGAGACACTCCACGTTAGAAGAGACACACACACACCACCCTCTACTGCTCCCATAAGGGAGAGCCGGGCTCACGCAGGCTCCACGCAAAGCTGCAGTTGGGCAGCTGTGCCATTACTACCCGGGACAACCCTTACCCAGCCTCAGTGGAGTGAAGTCTTCAAAAACAAACTGATTACAAATTTTGTTGTTTGGTTATCACAATTAGCAAACCGCTGCTCCGTGTGTGGCCTGAGATGACTTAACAGCTCAGAGTGTGTGTGGGGGCGGGGGATGTTTAGAGGCTGGGGGAAAGGGTGAGAGAGCCTAGTTGTGCAGGTCCACACCTGCCACCCTGGGAACTTGGGACACTGATTGGAGGACAATGGTGAGACACCTTGCATGGGTCATGGCCAGACCTGAATGTCAGGGCACAGTGAGCAGGAAGGACTGGCAGCAGTGGTTGGAAAGCTGTTTCAATATCCAGGTGAAAGAGAGAAAGAAGAGAGCAGGGCTGAGATGTCAGCAACCTTCTGGAGGTAAAATCAATAGCAACTGATAACTGGATTTGGGAGGAGAGGGAGAACTCAAAGGTGATCGGGTGAGCCAGAGATGGGGAAAATTACTGAAAAGACAAGCAGGTCAGGAGACGGTGCAAACAGTTTGGGACACTCAGAGTTTTAGGTGGAAATGATCAGTAAGAAGTTGGCTAATTCATATGAATGAATGAACGAACAAGCAAACAAAGCATGAATGAACACACAGCTGTGAAGCTGGACAGTGGTCAGTCACAGAGACATCCTTGCCCTATATTGAACAAGGCAAACTGGCACTCCTGCAGTGCTCGGGGCATACCTTACCAAACCCTGTCACGCACATTCCATGAAGGGGCACAGTCCCAGCAATGGTAGGCCCAGAGGGGATGGCCTATCTGCCTCAGGTGGCCACCGGCCCACCCTCTCGCTTTGCTCCCTTCGTCCAGGGTCCAGGAAAGGCTTTCCTTGCCATACAAAATCAAACACTTTCCATATCTGAGATTTTATTATGGTCCCAATCAGAAACCAACCAACCAAAAAAAAAAAAAAAAAAAAGTGCCTGCAGCTGAACCTACATATGTTGAGGGGAAACACCATAAATGGAATTAAGTCAGTATTTTTCTCTCTCTTTAATCATTCTATTTAAAACCTGATCAGCCTCCGGAAGGCCAGCACCAAGGCTTCTTCCCTGTTATGAGATGCTATAACTAATACTTGATGGCTGACATTCCCTCCTTATTCCTGACTACTTTGTAACCATCCCTGGCAGGTGTCTTCAAATAAACACAGATTCCAGATCTGGGTGATGGCAGCAACAGGACTTCCTACAATCATCACCCCTGTTTTAGAACACAGAGTTGCACACTGCGGTGGACTGAATTGTGTCCTCCCCGCCCCCACCCGCAGATTCGTATGTTGAAACCCTAACCCCCAAGTGACTATATTTGGAGACAGGACATTTAAAAAGGTAATTAGGGTTAAAAGAGGTTATAGGGTAGGGCCCTGATCCAATAGGACCGATGTCCTTATAAGAAACAGAATATTAAATATGATGGCACATGTGAAGAGCACTTTGCAAACTATAAATGAACATACATGCATTAGTATCTATTATTCTTTTTCATTATGCCATTTGATCCTCATTAACAACTGGCCAGCAAAAGCATCTTACTCCCAAAAGAAGAAATTGCAATACTTAAAATTCTGACTGCAGTTGAAGCTTCTTTTCCTAGAAACATTACAAATATTAATATAAATAGTAGGAAGAGGTGGGGTAACACTAAATAACTAACTTACCAGGCCAGGATAACAAAAGCTCTGCCCAGAATTTCCAGTTCAGGTTGACATGAATGGACTAATCTACTGAAAAGTAAAACATTCAGCCAGCCCACCATGTGGTATGAAGTTAGGTTTGTTTTTATTTTAGTTTTTTTTTTGTTTTTGTTTTTAAGTGTAGTTTCAGGACTACAATAATTCATTTGACAGAGAATTTACCAAATAGAGAAGCCACCCGACCAAACTCTCCTATTGTCTTGATATCCTAAGGACAAAGCCTTCCATAGTGGACAGAGGTTCTGAGCAGAGGCACAAGGATTCTGGAGGTCTCTCATCACTAACATCTCAGTGGGAGCCTAGAGTCCCAATAAAAACAGGCTCAGAACTCAATATTCACGTATACAGTAAGGATTAGTTGCACATTTGCTGTGTATACTAAGTGGCAACACCTTTCTGTCCCAAGGGGTTTGGAATCTATTAAAGAAAATATGAACACAAAGAAACCACAGGGAAGAATGTCACAAATGGCAAATTGGGAACACAAAGAAAGTGCTGTGGAGGTTCAAAGGCAAAGTCATCTCCTCCAGTTGGGAAGGAGTTGGTAAGATGTGGAGAAAAAAGGAAAAGGAGATGACCTTGGAATGGCTGAGAACTGTGGCTGAGAAGGCTGAGCAAAGGAGTCCAGAGGGCACAAGGGGGCTGAGCAGGGACACTGCCACCTCTAACAAGGAACTTTTTCATTTCCACAGCTTTAAGAACTGAGATTCTAGAGGTAGAAACTTATGTGCACATGTGTGCACGCACAATGCATGCAGGTATAACTTGGCAATGTCAATTTACCTTCAGAAATAAACATACCTTGGGATATGTTCAAAGCAAAATGCAGGCAAAAAGGAAAAAGTCTAATTTTTTCAATTGTGCTAATAAAATGGCCTAAAGAAATGAGAAACTATTTTTACTTTCGCTGCATACTTGTGATAACCCGTTAAAAGGCTGTCTTGACCTCCTTCTGAGTTGCCTTAACTCTGGCACTTAACACACATGATGTCTTTTTTTTTAGCTTTGACCCTTTGAAAATGTGCTGTGAAGTATTTCCATCACTCATTTTAGGAAAGAGAAAGCATTTGGAAGTGCTACTTGCAATGCCTCTGGATGGGAAAACTAATTTCTTAAGCCTCTGCAGTGAGTTGTGGGGAGTTTCCAGTTCATTTATGAAAAAAGTTAGCTTACTTGTTTTCCCAAACATCGCTCACCACCCTCCCCTGCAGTTCCAGCAAGCAATCTTGAGCTCTTCAGTCATTAAGCCTCATTTTTAATGCCAAAGAACCATTTCCACAAGCCCTGTCTCCTCCAGTGCACACTGCAACCTAGTACGAGCAGTTAGAAAAATTTGTGTCTCATAGAGCAACACGGCCTGATCTCGCCACGGCACATTTAGCTAATGCAAGTGATCAAGTAAAGGACTCCAGATCATTCTGTGCAATCAGGGAGTCTTAGGGTACTTTAAAAGGTTATCCAGTCTGTGCACACGCAAGGAAGATTTACGGGGTATTTAATATGGATGATAGCGCATTTCTCAAATACAATACTGTGTACATAAGATCTGCTGTTTGTTAGAAAAGCTCAATAACCCCCAATGTAAATGGCAGAGGTTAGGAATACGGCAGGGTCAAACAGAGCAGGGATGAAGAAGATTTAAGCACACAGCATGCAATAAAGCAAAGCCCAAAGCCTGAAAAGTGAGCACAGCTACTTGAAATGCGCCTTAAACAAGCCTCGATGGCTTAAAACAGGGCAGTTTCTCCACAAGTGGGCAGAAGGGGTTATGGAATAGTCAAATCTCCGGATGGCAATTTGCCACTCAATTTCATCCGGTGTTTCTTGATCAATCCCCCTGAGTGTTTCTGTACCAGCTAAGCTCAGAGGCCAGACAGGAAGTGAACCCGGCACTTCCACAACTTCCCACTGCTTAAGTTCTTGATTTCAGCCTCAAGTAGCTGCCAGAAGACCACTAGGATCCGGCCACCTTCTTCAATCAAAACTACATCTAACCAACCTCCAGGAGAGAAATATTGGGGGAGAATTTTCCTCTCCGCTCGCTTCTTCACAAGTCAGTAACCTACTTCTCAGGAAATGCCTGTTCCAAACATCAAAACACCTTCATCTTGAGCCCAGTCTCCAGGCTAAGTACGTTTCTTCTTCACCCAGGTGTTCTTCTTCACCCATGTGTCCAGTGACTGCCCTTCTCTCTATATAAACCCTGTACTTGCTTGAATCCTATTATTAATTCACCCGTTTGTCCAGGGTCGCTCAGAAAGTGAATTAAGGGAGTGTTCAGAAGTTCGGTTTAGATCTGTGTTGATAAGTTAAAGCAGCCCAGGTTAATTTCATTTTCAGTCACTTTTAAGACTTGAAAACCACTGTTAACAACTATATGAAAAACAGTGGCATGAAACACACCCCCAATTAGTTTCATTCCTACAGAAGATCCCTTCTCAGAAGCCGGGACTGGGCCCAGACCAGGTAGGGACTCCCCTACCTGTGGGTCCCCGGAAAGCCACGCCCACTGGCCTCTGGGTTCAGTTTCTTTTTGGGTCAACAGAAGGAGTGGGCCTGGGTGATGTTTCAGGCCCCTCCAGCCCAGACTGGGGTCTGCTCATCCCATTATGCAGACGCAAACTTGGCAGAATCAGCCCCAAACCTGTTGGCAAAATAAACAAAGCCAAATAAGGGGGAAACTGCCAACCTGAATTGTCAGAAGTGGCCGAGGCCGACTTCACACACGTTTCTGCTTTGTCCCTGAAGCTGTTACGAGGCTAGTTTAAGTCAGGTGCCTGGTGCCCATTAGCCAGTGCTCCTAGCACCCGGGCGCAGACCTTCAAAGCGATCCTTATTGTCTATAAATTAAAGCGTTTTGCAAATTAAACCCCTCTACACAATGCCAAGCTAACTGCGCCGATAATGCAGTTACCGGCAATGCCTTAAAAGTCACACATCAAATTTTTCCAGAGCCACTTGGTGGTTAAATCGCCCTGAATAAACCGAGAGGGCAGAGCGATTGTGAGAAACTTTGGTTCAGGTGGCTGTGAGAGAGTCCTGTGAATCTGGGGCAGGGCGCAGAGCCTGAAGCCCGGCACAAAAGCGCCCTTCGCCGAGGCGAGGACCTCCTTTATGCGATGTGACAGCAGCTTTGTGCGGGATCATAAATAGTTCTAATAAACACAGCAAGTTCTGCGGCCGATCACGGCCTCCCAAGTCCCTGCGCTAGGGCCCTGCGACCCGCGGCTATTCTTCCCCGGCACACGCGCCTAGGAGACCCCGGCCACCGCACGGTCCCACGCCGGCTCTGGGCTCAGTGCTCGCCGCCGGCCCGCAGGCCGGGCGCAGCCTGTGCACCCGAGGGTCTCCAGTCCCCGGGCCCCGCCGCCCTGACCCCTGCCCTGTTCCGCGCCCGCGCCCTAGGAGGGCGTCCCCGCCCCCACGCCGGTCCCCGAAGGTGGGGGTGCGGGGAAGGCGGGCAGGAAGGTGCGGAGTCGGGAGGTGCTGGGCA
>CM052437.1:70941521-70979698 GCA_028533085.1 Varecia variegata | reverse complement strand
CACCCCCTCCCAAATGAGTAGTTGTTGCTAACATTGTGTATCAGCCAGATTCCCCATGAAAAGGTAAAAGGCCTCAGGCATGTACAAGGACAGATCAATCATAGGGAAATTCCTTGCTGGCCTCCCATAAAGGAGGACATGCAAATTGTAACGTTAGGTCTAAAGGTTAAGTCTAGCTCCTGTTAGATTCCACACTAGCTAATTTCCACCTTTTGTGATGCAAAGGCATCTAGGAATTCCTTGTCCCCCTCCTCTTCCTTTAGAGCTCCATTGAAGACCTCCGCTCACCCCTCATTGGACTCATGGAAAACACAGGCAAAGTCGAGGGTGCCGTCCAAGTCCGGCTTCCCATGAGCCTGTGGCTTGGGGCCATTTCACCTTTCTGGGCCTCAGATAGTAAGAGTACTCTTGTAAAGAGTTGTGAGGTTTAAATGAGATAGTGCAAACATGTCTCAACTGTGTGTTTGGCACACGGTAAACACTTATGTCAGCTTTTCTGTGACCTTCTGTAGTGACCCTCCATTTAATTAAGCATATCTACTATATTTCTATTTGTAAGGCATTATAAGAGCTAATTCAGGATTCATTCAAGTGGTCCATAGACCAAAGAACACCTGGAGATAGGAAGAGTGGATATAATAAGTTTGTGCTACTCAGAGATTTAATAACGCAAATCAGAGAGGAGTGAATGGATGTGAAAATGGTTTAGGAGAAATAAAGAGGAAAAACTCAAAAGGATGGGTAAAACCAGTGCACAAATAACTATAATGTAAAGCTAAATATGAAAAGTATCAAACAAAATTTGTTCTGAGAGTCAGGAGAGTCTTGAGGCTTTATGAAAGATGGTGGCATTAGCAATGGACCTGGAGAGGTGACACTGTGGGAGGCTGCCATGACTTGGCTGCCCCACACCCAGCCCCCTTCCTGGTTTTAGGGAGGCCCCTGTCTGAACCCCAGAGGGAAGCAGATGGGCTCCTCTGCCTCTCCCTTCCCTGTCCCTGGCCTGGGATTGGCCAATGGAGCCCTCCCACTCAACCTTTGAAACTGGAGAGGGTGACAAAGACAGGGGAGGGTGAGGTTCAGTTTGCTGTGGCAGACATGGTCCAAGCACTTCCCCCTTGCAGGAATTAATGGGCTTGGTTCTCACCCCTTCTCCCACTTCTTCCGCTACCCTGCAAGTTACTTGTTATTATTCTAGTAAATCCTCCTGTTCTGCTTAAGGTAGCAGAGGTACTTTCTCTTTTTGCAACCAAAACCCCTGAGAGATACAAATGGTAGGATTTTGGGAGGTGTAGATAGGCAGGAAGGAAATTCCCAGTGGAGGGGACTTAGAACTCTGAGTACAGAGCGGGGGATGTGGAGGACTCCATGAGGACAGGGAGTGGAGCAGAGGATGCCTGGAGAGGATCCCAGGAGCAGAGGCTGGAAAGGAAAGCAGGTGAGGGTGAGCATGGCTTGGGCTGGGCACAGGAAGACCACTTGGCACGTGCACCAAGGAATACCTGCAAGTAGGAGGAGCAGGCCTACAATAGCAACCCAAATGAGGGTGGGGTGAGTAGGCCGGAAAGCCGCTTAGGGGAAACAGAGAGGAAGGACTCAAAAGGAATCAGCAGCTGCTTGGATGTGGGGGACCAGAGAGAATGAAAGCAGAGCATCAAATATAACCTGAGGGTTTTGATGTGGGGAACTGCAAAGAAAATGGTGCCAATATCAGAAAAGAAAAGGGGGTAACCAGTTTGTGAGGGATGAACAGTTTTGTTTTTGTACATTCTGTTTAATTTAATGAATATTTATTGCCAACTTATTACAGGAGGTACGCAAATGAGCAAGCCCCAGTTCCTGCCCTCAAGTGACTTTTGCTAGAAAAGTAGCTATGTCTGCTATAAATATCCCACTGGGGTAATAAGACTTATTGCTTTTTAATTGTGTCATCCATCTTCAAATGGATGTAAACACCCTGAGGGCAGGAACCCAGTCCGATTTTCCTCTACAGCCTGGCCCTGCTGCTGTCTCCCCGGTACAGAGCAGACACTTCCCACGTCTTTTACCAGGGGTGGAAATTCCACACTTAGTCTGTCATAGGCTTGTAAGCGTTAGTGAAGAGACCTAGAAAGAGCGCTTTAAGAACTCACTGTAAGTTTCAAAACAAATACTGGTGGGCTGGCAGCTTTCAGTGCTTCCTTTCATCTCCCTTAGCACAGGGAGAAGGGGCAGCATGAGTCTTAAGTCAACTTGGTGAGTTCCTCCCCAGACCGCAAAGTATCTTCTCACTCCCTCTTCACACTCAAGAAGGGGTGGGTGAGAAGCCCATCTCTCAGTGACTGACAGCATTCATTTTTTGTTTGTTTGTTTTTGTTTTGTTTTTGAGACGGGGTCTCGCTCTGTCACCCAGGCTAGAGTGCAGTGGCATCATCATAGCTCACTGCAACAGCAAACTCCTGGGCTCAAGGGATCCTCCTGCTTCAGCCTCCACGTAGCTGGGACTACATGTGCATGCCACCACACCTGGCTAATTTTTCTATTTTTGGTAGAGACGAGGTCTCACTCATGCTTAGGCTGGTCTCGAACTCCTGGCCTCAAGCAATCGTCCCACCTCAGCCTCCCAAAATGCTAGGATTACAGGCATGAGTCACCTCAGGATTCTTTTTTTTTTTAAATTACCACTACAAAGAGGTAAAGTTCATACACACACCCCAAAAAGTGAGGTATCTTCTACATATGATCAATACCATTCTCCTGCTTTTAGCTCTGAATTATGATCTAGACTTCAGGAAACAACTGTGCACTATCTAATTGTTTGAATAAAGGAAAAACAGATGAAGTAACACTATAAAGTAGAATGTAATTTAGAGTAAAAAAAGAGAAAGAAATGTAAATGCGCCCAGACACTAAGTGATCTTTCAGTATGCATTTTGCCAAAGAACACTTAACTATAGTTGTAGATGTTACCCTAACATCCTAACTTAAAACTTAACTTAAAAACTTGAAGGCTGCTTGCTCTGAAAAATAAAAATGATCAAACTTTAAATTGTTTTTGGTTGTCAGTAACAGGGCAGAACCAGTTTCAGATAGGAACAATTTTAAGAGAGCTCTCTAACTTTAGAAAAGTTAAGAGGATTTTACACAAATTTCCATTTTGAAATCTGCCTTTAGGTGCACATTGTAGATGAGACATTTCTGTTAGCTACAATAACCCTCAATTAATCAGGATGCCTCCGGAAGGAGCTGTTCTGCTAAATTAAATTTTCATGTTGGTTAAGGATTAACCAGAAAGGCCTTTCAGCTGGAACATAAGTTGAAATTAAATATGTATACACACACACACACACACACACACACACACACACATATATATATATACGGTAAGCTGATATCTCACCTTAGAAAGCACAGTATACTAAATGAAATGAGTCTTTTTTGATGTTGGGGTGCCTTATAATGCCTAAGAGTCATCATTCTGGGCATGCATCCTTCTAGTGCTAGATGTACAGAGGATTGGGTGGAATCTGCAGTAAATCAGAGCTATGTGCTAAGATTATTTTTTAAAAAGTTAATAAAATTCATTTGTTTTCCTGCATTTGCTACTTTTTTCCAAAAGCAAAGTGTTGAGTAGGAGATTACAACTGAGTGAGGACTGCAGTTACTTAAAGTCAATTATTCAATACTTACATGTACGTTTTAAAAGGGAAGACTTCTAAAATATCAAGCACTTCTCAACCAGAGTGCTGGTGAATAGCATGTTGCTTTCATTAATCACAATATTCACTAAAGACCAGATCAGTTAATAGGGTGGTATGTTTTAGAGATGCCCTGATGTGATCCCTTTTTCACTTTGCAGTGGACTGCTCAGAACAGCTTTCTTCTGTGAATTTGATGGGAAATTTCAAACTGGGAATAGGCTGTGTTTGAGGAGTAATCCTGTGTAATTTAATACCTCATCATCTGGGCCACCCTCCCACCCTCCACGATCCAGTGAGCTCTCTTTCCTTGAAGTTCCTTTTATACTCGGAAGCTCTTAGTCAAAAATGCCTTATTTTCTAGTAATTTATGTCCATATGATATTCCAAGATGACAAACTAATTAAGTGTCTCTCTGACTTACAGAGTTGGCAGTTAATAATGATTTTTTGACAGAAAGGTGTGGGATGAGCATCACCTACTTAGAAATATCATTTTTAGATGCAAATGTGTTTAGCTATGTCCTATTGTGAGTCATTATGATGAATGCTATAGTCATTAATAGCTGCCATTCACGGCATTCTTACAGCTTGCCAAGCACACACTCTGATCCTAACAACCCAGTTGGGAGGTAAGAATATCCCCATTTTATAGATAAGAAACCTGAGGTTTAAATGCTTCAAAAGCTTGTCTAAGGTCACAAAGCTAACAAGTGGTTATGAATTTTTTCTCATGATCTCTCCTATAAATATCTAATATTGATTTATAAGGTACCAGAGAAATGCAAACAAGATGAATAAACTGCACTTATTTTAATATTTGATTAAATCACTTTCATGTTGAATTCTTAACAGAGTTCCTGACTCTCCCCCATTTCACTCTAATTTTATTAAACACTTCCGACATCTACACTGGACCAGGCCCGTGGGGCACAGGGAGGTGTCTGACGTGGCTGGCGCCTTCACCTGCAGGACTCAGACTGGAGCAGAGGCCACCGCTCATCACCAAGGGCGCTCAGAGCTGACCTGCATGGGGTGTGAGTTTCCTCGTGCTGCCATGTCAAATTATGACAAAGCCAGGGCCTTAAACAACACAGAGCTATGATCTTTCAGTTCGGTAAGTCAGAAATCCAACACAGGTCTCCATGGGCTAAAATCAAGTGTCAGCAGGGCTGTGTTACCTTTGGGAGGCTCTAGGCAGATCTGTTTCCTTGCCTTTTCCTGCTTTTCCAGGCCGTCTGCATTCCTTGGCTGATGGCTCCTTCCCCCACCTTCAAAGCCAGCAATGATGCTTTTCTGACCCTGCTTTCATCTTCAAAGTTTCCCTTCAGCTAGGAAAGGTTATCGCCCTTGTTTTATTGATAAATGGAACACACCTATAGAAAACCACGTGAAGCAAATGTATGGCCTAATGTACTGTTATGAAGCAAACACCCTTATAACCACAGCCTCCTCCCCTCCAGAATTCTCTTTTCTTTCTGTTTTGGCATCCTTAATGACTACGCTTTACTTTCACCTGGTTTTCTTTTTATGCATTTTTAAAATTAACCTATTGGTTCAGTGTCCACCTCTCTTTATTTTTGTTCCCAGTACTGGTGGAAGAAGCCAGATCTTTTGTCCTTTTAGAGTAGCCACAGTCTGGGTTTTGCTGGTTGCATTCCCACTATAGTTGGACTCGTTCTCTGTCCCCTGTGTTTCCTGTAATTTGGGGGTTGGATCCAAAATATCTTAGTTGTGTCACTTCCTTGCTCACAAAACCATCATCATTCCTAAACTTCTCCTCTTGGCTCTCAGAGAGTGTGTGTAGCTCATGAACAGGGGTGGGCTTCGCCTCTGAGAGCAAAGAAAGTGTCCTCACTTCCTTTAACCGGTGAGGCTTGTTTGGGGCAAAGGGTTCCACAGGAAGGTGTCCTCATTTCCACATATACAGCATGCTCATTTCCTCCTCGAGTTCTCTCCTCTGCCCTGCTGCTGACAGTCAGAAACAATGTAAAGTTTGATCATTTTTATTTTTCAGAGCAAGCAGCCTTCAAGTTTTAAAGTTATGACGTGTAACATCTACAACTACAGTTAAGCATTCTTTGACAAAATGCATACTGAAAGATCAGTTAATATTTGGGTGCACTTACATTTCTCTCTCTTTTTTTTACCCTAAATTACATTCAACTTTATAGTGTTAATTCATCTGTTTTCCTTTATTTAAACAATTAGATAGTGTGCAGTTGTTCCCTGAAGTCCAGATCATAATTCAGAGCTAGAAGCAGAAGAACTGTATTGATCACACGTAGAAGACACCTGACTTTTTGGGAGGTGTGTATGAACTTTAGCTCTTTGTAGTGGTGATTTTTTAAAAAATGAATGCTGTCAGTCACTGAGAGAGGGGCTTCTCACCTGCCTTCTCTCTCTCGAGTATGAAGAGGGAGTGAGAAGGTACTCTGTAGTTTGGGTAGGAACTCACCAAGGTGACTTAAGACTCATGCTATCCCTTCTCCCTGTGCTAAGGGAGATGAAAAGAAACCCTGAAATCTTCCAGTCCACCAGTATTTGTTTTGAAACTTACAGTGAGTTCTTAAAGGGCTCTTTCTAGGCCTCTGCAGTGAATGCTCACAGTCAGAGAGGAACGGGAGAGCCGGGAAGGCTGGAATGTGCAATGATGAAATGCCAGAATTGTAAGAATATTCCCTCGCAGGTATTGGCTCCACAATTTTCTCACTGACTGTGTAGCTCTTGATGCAATCGGACAAAAGCTTCTGTATTTTTTCCTAGTTTTTCTCCTTATTATCATTGGGGGGTTGGTCCAGAAACAATCTGGCCATCTATTTGGAAGTTAAGAGAAATTGTATCTTCTTCAGCAGGAGAAGCAGTCCCTGTGGCTATAGAACCTGCAGGCTAACCCCTGGTAACTGCTCAGAATGATGGAAGAAAGGAGCAGAGCACTGGCGAAAGGGGTGCTTTCTTTCATTTCTGTGGGAGGCCGCCTTGCAATTGCTCATTGGAGATGCTTATGCCATGTCCAAGTGCCCTGCACGGTTGGAGCTGAGCAGCGAGTCCCTCTGAAGTCAGCAGCCAGACGGGGCCCAGCGTCTGAAGCCCTGTGGTACTTACTCCCCGGTGCCCTCCCCGCCAGGGCCCCGGCCCCACCTCATCCTCACCTCTATATAGCAGGCTCACCTACGGCGGAGGCTGCCCCTTCATAACTTCTCCTCCTGGTGACCCTAAAATGTCATTTACACCTGATGTCACCAATATACACATATTCCCAGTGTGATTTGTCTCAGACGCTGAAACCTCTAAATTCCTATGTTATTTGAAGATTGAGTTCCAAAGTAGAGTAGAAATAAGCAGGTGGCACTTCAGTAAGTTACCTTTCCTACCCAGTTAGTATAAGCAGAGGGGAAAAATGGGATGCTGCTGAAGAAATTGGTCTAAAACTTGCCTAATTTGGTAAACACCGACATAACTCAAAAATAGATACTTATGCTTAATTCAAGTTATTGTAGCAGATGCTGTCAGTGCACATCCTCCCTACGGGCCACCCGCAGCTCTGGTGGACAGACCCCACTTCCTCACACGCTGATGGCTTCCTATCCCAAGCCCTCGGTGGCTCTCGCTGGGGACTTGCTTTGGCCACAGGTGTGCTTGGCCCTCAGAAGTGCCAGGAAGTTAACCCTCCGTGAATACCCCCGTGCGCATCTGTTGATAAAGGCCCCAGCTTCCCCACTTCTGGGTGGGACGATGCTGAGTGCGTTTGACACAGTCTCGCAGAGGCTCCTCAGCAGGGCTGAGCCCCGGCTGCCCACAGCCGGGACCCACTGGTGACCTTTCTCCCTTCCCCATCGCACATCTAATTCCCTCCCCATGCTTTCCGGGACACACACTGGATTAGTTTGCTTGGGCTGCCATAACAAAGAACCACAAATCGAGGGGCTTAAACAATGGATATTTATTGTCTCGCAGTTCTGGAGGCCCAAGATCAAGGTGCCAGCAGGTCTGGTTTCTCCTGAGACCTGTCTCCTTGGCTTGCAGACAGCCACCTTCTCACCATGTCCTCGCATGGCCTTTCCTCTGTGCACGCACACTCCTGGTGTCTCTTCCTCTTCTTATAAAAACACTAGTCCTATCGGATTAGGGTCCCCCCCAACCTCATGACTTTATTTAACTTTATTTACCTCTTTAAAGGCTCTAGCTCCACAGAGTCCCCTCGAGGGCTAGGGCTTCAACATACAAATTTGTGGGTGGATACAATTTAGTCCATAACACCTGCACCCAAATCCTTATCTTACGGTTGGAACCCAAATTAAAACAGCCTTATATCAATCCCAGGTTGTTACAAATGATATACACACACATGCCTGGTATGGCAAAGCAAGGATTCTTCCCATCAGAAAATGCCAGCCAGTATCCCAAGCCAGATTCCCTGCAGCCTTGAAGTGCACCACCCAAGAATAAAAGTGGGGGGTGGCAGGGGTGGCATTTCTCCTTAAAAGAGTGCACATATGGATTCAAGGGTTTTGCTGTCTCTCCACCCAGTTCCTTTCTGCCACTCTGTTACCGTCCTTCTACACAGAGGCAGCCGGGTGCACAGCTAATCTCGATGGAGAGGAGGAAATTCAGGAGCCAATTACCCAGGGGAGTGTCATCATGGCGGCCTCATGTGATGTGTTTTCTTTTTCTTGGCACTTGCCTAAGCAGTTCGGGGGTAGATCTTTCAGGTTCCTTCCTCCCACCAGGACTAACTTCAGATTGTCGCTCATCCTCCCCTGAGGGTCACTGTGGGGGGTCCCAGAACCAGCACATCCTCCCAACCTGGGGTCTGAACAAATCTCACATCTTGCTCATGCACTACTATTTTTCAGATACCAGCAATCTGGTGGTGATGAATATAACACAAATTCACTTTGCAGTGTTACTGAATTCATTGTAGCTTTTAGCCATGTGTTTTTTTAATCAAAGGATATTTAAACTATGTACAATCACTAACGTGAAGGTCTTCCAAAAAACTGTGTTTATGTAAAAGGGGATCCTCCTACTCAAAAGTTTGGAGTCATTGTTCTCATCTGTAACAAAGAAACTTTTCGAGCTCTGCCCAGTCTCCTTGGACAGGGCCTGAGAACAGAATCTGTAACCTGCTTCCTGTCCACAGCCCCTGCGGGCCTAGAATAGTTTCCTTAACCGGAATCGCCGGTGCCGACGGTTCTTCTGTTCTAGCTATTCTTGTCCCCTACTTCCTCTTCTCTGTCTTGCTGTCTTCTCCTGCCAATATTTTTCATTCTATTCAGGCAGGTTTTCTCTCCTCATCTTGATCAACATTTTCCATCTTCTCCACCCCCTTCTTTAGCCACCTAAAGAAGGCTTTTCGTTAAAAAGCCTTCATAACCCCATGCACACGTAGCCCTATTGGGTTTGAAGACCTTCACTTAAGTATGTAGATGAAGAATCAGACTGGGGAAGAGTCACTCAAATATATATTAATTCTGAAAGGGCAGGAGTCCCCAGTGTAGCAGATGCAGCTGGTACTCAGCCATGTCCCCTTGAAATGCATCATTCCTGGCCCACAGGCCTAGCATCCACCTGCCCCCACCTGCAACGCTTTGCCCTCAGGCTCTCTCTGGCCAACACAGTCTGTTCTAGCCGAATGCAGGGCAGGGTAGAAGTGGTAGGACATTTACACCTCCCAGATTCACCTTGACCAATGACTGATGGGAACTGGTTGATACATACCCCGGCTACCTCCTCCCTCAGGTAACCCTGAGATACATACACTACATCCGCTGCCAGAGTTCCCCGGCGTGGTTAAGCGCTAGGTGTCCACAGTAGTAACTTGCTTCGTAACAAACCTTATATTGTCTTCCTTCCCAAATGACCTTCCTGTACTCCAATCCTTGTCTCAGAGATTGCTTATAGGGGAACCCACATTAAGATGCCCTGGAAAGTGCTTTACCCTCCCATATTTTAGTCTATTTCTAGATTCAAGAAGAGGATATTTTGGCTATTATTTAGTGCTGCTTGGGTTTATAATTCCATTACGTGGAGTCGACACTTAAACAGCTGTGACCTGGATAAGCCACTTTAACTTCTTTGTGCCTCAGTTTCCTTATTGCAAAATAAAAGTTTGTACTAAAGGGGTGATTTTCAAAATGTGGGATTCCTTTGAAGTACTTGAAGGATTTGCCAGACCAAAGGGAAATCTGAAAATGAAAAGGCACTTATAGAATCATTCAAATTAAATTACAAAATTGCAGGTGAAGGGGAAGAATACACCATTGGGTACTGAGAGGCAGTTCTCCATGTGTCTCTCCTGTGTCTGCACATTTTGCAGGCAGAAGCACTGGCAACCTTTATTTCAGACTGTCTTTGAAAAAATATTGTATAGCAAGGAGCCTTAGAAAATAGAGATAGTGTCTCTCAACAGGCCAAAGGTAGGTGTGTTTACTGTCCTGTGTAATAAAGTTAATGTTTCTCTCCACTGCAATGGTTGAGCAGGTTTGTTTGCTTATAGCTCATTGTAAGATATTTAAACTCCCTGAGCTCTGAGTTCCTTGGTAGTGATATAAATGCACTGTGTATATAATATCTCTCTGAGCATCTCTGTGTTATCCCCATGGGACTTAGGAGGCAGGGGAAACCAAAGTGGACGCGAGGCTCATGCTAATTGCTATGCTGTGAGTACTAAAGCTCTTTGTCTCTGACCCAAGAATCTCATGTCTCTGTACGGCACTCATGAAATTATAGCAAGAACATTTTAGCTAACAAGTCAGGTAAAATCTCAGACCCTTCACAGCATTTAATGTTCAGAAAATATTCCTGAATCCTGTGCCATTGGTATTTTCAATAAAATGTAGGCTGTAAGGAGGTTTGTATACTACAATGATCACCATTTTCTACCAACGTAGTCTAAACTAGACTCTGAGTGCAGAGCTGAGGTTCTTAAATAATTGGCTCAAAGACTGAGATTAATAAAATCTTTACAGTTCAAATAGGCAAGTGTATGGATGTTGGTGATTTATCCATTCTGATTTTGTATATGTTCTTGCAGGCAAAAATAAGGGATATTTATTACTTTATAAAACACTCGCCACACACCTAACAGAAGAACATTTTAACTGCTTAGAAATCAAATAACACACCACGAACAACTTTATAAAAATGTAGCAATGTCTATATAATGGGTGACAGCAGCAATAGAAAAACTATTCACATACAAATTATCGCCAATGTGTGTGTAAGAACTACATTTGCATAACAAGCACTGGCTGTTATAAAAAAGGCAACTTTGTGTCTTAAGTGTTGGATAATGTCCTACAAACTGACAACTTTATTAAAAGATTGTCTTCACATTGCAAACTTTTCAGTTATTTGCAATGATAAATGTGGCGAATTCCAGAATTTACTTTTCATATTGATGTTCACAGGTTACACAAAGATGAGGCATCGATGTGACTACTTCAAATGAGACAGAAAATTACTATTGAAATGAAGCATATTTAGCTAAAACTCACCAATATAGCATGGCTGCATTCCTTAGAGTATCTTGGTGATATTTTTAAAGAACTAAATTTGGCAATGTAAGGCCCCTATGTTAGTAGGCCTAAAATTACAGCTAAAATGTCAGCAATGAATCTGAAAGCTAAAGTTTTGACTCAACATAAAAATAAATTAGACTGTTTAGAAACTTCAAAATTATTAGCTGACAAAGAACTATGTATTACTGTATCTGAATTTTGAAAAATTAATATTGTTTTATATTTTATATTGTTCAAAGATATTAATAGTTTGAAAAGTACCTTCTGCCCAGTGATAATTAAAACTGAGGATTTTTACTTCATATTTAATAGCTATCAGTTAAGAAACAATAGAATTTATATGATTTTGTTAAATACAATTCGCCTTACTATTTCTCTATCAAATTTCTGAATTAGTTTAACTGACAGGTATCCTAGATTGCACAATAAATTGTTTTTATAACTTTTACTATTTGAACTACTTGTCTTTATGAATTAAAATTGTTTCAATACTATACAAGCTCACCGTAGAGGGTATAAGACAGCAGCTGTCATCCATCCATGAGTCCCAATTCCTAAATTCTGTATTCATGTTACTGTTCTCAGCTAATTACTTTATGAGTAAATGTTATAAATTTGAATGTATAAAATACATTTATGCTAACAAAATGCCGTATTTTATGTTTTATATGTTGGAGCTCTACCTAAGAATTTTGTTTCTGTAAAAAGCTTCCATGGGTAAAAATCTCTGAATATCCCTGGACTGATTTGATTTTTAAGGTTCTTCAATTTCTAAAGACCGTACTCTAATTTGAACTTGAAACAAACTTCTATGTTTTCCAAAAGACTGAAATATTATCCAAATTAGATATATATCCAAAAGATACATATGCATTCCCCCACACGCATACGTTCCTATCTGCTCCTATCTTGTAGTTGGTTTTACTTTCTCTAATGCAATCTGATTGCATTCCTTAGTCACTATCTGAATCAGATGTGTCAGCTTTCCTGATTGTCCAAGTTGTAATTCCTCATTTCTCTTCCCTCAAGCTGGTTGCTTTGGATCTAGTTCACTGCTCATCTATATTTTGCTGAAGGATGAATGGAATAAATTATCCATAGCAACAATAAAAATGGAAAACAGGTAATTTTTGGTTTTCGTTAACTCAAATGAAAAGCTTTAAGTGGAGTAAACCTTTAGAATTATTGATTGGGACAATATTTTAATCTTTCCTGCCATAATATGCAAATATCTACAATATGAAAAGATTCTGGAGAAACTTTGTGTCACACAATTGAAATACTCTATATCCCTGATCATGGTCTCATGCCCCCAGGGTATGTACTAGTCATCTCCTTCTGTGTAACAAAGTACCTCAAAATTTAGTGTTTAAAGTAATGCACATGTATTATCTCAAAGTTTCTATGGGTCAGAATTCCTGGTACAGCCTAGCTGGTTGCCTCTGAGTCAAGATTGCTGTAAGGTTATGGTCCTGCTGTTGGCAGGTTGTGGTCTCATCTGAAGGCTTCCCTGGGGCAGGAGGACCTGCTTTCAATTTGACCCCCCGTGATTGTTGGCAGGATCAGTCCCACACAGGCTGGGGGACTGAAGGCCACAGTTCCTCTCTGGCTATTTGCTGGGGGCCTCCCTCAGTGCCTTTCCCTGTGGGCCTCCCCATAGCTCAGCTCACAGCGTGGAAGCCGACCTCCCTCAAATGACCAACAGAAAGACCAAGGAGAGTGTCCAAGACAGAAGTCACAGACTTTGTAACCTAATTGCGAAAATGACAACTTACCCCTTTTTCCATATTCTGTTTGTTAGAAACAAGTCTCCAGGTTAAGGGCATGAACCCCAGGAGGTGTGGATCACTGGGGGGTTATCTCAGAGCCCCCTACCACAGGGTGTTAAGAAGGAACCTTGTACCTCTCCCTCAGTCCCCACTCCCCCGGCCAATCCACTTCCGACCTATCAGATAGCAACCGAGTGAGCCCCGAATCACACACAGACCTAGATGGCTGATCTCAATCTGTCCCCAAAATGAAAAGGAAACACATCTTCCTTATTCCCATTCTGCCAGCACTTTGTTGCCATCCAAGTCGATCACAGGGGCGGGGGTGGGGTGGCAGTGATCAAGGGTTCAGCACCCCTGTCATCAGGCCCTGAGTGTCTCACAGAGTGCCCCACCAGACCTGGAAATGGCAAATCACGCTCTGCACAGTAGAAATCACAGGACACACAACAAGAGGCCCAGAGCTCCTCTCTTCCTCTGTAATCATACCTTGCCTCTACCTGTCAGATTGTTACCATGCTCACTGCATATAAAATGACTTTTTAAGGTTAAAGAATTCTTTCCCCCAATTGGGGCTGACATATGGCAGGTACACTGCAGCCAAGCCTTTGCTGGGTAGTTTCTGGAGCTTGCTAACTGGTGTGCACCCAGCTTTCAGTCCTGTGCTTGCTGAAAGCAGCAGCTGATGGTACCAAGATCTCTGGACAGCCAAGGTCCCTGCTCCACCCATTTGCAGCAGCCGCATGAAGAGTTACCTGGGCAAAGCTGGGTCACCTGTCATCTGCCACTGCTAATAAAAATAGCATCTGCATGATGGGGTTAAAAAAAGGAATGGATATATGTGTGAAAAAAATTTATATTTACATGGAAAAACCAGCATGATGAATTAACTCATATCCCGAAATGCAGAGTAGACAAGAAGAGATGATAGTCTCAATTTGGGGACAAGGGGGAATGCCACTCATGTTAAGAATCACTCAAGGCAGATGCCGTAGAAACAAAGAATAAGGCTTTGCTTTTCCTCAATTAGCATTACAACTTAGAACATATATGTGGTCCCAGACTCATTCTAAGTAAAGATCTTGTTTCCCAGAAGTTAAATTAGGATTGCAGTCTTTACTAGCCTTCATGAAACCTCACTGCCAGAGCTTTCAGAGTTCTGTAGGAATGCTGGTGGCTGCAGTGGCAGTACAAATTTGACTCCCTGAGATTTGAGCTGCCCCACTCTCCTCAGTACAGATTGCAGGGGAAGGAAAGAGTTATGTCAAGAGCTATTTTAAGGCTATATACATTTACAAAAGAGGCATAACTACTTCAATATAAATTTACAAACTTTTATTACCTTAAACCGAGGACCGAAGATCAGAGTGAGTTGGTGAGTCCTTCTCGTCCATCTTCAGCATTCTTTGAAATCATTCTCGATCTGGAATGAGATGAATTCTGAAATATGGTAATTAGCTGTTTGTAATGCAAACAATTGGCAGCCCATACTCCATCAGATCCTCGGTGTGAAGCAGCAGAGATGGTAGAATTCTTCTCCAGGCAGCTCTTCAACCATGTATTATTTTTGACTTCTCACCTTTGTCAGCACAGAGGAGATGCTCAGCCCTCCTGTTCCCTTGTCACAAGCTCCAGGAATTTATCATTCTGCTTTAAATGAAGTGTGGCTGACGAAGCTCAAGCAAAGAGCTTAGCAGTAAAATTAAAGAGGGAATTAAAGGACAGAGCCATGCTGGAGGGAGTCGGGGCGTCGGGAAGGCAGACACAGAGTTCGGAGGGCTGCTAGTGTCCGAATGGTTCTTTTTGTGCTTCTGATGATTCCTAAGCATCTTCATTTTCTATTTTCAGGTTCAAAAATTTTATAACAATAATTTTTAAAAATTTAATACAACTATATTCCTTTTTAAGTAAATGTGGCGTGACCAACTTCAAATCTTCAGGATTGACAAAGTAGGGGAATTGATTTGGTTTTTTGGGTATTTTTAGTAATCAAAATAGTTTTTTGAATGTAGCCTATGATGTATTTATATCAATTGTACTCTTTCCCACCAAGTGTCTTCCAGTCCATATTGCTGAAGATTATCTTTCCATGGAACTTTATAACAACTAAGAGATGAATAGTTTTCAGTTGATGGGCATTTGCTCTACAAGCTACTAAGGTGAATCAGTCTGTTCTGTAGTGTACGAGGAGGTGTAGACAAGCATGTGCACACAACTGAGTCACGTCAGGGTTAGTCTTGTGAGGTGCTAACCAAGGTTCCCTCATGCGTTCCCCGAATTTCCCTGTGTCCCTCACTCTGTGATACAGGGCACTCTGCATTCATGGTCTCTGGGATGGATCACATAGCAGGACATAGGGCAAAGCATTAATATTGGAGGCAACTCTGGACAAACTCAATAGATTTGGAAGTTTCTATGGGCTTCCTGCAAGTAGAAAGAGAGTGGGAAATGGACAGCCCTGGGCTGTGCTTCTCCTGAGCGTGCCCCATGGGGAGGAAGAAAACCCCACAGAGGTGTGAGGAGTCAGAGGCTAAAGGGGTCCTGAGTTGCCTTCCTCAGGCAGAGCCCCAGGAAGCTGCAGAACCCTTCATCTGTGGTCAATCAGATGAGCTTTCGATTGCTCTAGACTCTCCCCACTGCCACAGCAGTGCAGGAGCAGCCGTGAGCCCACACAGTGGGGGACTGCGGCACGGATGCTGGTGACAGATGGCCTGACCCTTCAAGGCTTGCAAAGCACCACCAGGACTCCACAGTGACCTGTCTTGACAGGAAGATGGACATCCCTGCAGCACTGGCCTGGATAGATGTCACCACCCTGATCGTCTCCTGTGCCTTCCTCTGACCTGAAAATGCAGATCGGCCTCAGGAAAAGTATGTGTGTGTGACTGTGTGTACCTGTGAGTCTGTTAGGGGCACTCAGAAGTCACTAAGGTTAAGTTTCTGTTACTGGGGGAATGTACCCTCCAAGGAGAATTAAGTTCAGTTATAGACGAATGAAGACTGCTGGGTTTCAGGTTTTACCTGCTGTTCCTGCAGATCTTCTGTGATACTCTACTGACAAGTTCCCCAACTCTCTAAAATCATATAAAACTGCTTCCAAAAGAATATTGTCATGTTTTCCCAGAGAATATTTACTGTGTAACGGGTGAAATAGTACTTTATTTTTTAACAGCTTTGTTGAGGATTACTCGGCATTTTATAAATTGCACCATTTAAAATTATACAATTTGATAGTTTTGACATATTTCTACACCCAGGGAACCATGACCACTGTCAAGAAAAGTGAACATATCCATCACGAACAGAAGATCTTTATTCTTCAACATCTACAGTGACTAGAAGGTATGAAAGGTTGTGTAGTAGGCTGAGTAACGGCCCCAGAGATACTAACGTCCTAATCCTGGAAACTGCGACTAGCACTCTTATGGAGAAGGGGTCTTTGCAAATGCGATTAAGTTAAGAATCTTGAGGTGGGAGAGATTATCCTGGATTGTTCTGATGGACCCTAAATGCAATCACATGTGTCCTTTTAAGAGGGAGGCAAGGGAGATTTGACCACAGATAGCAGAAAAGGTCATGTGACCAAGGAAGCAGCAGGAGAGAGTCAGAGAGAGGGGATGCTACGTGCTGGTTTGGAGGAGGAGGAAGGGACCAGGAACCAAGAATGCAGGGAGTGGTGCTCTACCCTGGAGAAGGCAGAGCAAAGTGGAGCCCAGTGAGACAGGCCAGGGAAGGAACCGACATCCACATTAGGTTAGAGCGGGAAGAGGAAGATTGGTGTTTTCATTTACTTTAGACTGTATTTGAAATTCTACAAAATTTAAACAGATGAACACGGAGAACCTTAAATAAAATGAATACAATATTTATGAAAATCTTGAGGGAGGAATACAGTCGTCACTAAGCCTGGATTGGTTCTAGGCCCCCTGCCTATACTCAGTCTGCCCTGGGGAACTTGACTATATGAAAAGTTGGTCCTCTCTCTGTATGTACAGGTTTCACATTCCAAGAATACTATATTTTCATCCATGTCTGGTTGAAAAAAATCCCATTTCTCTGAGAGAGTTTAATTATTATCCTGACTTACAGCAGCAAGACGAATTGGAGGATGTCTCAAAGTCTCTCTAAAGGCGTGATTTTAGGGTATCTAAAGCCATTTGTCCAGACTAGAGACAAAGAAAGAAAATCTTAATTGGTTTAATGTGGAGAGAAGTCCACAAAGTCACATTTTTCAAAATTTTACTTAGTTTATCACAGGAAGTAGACTCTTACTTTTAAAGCTCTGACAATGTTCAGTCTCACTACGCCAGATTCTTTTGGATTCCCAGCAGCAGTGTGTCCCCTCTTCCCCTCCCAGGGCAAAGAGGGTAAGGCTTGGCAAAGATGAAGTGT
Organism: Varecia variegata; assembly: GCA_028533085.1. NCBI lineage: Eukaryota > Metazoa > Chordata > Mammalia > Primates > Lemuridae > Varecia > Varecia variegata. The sequence continues at coordinate 70,962,338 of CM052437.1, read as the reverse complement.
TCCACGAGCTAAGGAACCACTGCAGTTAGAGACAGACACAAGCCCCAGCAACTCAGAAGAAACACAACTTCATTTTCTAATAATTTTTATCATCCCTTACCACCTTTGCTATGGAAATTTCAAATCTTATCAATCTCTCTCATTCACTCAGTACCCTTTTCAGTGTAGAAGGAAATGAGATCTCTGTTCTCTCACATTATGAAACTTAATTTAGTCTATTTGTATCACATCCTTGTTTAGATTCCAATATGTTAAGTTTTATTTTTATCAAGACTCATGTAGAAGATCTAATATCTACCCTAAACATGGCCCTACATGGATTTTATTAATGTTATTCTTTTCTTGGCAAGACAGATTTGGAATCTTACAATGTCCTTCAAGTCTGTATTATAATCCACTGAGATTAAAATAATGTTTTGCTTTTGTTGATGCATCTGCAAAAAGAGGTAAATGTTCTTCCCTTGAAAGCCTAAATAATTTAATTTAGGTGACTTCATAGTAATATGTTTACGCAAAATTTGATAAATTGACAAACTATATATGTATATCCCTTTGATAAATATTAACAAGTAATGACAACAGTATAATAAGAATATTGTCCAAAAAACAACACTTTTGTTGGAATCAATATCATGTTAAGAGAGGGTCGTTCGTAAGCCACAGGAAAAGGTGTCTTATTTAATAAATGGTGTTGGAATAAATGTTTGGCAAATTGGGGAAAAAGGCCACTTACACCTTGCAGCAAAGACTGGTAATTTCCCCAGGATTCGTTCTCCCATTCTTCTCTAACAAGAAACCGTCTGGGTTTTAGCAGAGCACCTCGATGCCCAGCTGTGTTCCTCCAGCTCCTGGCAGGTAGGTAAATTGTGCGACTTCCTGGGTACTTTCTTAAGAAGGATACCACGTGGTTTTTATTCTTCCTGCCTTCCTGTGGACTGGAATTTAGTCTTGCCAGTGGCAAACTAGCAGTGGCCATGAGGATGAAGACAACAACCTGGGGAATAACGGAACAGTTAGAGGGAAAGGGAAGCTTGGATCCCTGGATGAGCTTGTGGGACAGACCCTCCTATCCTGACCTGCCCTTGTCCCTTGACAACCATTGGATATCCTGTAAGAAAGTAATTATGAAACGGAATTAATAATTGGACATAAACACAGACCACAGACAAAAGATACATATAGTTCATAGGAAGGGAAATACAAATAGCTCCTGACCATATACAAGAATGTTAGTTTACTCTGAAGAAGAAGAAGCAAATTAAAATAGCATTTTTAACCTCTCAGATTGGCAAATAATTAATAGAAATTGATAAAGCAAAACAGCAAGCTTCAAGTAAGTAAATGAGGAGGCCAGATGCGGTGGCTCACGCCTGTAATCCTAGCACTCTGCGAGGCCAAGGTCAGCTCAAAAGCCTGCTCTTTTGAGCTCAGGAGTTCGAGACCAGCCTGAGCAAGAGCAAGACCCCATCTCTACTAAAAATAGAAAGAAATTAGCTGGACAACTAAAAATATATAGAAAAAATTAGCTGGGCATGGTGACACATGCCTGTAGTCCCAGCTACTCGGGAGGCTGAGGCAGGAGGATTGCTTGAGCCCAGGAGTTTGAGGTTGCTGTGAGCTAGGCTGATGCCACAGCACTCTAGCCAGGGTGACAGAGTGAGACTCTGTCTCAAAAAAAAAAAAAAAAAGTAAGTAAATGAGGAAAGGATGCAGCACAACAATAAAAATCATATGGAAAAGGAAATATATATTGAAAACAACATGCCAGTATTTGCATATATTATTTGGCAATCCTGCCAGTATTATCATGAAATGCACATGTTCCAACAATGTGGAAGTGATGAAATTGGATACAACCCTTTTGGAGAACCATAAAATTGTTTCTTGCTAGCTTTTGTCAATCTATTATATTGAAATGATCCAAAATACAGCAAAGGTATACTCATGAAGATATTCATAACAATACCATTAATAATAGTGAAAAATTAGAATCAAGATGCCCAACCAAAGAGAAATGGTTATTATGTATCTATTCAGTAGAATACAGTGCAATCATTTAAAATAATACAAAAACTGCAAGAAATGACAAGAAGATTGAAATGTTTTTTAGGTGGAAAAAGCAAGACTCAAAACCGTACACACATTAATTTTGCTGTCACCTTGTTGATGCCAACTTTGCCGGCTCTGCATCCTCAGCCCAGTTCTGTCTCTTCAGCATAATCTTGAGTTTCAGATGGCTATCTCCACCTGTGCACAACTCAGCCTCCTCCAATAAATCTTCCACACTTCTTCCAAATTAATTTTCTCACTGTTTATTCAACAAATATTTATCGAGTGCTAATCATTAGCCAGGAACAGTTCCAGCAGCGTGGGCTACTGTGCTGAACAAAACAAAGATCCCTGATCTCACAGTGCTTACCTTCTAGTCAGGGGAGACCAACAAAAAACCTAAATCATTAAACTGTGCAGCATGTTAGGAGGTACCACAGGGGGCTTTGGCTATGCGTTGGGACACGTTGTCACATTAAATAGAGCAATCAGAACACGGACTCACTGAGAAGGGGAGATTTGAGCAAAGACTTAAGGGGAGGGGGTGATGGAGTTAGCTAAGTGTATATTTGAGGGAAAAGCGTTTCAAGCAGAGGAAACAGCAAGAGCAAAACTCCAAGGTGGGATTGTGCCTGCCACGTTGCAGGGCCATGGGGCCACTATGGCTGGAGCGGAGTGAGAGGGAATGCGGGGACGGTTGGGGCCAGGCCAGGCAGGCACACTGGCTCTGACCCCAGGAAGATGGGGCAGCATTGCAGGGCCTAAGCTGGGGAGGGGCTCTGACTCGGGTTTTAGAAGAGTTCCTCCCCTGGGCTGGGGATGGAATCAAGGGGGCGATGGGGCAAGCAGGGAGAACAATTTGGGGATCCCCCAGTCATCCGGCTGAGAAACAGCAGCTCACACTGGGGAGGTGAAAGCTGATGGGACTTCAAACAGCTTTCGCAGGTAGAGCTGCAGGACTTCCCAATAAGATACACAAGTGGAGAAGAGAAAGCAAGGATGAGTCCAAACTTTGGGGCCTGAGCATCTGGAAGGATGTAATTGTCACCAACTGCAGTGGACATGTGAAATTTACATACCCACCAGACCTCCAATGGTGATGTTGAGTAGACAGGTGAATGTATGGATCTGCAGCAAGGAAGATATATCCATATTGCATTTTAAATAAAAGTTAATATAGATTTTTAGCTGCTGAAGGGCTGAGTTGTTATTGGTTAGTTAGCATTATGTTATGTTCTCATTTCCATCCCAGGTCTTACCTTGTTTTAGAGTCCATCATTTGCTTTCAGGTCTCAAAGGCCCTGAAGAGTCTGCACCCTGTGTCTGGGGTATATTGACTGGGCTGGCAGGGTGGGCAGTGACCCTGCACCATGAGCCCTGAGCTTCCTTCTAGCCCCCTGCTATTTCCCCGTCACACCTTCTGCAACTCGTCCGGACCCAGCGCCTGTATCTCCTCCAAACAGCCCTGCTGTCTCGCACCAGGGGAACCTCTGTTCAGGCTCCCCCAAGTGCTAAGTCCCACCTCCCTTGTCTTATTGCACGTTTGTTGATGAAAATACTGAAGATCCGAGAAGGCAAATATCTCCAAATGATAGAAGCTATGTTATGGTGATGAGCTTCTGATAATCTTCTGCCTCATTGAGGAATTCTGTAGTTGAGTCACATTGTTTGAACTACTTGTCCATTTCAGAAATCCATTGTTTTTCTTTACTTCAAAATTAACTTCGGAAAGATTGATTGTAAAAGTCTGGCTGGGGATTGGCGCTGGGGTTGGCACACAGCTGCTACTGATGCACCATGATAAAGGTACAGCCAGGACCGTCTTCCTCCTACCTCCACTAAAGTGATTGTGATTGAGCATTCTTAACAGCGTTTGGAAACGAGCCAGTTCACAAATGAACCAAAATGATAGCGGTATGTTTTCCACAAAGTGAAACCTTTAGCTCTTAGGCGAGAAGCTGTGTTCCCTCCAGTTGAGTTTAAAAGGTTGTGATGGATTCATTTCTGGGCATGTGACGAAAAGAGAAGTCTGAGCCCCAGTTTCCTTACCTGTCTGGGGGCTGGCTGGGACCCAGGGTGGTAGGAGTGGATCCAGGGGACAGTTTGGCATGAGAACATGTCAAAGGGAATGTGGCAGAACTCTGGGGTGTCTAGCACGAGTCATCGGGGCTCTGAATTCCTGCCCTCTGTGACTCAAGATGAATATCTTAATGTTTGATGTCCCTGTGTCCCTTTTTATAAACCAAGGATAATAAAAGCTATGTCATAGAGTTTGTGCATGTGTGTAAGGACTTTGGAAGTTTGGAACACATGTGTGCCTGGCACACTATGCTCACAGTAAATATTTATTTCCCTTCTTTTTACTAGAATATTATCCTATTTGAGGTATTACTGATACAATAAATCCACATGCTGAAGTGGCTTGTAAAAGATTTTGTTGATTTCAAAGATGCTTTAACACTCACCCTGGTTCTCCAATAGCCTAGATGACTATTTATATGATGGTAGCTGACAGTTTCAGCCTGGGGCCTTGGCACCTTCTGTATATTTACATGACAGTCCTGGGAGGTGACAACCGTGATGATCATGTCCCTCTTACATGGAGAGGGGATGTTAACACCCCTGAGATGGCCCCGTCTGTAACCGAGAGAGGCCAGTTTTGAGCAAGGCTGCCTAGGCTTCCCCTCTGCAACGCCCCCTTCCTGGGAGTGCCTATCTACTGCGCACACACGCTCTCCTTGCAGATGTGAACATTCCTATCAAAGCACACCATTTCCTAAATATACAAGTAGCTCCTGCTTGACTAGGCACATGCAAAAATCTTAATTCACTGTGACTCTAACACAGCTATTTTCACCCTTCCTGTGTGATTATTGGACTCACAATGACATTGGCAAACACGTGGCATGATTGAAATAAAGCATTCCTGGAAGCTAACTCTGCAGCAGGACTGTCAGAACAAGCATTGTACCCAAAGATCCTCTTATCCGCCCTGTCGAGCCCCAGCGCTGTCAGAGTGACTCCAGAAAACACTTTCCTTTAAATTTCATCACTTACACTCTCTGCCAAGCATCTCACCAACTCCCCTCTGGCCACTTAGGCTCAAGAGCATGGGCAAGTCACTAGCTTGAATCATTCAACAGAGGAGGGTCAGGATGTCAGAGTCAGCTGATGTTCTGCTGGAAGGTGTTAGATTTCAGTGCATTTCTGTAAGGACCTCCTCAGATCTGTAAGGCTTTGAAATGTCAAGGCCCCATATTCATCTTTTATCACATTGACATCTGACCAGCTGAAAATTGCCTTTAAATCTTGTTCAAATATTTGAGCTCCTTTGTCTTATTGTTTTGGGTGCTCAAGAGACTGTCAACAAATAGTGGGGATCCGATGACTCTATCAGCAATCCCTGTGCATTGCCTCTGAGGCTAGGAATCTGCCTTAAGCTTCATGCATAAACAGAACCAAAATCTTTGTCCAGAAATTCCAGTGTGTTGTGCCCACAGGAAAAGACCCCAGGGGAGTGTTTGCTGATGAAATCAACATTCCTCAAAGGTGGAAGGTGGTATCTATTCAATAAATGCCAGGCGCCTGAGGTAACTTGCCGCAGGAAGTGACAGCTGGGGCGGGGAGGGAGGAGGAGGGAAATTGGCTAAATTAAAATTTAGATCAGAGTTAACACTCTTACCCGTGTGAATCTCACAATGCAATCTCAAGTGAGCTAAAACTCTCTGGGATCCACATACTGTCTCCATTTGCATCCCACAGTCGGTGTTCTAATCCCCACCACTCCCATGCACTCCGCATCTTGGTACCCAAACGCAGTGAAATAGCAGAGCAAGCATCACCCCCCCTCAACAGGGAGTCATCTCTCCAGGGCTCTCACACTGGAGCGCACACTGGAACCCCCAAAGGGGCTTATTACAGATGGATGCTTGGCCCATCCCTGGAGCATCTGAATCAAAACCTTGGAGCGGGATCCCAGAATTTACTTTTCTGGCATTTCCCAGTGATGCTGATGTTGCTGGTCCACAGGCCACACTTTGAGAACCACTGATCTATGTAAACACGGACTGTGAATTTTTCCTACCTTTTATAAATCCAGTAGGGCTGGATTAAACGTAGGAAAGGAATTGACTTTGGAGTAAGACAAACCTGGGCCGGAATCCCAGCCCTGCCAGTTATCAGCTGTATGAATTTGGAGATATTATTAAATACTTAACCTCTAGGAGCTTCCGTTTCCTTACCTGCAAGATTTAGATGATAAAATCACCTGTAAGAGTTGTTGCATGGATACAAAGTCTGTATAGATTCCACAAATGTTAGCTAATAGTATCTCTGTTACCCCAGACTTTGTTCTCTACATAAGTCTTGCAAATGCCACCCTTCTAAGCATGTATCCACACCCCAGTAAACAGGAATCTGTTTCTGGAACATTTGGCTTCTCATTTGGCTTCTCATAAAGCATTTATCTCATTGCTTTATGGCTTTGGTCACTCGTTGACCAGACTACGACATGGGAGGCTACAGTTTTATAATTGATTTTGCCTTTTAAAAGACAGTACCAACCCAAACCACAATGGCAAATGGCGTAGGTACAGAAAAAATGAAAATTTCATGTCCAATATGTTACCTGTTAAAGTTTGGTCTGAAAGGTCTCAGTATCTCATGGGTGACAAATGTGACAATGCCTCTACTATTTGTTTCCAGTTGATCCTAGTATTTGCTGGTGTTGCACAAAGCCTCCCCTAGATAATTCCCTCGTGTAATAATTTCCAAGAGAAAACTGGGAGCAGCCCAGTGATGGGTCAGTGCAGTGCCTGAGAAGGGAGGCGTGGAAATGGGGCCCTGGGAGCTGAGTCATTTCCATGTCCCATTTGGTTAAACACCAGTCACCCACTGAGCTTTTGAAATGGTCTTCACATCCTTGCCTAGCTTCACTCAAAACTCAGATGCCATTTCATAGCAGCCTTATTCACAACAGCTGAAGGAAGCAGCTTAAGTGTTCGCAAAATGTGGTATATGTGCACAATGAAAAATATTCAATCAAAAAGGAAGAAAATTCTGGCATGTGGTATAACCTGGATGAACCTTGAGGATGTTATGCTGAGTGAAATAAGTCAGTCACAAAAGGACAAATACTGTGTGATTCCACTTACATGAAGTACCTAGAGCAGTCAAATTCATAGAGACAGAAAATGGAATGGTGGTTGCCAGGGGCTGGGGACAATTAAACAATGAGTTATTGTTTAATGGGTACAGAGTTTCAGCTGGAGAAGATGAAGAGTTCTGGAGATGGCTGGTGGTGACGGCTGCACAATAATGTGAATGCACTTAACGCCACTGAAGTCTACACTCAAACATGGTTAAGATGGCGAATTTTATGTCCTATATATTTTACTACAATAAGAAGCAAAACAAAACAACACAGGTGCGTTCAGCTGTGGGGGCTGGGGGTGATCGCCTGACAAACTGTGAAAATGAAGGGGCCAGTTCCACCACCCTGGAGGTGATTGTCTAACATGAGAGTTAATCCACAACGGTGTTTGGAGGCTGCCTAGATGCTCTTTTAAATCTGTACCACAAGCAAATATCAGAAAGAAATAACTTAAATGAGGGAAGGATATTGTTCAGATGAAACCCATAGGCTTATAATAAAGTGTTATATAGGTATGTCAAATAAAAGCTCCAGACATTTTCACAGTGTCTCTAAAGCAGAAGGTAGCTGTTGAGAGGTGGTGGGAATTAAACTATTTATTTTCCCCTACGCAATTCAGGCAACACTTCTCTTACATTCACCAGCAGATTCTATTCCATGTAATTGAATCTGTGGGGAGTCTTTGCCTGTTCTATAAAATGACTTTTACTGACAAATTCATTTTGCAAAGGCTGCAGAAGAAGGGTCTGCTCCCGACGTTCCCCTGTGTCCCTTCAGGCAGAATGAGCTTTCGGGCAGAGGCAGTGGGAACTTCAGTCCCCTCCCCTGCCTCCCAGCTGTGCCTTCCCCTGGGCACATCCCTGGCTGCACGGACTTCCCTCCTCTCAGTGCTCTTCCTGACTCGTATTAATACGTACTTAGGCACACGTGAGAGCACGGGGAGGTGCTAAGCTCAGGGTCAAGGTAAAGGATGGCACCAGCACTTAAAGCATCGCGGAGGTGCGTCAACGCACAAGAAGGAGAGCACCTGTGTGTTAGGTGCTGTACGCAGGTTTGTCTCATTTGACCCTCATAACATTCCTGTATTGTTGTTATCCTTATTTTACAACGGAGTAAATTAAGGCTCAGAAATTAAAAAAAAAAATCTACATAAGACCCCACAGCTAGTAAGTGGAAGAAGGAGGAGGTGAAACCAGATCTTTACAATTCAAGTCCTTTGCATTTTTAGTGCCACTAACAGGAAACCACAGGTCCTCTGTTCCCCTTTATCATCTTTGGTCAACTTTGCACACCTGAGCTGTTGAAAGGACAGATTCGTCAGCACAGCAGATGCTTCAGTGTTTGTTTTTATTTTTATTTGTATTTTTTATTTATTTATTTATTTTTTTGAGACAAAGTCTCGCTTTGTTGCCAGGGCTAGAGTGAGTGCCGTGGCGTCAGCCTAGCTCACAGCAACCTCAAACTCCTGGCCTTAAGCGATACTACTGCCTCAGCCTCCCTAGTAGCTGGGACTACAGGCATGTGCCACCATGCCGGCTAATTTTTTCTATATATATTTTTGGTTGGCCAGATCATTTCTTTCTATTTTTAGTAGAGACGGGGTCTCGCTCTTGCTCAGGCTGGTCTTGAACTCCTGAGCTCAAACGATCCACCCGCCTCGGCCTCCCAGAGTGCTAGGATTACAGGCGTGAGCCACCGCGCCCGGCCTAAGTGTTTGTTTTTAAATGTGACAAGGCAAGTAGGAAAGGTGGAAAGAATGTACCGTATGATGTAGTACTTCTCAGAGGAACAGGCAGATGTGAGAAGGCAAACAGAATCAAGGCCACGGCACAGCACTCATAGCATAGAAGGAGCAATGACAACAAGCACTGAGAAGAACAGTGAAAGCGGGTTCATCAAAGTTGCCAATTAAAAGATCTATATTTTACAATATTTCATTGCTATACAGCAGTAATAAACAGAAAATGTAATTTAAGAAAGATGATTTAAAATGGCAAAAAAATTAACATCTAGTAATGAATCAAATGAAAGATGTGCAAGAACACTACAAGAAAAAATCAGGCTGGGCACGATGCCTCACACCTGTAATCCCAGCACTCTGGGAGTCCAAGGCAGGAGGATCACTCAAGGTCAGGAGTTTGAGACTAGCCTGAGCAAGAGTGAGACCCCCCGCCGCCCCCCGTCTCTACTAAAAAATAGAAAGAAATTAACCAGACAACTAAAAATATATAGAAAAATTAGCCGGGCATGGTGGCGCATGCCTGTAGTCCCAGCTACTCGGGCGGCTGAGGCAGGAGGATCGCTTGAGCCCAGGAGTTTGAGGTTGCTGTGAGCTAGGCTGACGCCATGGCACTCTAACCTGGTCAACAGAGTGAGACTCTGTCTCAAAAAAAAAAAAGAAAAAATCAAAACTTTGGTAAAGAAAACCACATAGATTAATATTATCTTCATAAAATGAATTCTTAATATTAATTAAAAACTATGTAACAAGATAATATTAAGTATTATCTTGTTACATAGTTGTTGTTTTTTTCCTCTCTCCCCCACATGAATCATGTTAGAGTTCATCTTCTCCATGCCTGCACTGCTGTGGACTACTCTGGCGAAGAAACAGAGTCAGCTTCTGCCTGCCCTGCTAGAGCTTGTGTCCCAGAGAGAGACACAGACCAAGAACCAACTGATGAAACAATTATCGAATGACAATTATGAAACATACCTAACGAAGACACACAGAGTGCAAGCTAGCATGTGAACTAAGGAGATTTCATAGCCTGGATTTTCAGGGAACAAGCTCAGATCTCACAGAAGAGTCCGAATTAGTATGAGAGAGAAGAGGAAAGAGCACCCATTCAGAGCGAACAGCCTGGGCAAAGGCCCTGTGGCAGAGGCGCCCATGCCCGGCTCATAGATTTGGAAACTACTTCCTTTTTTTTCAATTATTAATAAGAAGTTATGACATTTTTTCCCATCAGCAAATACTTTCTGTAGCATAATTTTAAGTGGCTGAATAGTGTTTCTATATAATATATAAAACAAATTTTTAAAATTTGAATTATTTTATTTTTTCATTGATATATAATAAATGTATACATTTATGGGGTATGTGTGATATTTTGATACATGCATACAATATGTAATGATCAAATCAGGGTATTTAAGATATCAATCACCTCATTTATCATTTCCATGTATTGGAAACATTTCAAATCTTCTAGCTATTTTGAAATATACAATATATTGTTGTTACCTATAGTCACCCTACTGTGTCATCAAACTCTAGAACTTATTCTTTCTGTCTAACTGTATGTTTGTACCCATTAACCTTCCTCCCCCTTACTTCCCAGCCTCTGGTAACCACCTTTCTACTCTCAACCTCCATGAGATCAACTTCTTTTAGCTCCCACATATGAGCGAGAACATGAAATATTTTTCTTTCTGTGCCAGGCTTATTTCACGTAACATAATGTCCTCTAGTTACATTCATGTTGCTGCAAATGACAGAATTTCATTCTTTTTATGGCTGAATAGTATTCCACTTTGTATATACGCCACATTTTCTTTACCCATTCATCTATTAATGGGCACCTAAGTTGATTCCATATCTTGGCTATTGTGAATTGTGCTGCAATAAACATGGGGGTATCCCTTTAACATAACCATTTTCTTTCCTTTAGATAAATATTCAGTAGTTGGATTGCTGAATCATATGGTAGTTCTATTTTTAGTTTTTTTTAAAAATCTCCATATTATTTCCATAATGGCTGTACTAATTTACATTCCCACCATCAGCATATAAGAGTTCCTTTTTATCCCCATCCTTGCCAACATTTGTTAATTTTTGTTTTTTTGATAATAGCCATTCTGACCAAGGTGAGATGATATCTCATTGTGGTTTTGATTTTCATTTTCCTGATGACTAATGACATTGAGCATTTTTTTTTTGTATACCTATTGGCAATTTGTATGTCTTCTTTTGAAGAATGTCTATTCATGCCCTTTGCCCACTTTTTAATGTGATTATTTATTTTTGTTTTTGTTTTTTGCTGTTGAGTCATTTGAGTTCCTTGTATATTCTGGATATTAGTTTCTTGTCAAATGTGTAGTTTACAGTTATTTTCATCCATTCTACAGATTGTCTCTTCACACTGTTGACTGTTTCCTTTGCTGTGCAGAAGCTTTTTAGTTTAATGTATAGTCCTATTTATCTATTTTTGTTTTTTGTTGCCTGTGCTTTTGAAGTTGTAGCCATAAAATCTTTTCCTAGACCAATGTCCTGAAGTGATTCCCCTGTGTCGTTTTCTAGGAGTTTTATAGTTTTGGGTCTTACATAGTTTTATAGTTTCGGACCTTTAATACACGTTGAGTTGATTTTTGTATATGTGAGAGATTGGGGTCTAATTTCAGTCTTCTGAATATGTGGATATCCAGTTTTACCTGCTCCATTTATTGAAGAGGGTGTCCTTTCCCCAGTATATGTTCACGGCAGCTTTACTGAAAATCAGTTAGCTGTAAATACATGGATTTATTTCTGGGTTCTCTATTCTTTTCCAATAGTTTATGTGTTTGTTTTTATACCAATACCATGCTGTTTTGGTTACTATAGCTTTGTAGTATATATTGAAGTCAGGTAGTGTGATGTCTTCAGCTTTGTACTTTTTGCTCAAGATTGCTTTGGCTATTCAGGATCTTTTGTGGTTCCATATGAATTTTAGGATTGTTTTTTATATTTCTGTGAAGAATATCATTGGTGTTTTGATAGGATTGCATTGAATCTTTAGATTGCTTTGGGTAGTTATGGTCATTTTAAGTATATTAATTCTTCTGATACATAAGCATGGGATTTCTTTCTATTTGTTTGTGTCCTCTTTAATTTTTGTAGTTTTCAGTGTAGAGGTCTTTTACTTCTTTGGTTAAATTTATTCCTAGATTTTTTTTTGGTAGATATTAGAAATGGGATTGCTTTCTTGATTTCTTTTTCAGCAAGTTCATTATTGGTGTATAAAAATGCTACTAATTTTTGCATGTTGATTTTGTATCCTACAACTTTACTGAATTTGTTTATCAATTATAAGAGTTGCTTGCTGGAGTCTTCAGGTTTTTTTAAATATATAATGTCATGTCATCTGCAAAGAGTGATAATTTGACTTCCTCTTTTCCGATTTGGATGCCATTTATTTCTTTTTCTTGTCTGCTTGCTCAATATCTCAATATTTATTGAGATATTGTTATCACAAAAGGATTTAGAATTTTATCAAATACTTTTTCTGCATCTATTGAAATGATCATATGGTTTTTGTTTTCATTCTGTTAATGTGATGTATCATGTTTATTAATTTGTACATGTTAAACCATCCTTGTATCCTTGGGATGAATCCCACTTGGTCATGGTGTATTATCTTTTTAGTGTGTTATTAGATTTGGTTTGCGAGTATTTTGTTGAGGATGTTTGTGTCTACATTGATCATGGATATTGGCCCATAGTATTTTTTTGTGTGTTTTTGTCTAGTTTTGGTATTAGGGTAATGTTGGCCTCACAGAATGAGTTTGAAAGAATTCCTTCCTCTTTCATTTTTTGGAATGGTTTGAGAAGAATTGGTTCTTCCTTAACACTTGAGAAGTGTAAGTTCTTTAGAAGTTTGGTAGAATTCAGCAGTGAAGCCATCTGGTCCTGGGCTTTTCTTTATTGGGAGATTTTTATTACCAATTCAATCTTGTTACTGGTTATTGGTCTGTTCAGGTTTTCTACTTTTTTCTTGGTTCAATCTTGGTAGGTTATATGTGTCCAGGACTTTATCCATTTCCTCTAGGTTTTCCAATTTGTTGGTGTATGGTTTTTCATAACAGTTTCTAATGATTCTTTGCATTTCTGTGATATCAGCTCTAATGTCTCCTTTTTCAGTTCTGATTTTACTTATTTGGTTCTTCTCTCTTCTTAGTCAGTCTAGCTAATGGTGTGCCAATTTTGTTTATCTTTTTAAAAACTGATTTCTTGTTTCATTGATCTTTTGTATTTTTCTATCTCTATTTCATTTAGTTCTGCTCTGTTCTTTATTATTTCTTTTCTTCTACTAATTTTGGGTTTCATTTGTTCTTGCTTTTACATTTCCTTGAGGTGCAGCATTAGGTTGATTATTTGAAATTTTCTACTTTTTTGATGTAGGCATATATTGCTATAAACTTCCCTCTTAGCACTGCTTTTTCTGTACTCCACAGGTTTTGGCATGTTGTGTTTCTATTTTCATTTGTTTCAAGAAATTTTTTATTTACTTCTAAATTTCTTCATTGACCATTGGTCTTTCAAGAGAATGTTGCTTAATTTCCATGTATTTGTGCAGTTTCCAAAGTTCTTTTTGTTATTGATTTCTAGTCTTATTACTTTATGATCTGAAAAGACACTTGATATGATTTCAATTTTTAAAAAGTTTGAGACTTTTTAAAAGTCTCAAACTTGGCCTATCATGGAGAATGTTCCATGTGCTAATGAGAAGAACATGTATTCTGCAGCTGTCAGCATTGCATAAATGAGGAAACTGAGTCTCTCATACCAACTTGCTCAATGGCACACAGCTAGGAATTGGAAGAGCTCAGAATGGAATCCAGGCCTCTGACTCTTAGCCATGATATGTACTGTCTTACCAGTGTATTCTGCAAGAAAAAAAATAGTACTTAATTCGCAAGTTCTCAAACTTTTTCTCCACCAGAAATTAGCATTGTGGAGATCAAACTAAACAGTTTTTTTTTTAAGGAAAAGAAAAAACATCAAAGAGAACATGACCTAAGTTAGAAAAGAGAGATCTAAGTTTATTGCCAAGTGATGGCCTCAGCATTGGAGCCTGCCTGCAGCGTCTAATGCATCATGTTGCTTAGAATAGGCTTCAAGTCCTATTTTTAGGCCATGGCCCCTTCATGTCAAATCACAGAAAACACATTCCTATGTCTTCTGTATTTTTTTTTTAATGTCTCTGGGTATTTTAGAACTGGTGGGAAATCTTAGAATAAAAAAATTGCAAGCGTTGAGGAAACAGATTCTCTATTATACACTGCACAGTAAAAAGTTTAGATGAAAACAACTGAACCTAAAAAATGATTTCAGCTTGTGGGTAACATGAGAATAAATATGCATTATTATTTATGACTCTTTTTGAACTGAGAAACAATGTGGCATTTTAAAACGGTATAATGTAATGAACTTTTCTGTCACAGTAAATAACTTTAGCTACTATCATTTAAGTAATGGAGGATTTTAGAAAAGTCTCCTAGAAGGACTGATAGAGTTGCCAATAAACTTGAGTACTTTAAAGATGATGTCTTCTAGTCCCTTGACTATGCTGCTACCATACAAGATAAAGGCGTCTTGTGCCAATAAAAGCTCACTTCTTAAAGAATGGAAATGCCTGTTGGGGCACAAAGTGATCTAACAAGATATGACAAATATAAGAGGACGAAGAAAATCACACAGCCACAGTTAAGGATCATCATCACTCTGGTCTCCAGAGTCCACCCCAATCACTGGAAGAAGAAACAGGACAACCAAGCAGTGGTGATCGGGAATGTTGCATTTCACAGGTTGTAGGACACACACCTTTTCATATATTAACACCTCTGACATTGCGATATGTGCTACAATCAATGGCACCTTCCATTCTACAGCTTGCCACAGTTGATCGGAGATTTTTTTTCTTCCTTAGTGGCCCAGAAAATAATGGTGCATCTTCCAATTGCTGGTGTCCTCCATGCGATGAAGGATGGATATTTATGACAAGTGAGGAAAGCGTGGAGGACATTACTGAGGGGCAGGTGGCCATTATTCACCCTCACAGTCATCAGTTCATTGTGTAATAATTATGGAATGAGAGCCCAGCACACAGGCTTCAGTGAAGGTTATGGGATATGAAGTGTTTGGGGAGGAGAAGGAAGGTAAAAAAGGGTAGCCCTGGCCCACTGTGGGGAATCGCCACATTCCTTCATCTCCCAGAACCAAAGAAGCAGTTTTCTTTTAGAAAAGCACATTCCTATGTATTTGCATTACAGCCTGAAATCTAAGTAAATCATAGTTTTTACAGAAAATATTGGATTGTTTGAACACAGCATTTGTATCTATTGATTGTGATTTGTAACAATTAATTAATACTCAGATGTAACTACTAAATAAAACACTGCTGTTGTATAACATGATTACAGAATTGATTTTCTACAAAACATTTTAAAGGAATGTGGAGTTACATAGCTAGGAAGATGTATGGAGGCTAGGTTTGGAATTCAAACCGGAATCAATTCCAGCCTTTCTAATTTGGAAAAGTGGCAGCAGGACATAAGGTTGTGACACCAGAGACACTGGACCCAATATTGCCCGAGCCTGTGCTGCTTGCACCGAGTGGGAATGTGGATGAGAGGACTCTGAGGTCCTTTCCAAATATATGCTTGCAGCGTCTCCTGTGGTCATTGTGCGAAACGGCCGCCTGGCCCAACAATTCTCATACAAGGCCAAGAGAAAAAGATGCCACAGGGGAGGAATAAACACCACTGGTCTACAGAGGACTATGCGTGAGACCTGGCTGGGACGGGGGTGAGGGCAGGCTTGAAAGGCTTCATGGAAAAGCCCATGTGAGATTAGCTTTGGAGGTGGGACTGAATGACACAGTGATGGGAAGGACAGACGGACATATTCCACAGAGGAGGAAAATCATGGGTGAGACAAAGTGGCCAGGAGGGCGATAGGGCAGTGGTGCTCAGTCCTGGCTGTGTATCAGAATTACTCAGAAACCTTTAAACAAGTAATGCCTGTGCAGGGCGCTGCCCCTGCCCGGGCGGATACTCACGGTCTGCACCCGCTCTGCTGGCGCACACTCACGCAGTTCCGCCCCACTGCAGGTCCACGGAGGCAGAGTCGCTGGGGCTGGGGCCCAGACAGTGATATACAAACATTTTTTTCAAGTGATTCTGATATTCAGTCAGGGTTGAAGACATCTGACTTTTGGTACAGCAGGTAGAAGAGTGTCACTGAAGTTCAGGGTACCAGTTAGGAAGTTCAGAGAGAAGAGTGAAGAGCATACTTGGGTGATTTTCTGGAGGGCATGTGCACCTGTTATGTCCTAGAAGGGAACAGAATCACAGCCAGCCGGGTCAAGAGCCCCTGGTGACTCACAGAGGCTGTGGGCAGCATGAAGGGACTCAACAAGAGGTACCAAGGCATCCAGATGTGTCAGCAGAGGGAAGCCCCTCACCCCTAGATCTGGGAGAGGAAGGGGCAGGACCCTGGAGGAGGGACCAGCCAGCAGGGCTGTGGTCTTGGAGGGATGCAGCCATTGCTCTGTGGCCCTGAGCAGGGAGAGAGAGTGCAAGAAAAATACCACCTCTCTCTCCTCCCATTAGTCAATCTCTTGCTGCTTTTTCCTGTTGGCCAAACCCAACCAGAAGCCACAGGGCAAGAAAGCCCAGGTGAGGCCGTGCACAGAGATCAGCCTCCCAGAGCCCAGGCCCGAGCATGGAGTTGAGGAGGGGCTGGCAGGTAAAATGTAATCAGCCCAGCGCTAAAGGCCTTGTTAGAAGTTCTGCCTGAATTCGGTAGGCAAGAGTGAACTGCTAGAGGTTTTGAGCAGGATCATGATTAGAACCATGCCTTCAAAATGCTTATATTGTCATGATATTAAAAATTAACATAAATGGGAGAAAATATTGATGTGTAGGTTATTTAAGACCAGAAGGAAGCAGGAGCTTTTGGGCATGCACTCCAGCCTTGGTGCTACTCTACAGGGTCAGAGGCTCTCCCCAGGGCTGATAATGATGGCCAAGAGCATGGGTGACCTGCCCAGAGCTGCCCTGACCTTGGCTTGCTGGTGCAGTTTTAGCTTGCTGCAAATACTCTTTTCTGAAGAACAAAGCCCTGCCTGTTAATTATTCAATGAGTCCCTAAGGAAATAAACCAAAGTTTATGGGATTGATTCATCCCTCGTCAACATTAAAGCACTATGAAAATGTTGGCAGACACATAGGGACATGTCGATTCTAAATTCCCACGTGGGACTCAGGAATGGATGGTTCCTTGGGGGATGTGTGGGAGGGAGGGGGGCCACTTCCAACCACGGCCACGCTGGGAAAACACAGTGGTGGGAAGAGAATCCTAGGCCAGGAGCAGGGCTCTCCACTTTTGCATGAGAAAAGGGGTGTCTGTAGGCTTTTCAGTAATGAGCAGTCGTGAATTGGGGAATAAAGTCACCAGAATTGAGTGCTCTCCGTGGGGGATCCAATCAAGGCATCTCTTTGCCTGATATCGGTCAGCATCAAGGCCAAGTCTGTCCATACATGAGGAGCTAACACGGAGAAGAGGGAGCAGACCTCCCCCTGCTATTCCTGGAACAAGAACCAAGGCCGAAGGGGAATATTACTGAGATACTTGTTTTCTTTCAACATGTGCAAAAACTCTAACACTCAAAGGTGCCCAACAAACGAATGGGCTACCTTGTGAAAAGGTGGACACCCCATTCTTACAAGAACCCAAGCAGACGTCTGGTGGTGACTTTTATAACTGATATTTTGGAAGGCAAAACATTCCTGCAAAGGAACCAGAGCAAAGACTGAATTGTGTCACACTCATATGTTGAAGCCCTGGCAGCCCTCAGTACCTCAGAAAGGAACCTTATTTGGAGATAAGCTCTTTGAAGAGGTAATTAAGTGAAAACATGGTCTTTAGTGTGGGTCCCAACTCCATATGGCTGGTGCTCTTATAAGAAGAGGGAATGAGGACACAGACATGCACAGAGGGAATTCCATGTGAAGACACAGGGAAAATACGCCCTCTACAAGCCAAGGAAAAAGGCTCAGAAGGAACCAACTCTGCTGACACCTTCATCTCAGACTTCTAGCTTCCGGAACTGTGAGACAATACATTTCTGCTGTTTAAGCCAGTCAGTCTGGCTAATGCACCCTCAGTCTTCCTATGATTATATTATTTGATTTGAAAATTTAAAAAAAAAGTTTATTCACTGGAGTGCAGAATAACACTAAGGATAACAAGTCTTGGCGTTTAATAAAACAACAGGGGCCTCAGGCTGCAGTTGCAAATTACTTAGCTTCTTAAATAATTGAAATAGGAGGCTATCACAGAGAAGAAATCACTTGCAGAATGTATTCATTCATTAAGGAATATCTATTGTGGGCTTTCTCTGTGCCAAGAACATCAAATCTAAGCCACAAGCAATCAGCGGACCTGTTCGCAGCAGGCAGAGCTACTGCAGGGAGGAGTCGGGTTTCCTTTGCAGAGGGGCAGGCAGGCGGCCACTGGGTGTCTGGGTATTTGGGTATTAGGACATAGGAACAAGTGGCTCCTGTGTGAAAGAGAAAATTGACTTTTCTCTGCACCTGTATAACTGAGAGCAATAGGCAGAGGTGTCTGAGAAGTAGATTTTAGCTCAACATTAGAGGACTATCAAACCCTCAAGTTCCATGAAGCTGAAATGGGCTTTCGGTTGGGGGTGAAGAGGTATGTAAGCACTGGCTTTATAATCACGCATGGGGATGTTGTAGCACGGTTCCAGTATCAGAAGTGAGATAAACTATAACATCTGAAGGAGCTTTGCAACCTTGTTCTTCTGTGATATTTGAGGACAATTAACTTCACAACGGTATGATAGAAAGATGGAAATGGGAGGGCCTATTATGAAGCCTTCAGAATATTGCAGCTCTGAGAGGCTCAAGGTCTTCATGAGACTGTCAGGGGGTAGGAAAGCTGGACATAGTGAGGACAAGGGGGCTTCCCCCACTCCCCACGGGTTCTGCTACTTCCCCATTAGGTAGATCTGTCTGGAGCAGCAGTGGGTCCTCTGCTTGGGCTTAGCCAATGGGGAGCCCAGCAGGAGGCTAGAAGGAGGGAGGAGGAGGGGGCAGGGTATTTCTTCCCTGGTTCTCCCTTCCACCTCAACAAGAGGGCACCCTTGTTGGCCCGCTCTGAATGACTCTCTCCCCTCCTGCCAGGCCTAGGGGCGGCAGTTCTACTGTGCCACACCTTTTTTAAGGGTCCTTTTGTAAATAGAATCTCCTCCAATTATCCTCATTTGAGTGTGCCATCTATTTTCTTTCTGGTTTTTCCTGACCCACACAAACTGCGTGACTGGATTTGGTTAATGATAAATTTTCTGTAAGTCACTGCATTTCAAAATGCACTTTGAGGTGGGGTGAGGATGGAGGTGTTTTTTCTGTGGCCAATCAGAGCAGCTCCATTAACCTCTTGGGCTTCTCTCTAAAATTCTGTTTGTATAAAGGATTTCACAACTTAGACTCAGTTTGAAAACCTCCGGTCAAAAAACCCCAAAACAAAACAAAACAAGAAACCCACAAAAAAACCTGTGCCTTCATGTTAAGTGTGAATCAAGAATTGACATCCTCATCCAATCCTTGCTGCAGATCTCAGGTAACCCAGGGTCCAGCCAGTTTCTTAGGCCGTAACTTTGTAGAACAATATGAAATGGAGGCTTGGCATTGTTCCATTTAATTTGATAAATGAACACTACTAGCAAGGTGGAGTGGCTTAGTGTCTAAAAAAATCCACTTTGCAGTGTAAATTATTCAGGTAACCTGTCTATATTAATCAAATCTGCTGGCTAACTGCCAAATCTGTACTTCTTTTTGTGTTACTTAGGGCCAAGATGGAACGAGGAAATGGGGTGGGGAGGGTGAGGGGGCAGGAGAGGTTGACGCCCATCCTGCATCTTCATCAAGATGCTGTAAGACGAAACCTGCTCAGACGTGTCCCCCAAGCCTGTGACATCTGCCATGAAACACTTGCTCTTAAGATGACTCCAAAATCTGAGGTCAGGACAAACTGTGCGTCCTCAAGGAGAGATACTTTGGTGAGAATGCATTTTAGAAATCTTTGAGGAACCAAATTATGAGGACCAAGAAATATCTTCCTCCCAGTGTGAGTCAGCTGTATTCAACTGCCAAGGATGTAACAGTCAAAATGAGACACAAAGCCCAACTCCACCATCACTGATTGGCTCAATGTGAAAAACAAATGCTCTGCAAAGTGTAATATTAGACAGCACCTGTTACATGAGCACCTGTACTCAATGAGGAAGGCAGACTAGAAGCGGAAACTAGTAGGAAAAGCAGATGTCAAGGGTGTGGATGAAACAAACATACCCTGAAAATCATCTTGGGACAATGTAGAGTGTCAGAGTATTTGAAACAGTTTTGTTCAAAATGAGATTTCTAATTTCTAGGAAAAAATACACATTTCTTCTTTACAAGGTGCAAGACTGGTGCAATGCGGAGCTCAAGGAGGGGGGGGTCCTGCCACCGGGGTGGTAGATTCCACGGCTCCCTGTGGGTTCCAAGGCAGTATCAGCGGTGGTGAGCCCAGGGTGACTCTTTGGGAAAATGGCCTTCAATTGTGGAAACTCTGCTCATTCCGGGATTTCATGTCTGCATTTGTTTATTATTTTTTCCCAACAGGACAGTGATTTGGAAAGAGCATTAGTGTGGGCCTCAGACGCACTGGGGAAAAGCCCCACATGGGTCTCCACCAAGTGGTTGTGAGATGCTGCTAACGTTGCATGGGTGGGTGGGTCCACAGATGAAGGGCCCTGGGACAGGAGATCTAGCTGTGCCCCACTGGGTTG
>CM052437.1:70839311-70941421 GCA_028533085.1 Varecia variegata | reverse complement strand
GCCTGGCCACCTTTCTTTTCTTTTATTTAAAAAAAAAATAGAAAATGAAGACATAGATGACTGTTTTTCATATACAACTACTCTCAATTTAAAATTTTTTTTCTAACCAACTTAATGTTTAGCTTTGAGTTGCTTTACATATATAAACCAGTTTATAAATGGATGGTATTTTTGCCTAGATGTAAGCTAGAAGGTTTACCTTCTATACTTCAGTAATTCCGTGGATGGTGGGAAGGTCCTAGTTGAGTTGGGCTGATTTGATATAAAATTTTGAAGGTCAAAATTCACTCAGAATCTTGAAGTTCGGATATCTACTCTGAAGACAGAAAACAAAGCAAACAAACAAAAACAAAAAAACTCAGGGGAGACTGTCAAAAAGATAAAGACTACTTTACCTCTGTTATCACAGGAAACTTTCCATGGTTAATTTGACTAAGTGTCAATCCTGAAGCTTGTAAATTGACCCATAAACTTACACTTTCTGTTTTCTAGAATGCAATGCCAAAAGTCAAGAGGGACAATTTAATATGGTAAATGGGCCCCAAACTCTTGATACCAGAACCAAAATTAGAGGCCAAATCAAGAAATCCAAAAACTTCTCCTAAAACAGTTTTAAAACACTCAGCAGGTTCTCAAGTGGTAGAAGCTCCATAGCTCAGAGAATTTAAAATAAGAATAAAAATTGCCCCAAATCTGCAGTATATGGTTTTGTAAAAAAAATCCTTGAAATTTAGATCATCCCTAGCTCTGTCTTTCCTGAGCACATGAAGACAAATGTTCCTCGGGAGTGATGTTTTTTCAGCCTGGTAGAGCCATGTAAAGGACATCAGAAATTTGCAGAACTGACGGCACAGAACTGACTGACTGCTATTAACGGTGGAAACTAAATTTGAGGGGTTCCCAAGTCCAACAGAGCAGCCTATTTCACGATTTCAGATGAACGGCTAAGACCAAGTCCATATGAATTCTGTAGGGATGATTAAATCATTTCAAAAAGCATGGTTTGTTGTACTAATTAGTAATATTGTGAACAACTCTTTTCTCGACTGGAGCAGGGCTACAGTATTTTGAGTGAGATGACTTGTATGAAAACCAGTAGTGGTTGAAATGCACTGAATCCACATCTGGGATCTGCAAGTCCAAGTAAAATACACTCCAGAAAGTCATGCATTTTTTCCGGATGTTTCCTGATGAATAAAGTCAATGTTAGTTTCACCTTTCTGCTGCTCACTCTCAGGCTTCATTTTGTTTCACTTTGTTTTGTTTTGGTCAGACCTCAAGTCTCCAGATTCTAGTCTAACGTGCCCACTTGTTCTTGTAGGTGAAGCTCAGTGTCCTTGTGCCAAGGGGAGCTGGTCCTTCCCTGAGACGCTCGGCCGCTGGCAGGTCCCGCACCTCAGGTTGCAGGTACTTGCTGTTCTCTCCCGAGGGGAGGAGGTGACACAGAAGGTCACCATGGGCTCCTATAATGTCAACTACGTAGAACTCCGCATCCCGACTTCCCACTGCCGGAGCAGGGAAGGTGGACACAGTGTATCCTGACAAAGGCTGGCATTTCTTCACACACAGGGGTCACGTTCGTGAGCTTCGTCCCATCTTTTTTACTTTCTCCCTCTAGTGACCCAAACACTCCAGAAGCCCTTTGACTTCACCAGGACCTCAATCCACAGATTCTAACACCCGGTCCCTGTTTCTTATCCTGCGATGCCCTCGTCTCCAATTTTAGAGCGTTTGCACTGACTGTTCCCTCTCTCTGGAACATTCTTCCCTTCCATATCCGTATGGATCACCTCATTCAAGCTGTTGCTCAAATGTCACCTTGAAGCCCACCTTAACCCCAGGTAAATAATTACAGCCCACATCTGTCCAGCATGATCAATCTCAACTCTGATCTGCTTTTTAAAAAATTCCCTCCTAACATCACTTTCTAAGGTAAGACCTCACGTACATTTTAGTTATGTTTACTATTGTTGTTTGTCTTCTCTCCCCATCTAAAAGGAAAGCTCCATGGATGGTGAGGGTTTTCTGCCTGCACTGATGTATTCCAAATATCTAGACCAGCACCAGGCAGAGGGGACATTCAGCCCGCACCTGCTGAATGTCCTGCAGAGACACGCAGTCTGCAGCTTTCCTTGTAGGCTAGAAGGACACTGGGTCCCGCACCAAATCTGATCTGGAAAGCCAGTGTGAATTTAGTCACTTCCTAGCGAACACACTGTCGACTTCCCTGTTTCAGAATGCCAATCACATCATTTTAAATCTATTTTGCTACAAGCTAAATTGAATCCATAGTGTGGCTCACGGGTTGGCTGTCTCCCTCTCTTTTCATTAAAGCCATAATTGCTTTAGCATGTAAATCTCTATCAGGTATTAGTGTTATACAATATGTGCACACTTTCCACACAGAAAGTTGCCTGCTTGATTTCTCCTCTCCTTTGTGCTAGATGGTTTTGGGGAACATGAAACAAATGAAATATGCAATAGATGATTTTATATCTACTGAGTCCTCTTGAATAGGCCGACTTACCCTGGTTGGCATTGTCCTATTATCTCACTGAGAGGAAGAAAACATACCTCTAAGGAAATCCATTTTTCTCTTATCTGAAGACATGGGGCTCACCCACAATAAGTCCCACTGGTGGTCCCCGCCGTGAGGATTACAGGAGGGACACTCACGGCTTCCAGCTCCAAGGTGCTGTGTGCCAACAAGTTGTGGTTGCAGAATTTTTATCCTCATCCTGTAAGAAATGTTTGGTGTCTAGACAGGCATGTGTCGGTAAGCCTGGGGCTGAGAAAAGTGGTCTGAGAAGAATGGATCTGAATACACTTGAAAGACACATGGTGAAAAAGACAAGTATGGAAAATATGAAGCCTTATAGAAAAACACTGACAATTCTCATTTACTACAGAGCAGTGTGTTAATTTTTTCATATCATTGTAAAATTCTTAAAAATGAGATTAGCCGGCTCCTTTTCATTTTTCTACATCAGAGATGTTGAAGTGAAAGTCATCACTATCAATGTTACAAAAACAGTCTTGAATGAGTAGTACTTAATACTTGTTAAGCAGTGAGAATGATATCAAAATTTATGTCCTCATTAACAACTTGTTTAAAAACTAAATAAAAGGTACAAGAACATGTGGTATCTATGTACAAGGCTTGTGCAGATTTCATTCATCCATCCATCCATTCATTCATCCATTGGTGATTAAGTGCTGGGCACCGCGTGGAGCTGGGGGCAGCCTGGGGAATGAAATGGATACTGCTCTTGTCCTCTTGGAGCAATTGGGGAAGGACATGAAACTAACTGACATGTAAATGAATTACACACACAAGTACCAATTGTGATAAAGAGAGTGAAGGTGTTTCAAGGGATGTGAGCTGCCTGGTGGTAGTTAGAAACTAGGGCTTAGAACGAAAAGCATAAGAGGAGGCAGGAAGCCTTAATTCCCCTCACACACAGGCACAAGCAAAACATACGCACATAAAACACACACATAAACACACAAAACACACATGTAAAAACACATACACAGATACACACAAAATGTACACATATACACACATACAAAACATACACACAAAAACCCAAGCAAAATATATACTCCCATAAACATATACACACTCAACACATACAAATCATACACACATACAAAATATATATGTTAATACATAAAATTCTCATATAAAACACACAAAATACACACATACAAAACATACTCATGCATACATACATAAACCCACACACAAAACATACACACACACACAAAACATATACACAAACACACACACACAAAGCATACACACCCACAACACATTCACAACGGGCACATTTGTGGGCCTTTGGGGCGTGCTGGGCTTGTCGTGAGGGACCTGTCCCTTGTCTGTCGTGGGAGGTGGTGTCTAGGAAATCTCCAGGGAAGAGTAGTCCTGGCCCCTTGTTCTCCATGTGGGGTGTTTACAGAGCAGCAGAACCTGAGGCCCTAGGAGCTGCTGGGGACCCCCTGTGGGAAGGGCCTCTCGGCACACCAGGACGTGTGTCCCCTGGGGTTATGGTGGGCCTGGAAAGACATCGTGGGCAACCACATCACACGAGAGAAGCCACAAGCCACATGGTGTTCCATGGGCAGCCACTGTGGGGGTGGAGGAGGTGGGAGAGGACTCAGAAGTCCCCATAGTGCCACATAAAGGAACACGGAGGGTAGAGAGGGTGGGAGTGTTGGGCTGTGGCTGAGCCAGGGAAGGGGTGCCCCCCTGCAATTGGGCAGGGCTACCCTGGCCGCGCTGGGACATGCTGCCCTGAGAGGGTGCCCCCGCTGTCAGAGAGCGCAGAGAAAGCTGAAACCCACCCCGAAAGGACAGCTCACATCCCTGCAGTCTATGACTCACTTTGCTCTTACACGTCTCCCCTCAGTTTTCATGTTGAATAGTTGCAAAGGATGCAATTTCCAGCATTTGTAAATATTGCCTTTTAAAACACTGTAGCATCACTCTCTTAAATGTGCCAATTGAAATCTAAACACACTGAGATACCTGCTTTCATCCTTTGCAAAAACACACAAACCAGCTCTTAATTAATACTCAGAAATTTAATGCCTTTCTCTTTTGGCCTTAAATTTCTAATCCATTTTCCCCACAGAATTGTATCCTAATGTAACATATTTTATGCTTAGAATCTTTTATTGGTGTCTTTATTTCTGTTGTGCTTCTCTGCAAAAACAATACATGGAAATTGAATTTGTTTGATTTCATCTAAGTATTAAAAACTTCGTTTTGGGTCATATTGTTGTCACAATGATTGTAGTATACAATTGTTTGAATGAGTAGAAATATAATATAATATAATTATGTTATATTTCTTTCTTCTCATGCTCAGACACGGATTCTCTGAGCACAGAGAGAAAGCCAAGGCGAGAACCAAGGTTCCTTGGGCTTCTGTGGGCCTCAAGAAGGGGTTTACTTTTATTCCAGACACTGTATGAAGTTATAGGGTTTGAGGCAGGGCCGTGACATGACCAGAGGTGGGGAGGGACACACGGATCATCAGACGGATGGAATGTGACAGTGAGGAGGCGCCAAGAAAGACTCCCAAATTCTGTCATGAGTGCATCACTCAAGTGGCTTGTCTATTGTCACCAAATTGTTTTTGTATGTGGACTTCACATAATTTAAAATAAATTGGACACATTAACGTTGCTCCATTCATGCACACGATAGGAATAGTCAAGTTCTACTTTGGTGGAGCCAGCCA
Source organism: Varecia variegata (assembly GCA_028533085.1). Lineage (NCBI taxonomy): Eukaryota > Metazoa > Chordata > Mammalia > Primates > Lemuridae > Varecia > Varecia variegata. Next base: position 70,936,169 of record CM052437.1, on the reverse strand, counting down.
ATATGTTCTGTCAGGCCACAGCAGTTTAATGTTTCTTGTATTTACAGAGTTAATTTAGCAGTGACATACAGCTTTACCTCCTAAAACTACAACACACTCCATCTGGTGTAGGCCTGCAGTTAAGGCTGATTAGAAAGACAAACGAGTGACCACGCAAACCCAAAGCCTGCAGCTACTGCTGTGACCAGGATGTTTTCAGAAAGAAACAAAAACCCTTTAGTCATTTTTTTCCACAGACAGCACAGATCAACTGTTATGGGATTTCATTCAGATTCAGTGAGAACTATTTGATAAGGCAGTTAAGACATATTTTATCAAAATGTATCATACAATATTTATTCTAATTACAGAGTCGTAATTTTGAGTCATCATGGAATATATAAGGTTAGGCTTTTCTCGGTTTTTGCTGATACATAATAGTTGTGCATATTTATGGGGTACATGTGATATTTTGATGCATGTGTATAATATGTAATGATCAAATCAGGGTAATAGGGACATCCATCACCTCAAACAATTTTCATTTCTTTGTGTTGGGAACACTCCAAAGCTTCTCTTCTAGCTATTTTGAAATATACAATACATTATTGTCAGCTATGGTCACCTTACTTTGCTGTTGACCACTAGAACTTATTTCTTCTATCTAACTATGTTTGTACCCATTAATCAACTTCTCTCCACCACCCCCTGAAATGCCCCCAGCCTCTGGTGACCACCGTTCTATTCTACTCTCTGCCTCCATGAGATCAATGCTTTTAGCTCCCACACGTGAGTCAGGACGTGTGTTATTTATCTTTCTTTGCCTGGCTTATTTCACTTAACATAATGTCCTCCAGTTCCATGCACGTTGCTGCAAATAACAGGATTTAATTTTTTATGGCTAAATACTATGACATTCCATTGTGTGTATATATATGTATATATATGCGCCAATTTTTTACCCATTTATCTTTTGATGGACGCTTAGGTTGATTGCATATCTTGGCTATTGTGAATAGTGATGCTATAAACATTAAAATGCAGATATCTCTTGAATATACTGATTTCCTTTCTTTTGGGTATATACCCAGTAATGGGATTACTGGATCATATGACAGTTCTGTTTTTAGTTTTTTGAGGAACCTCCATACTGTTTTCCTTAGTTGGTGTACTAATTCACATTCCCACCAACAGTGTGCGAGGGCTCCACTTTCTTTACATCCTCACCAGAATCTGTTATTCCTTGTCTTTTCATGATAATAATAACCATTCTAACTAGGATGACAGGATATCTCATTATGGTTTTGATTTGTATTTCCCTGATGATTAGTGATGTTGAGCATTTTTTTCATATATCTGTTGGTCATTTGTATATCTTCTTTCGAGGAATATTAGCACCTATTTAGATCTTTTGCTCATTTTTTAATTTGATTATTTGTTGGGTTTTTGTTTATTTATTGTTGAGTTTTTGTCTATTTAGTTGAGTTCCTTATGTATTCTGGTTATTAATTCCTTGTCAGATGGGTAATTTGCAAACATTATCTCCTGTTCTGTAGGTTGTCTCTTCACTCTGTTGATTGTTCCCTTTATTGTGCAGAAGCTTTTCAGCTTGATGTCATCTCCTTTGTCTATTTTTGCTTTGCTTGCCTGTTAGTGCCTTCAGGTGCCTGTGGTTGCCTTTGTTCTGAGGTCTTACCCCAAAACTCTCTGCCCAACCAATGTCCTGAAGCGTTTCCTCAACACTGTCTTCTAGTAGTTTCATAGTTTCAGGTCTTACATTTAAATCTTTACTCCATTTGGAGTTGATTTTTGTGTATGGTGAGAGACAGGGGTCAAATTTCATTCCTCTGCATGCGGATTTCCAGTTTTTCCAGCACTGTTTATTGAAGAGATTGTCCTTTCCCCACTGTGTCTTCTTGTCCCCTTTGTCAGAAATGAGTTGGCTGTAAATGCATGATTTTATTTCTGGGTTCTCTTCTGTTTTGTTTTTTAAAGTTTGTAATTCCATTAATCTTCTTTTCCCCCTAGTTTTATTGAGGGATAGATGGCAAATAAAAATTGTGTACATTTGTATACAATGTTATGTTTTGATGTATGTATGCATTGTGAAATGACCACAATCAGGCTAATTAACACCTCCTTCACATAGTTACTATTTGTTTTTGTGTGTGTGTGTGGGGGGGGTTGTTGTTTGTTTTTGTGGTGAGAACACTTAAGATCTACCCTCTTGGCAAATGTCAAATACACAAAACAGTACTGGTAGCTACAGTTTCCATGCTGTACCTTAGGTCTCCAGAATTTATCCATCCTGCATAACTGAAACTTTAAACCTTTCCACCAACAACTCCTCCTTCCCCCACCACCCAGCCCCTGGTAACCACAATTCTACTCTCTGCTTTAGAGCTTTCTCATGTTTAAAAATATTCAATATAACAAATAATATATGATATAAACTAAGAGAGTTTCTAATAAAAGGTAGTAGTTCCCTGCCCCACTTTTTCCAAAAGAAATTCTAAGACATTTATAGATTTTAGGTACAATTATTTTTGGAATTCCTAACATATATTGTATCAGAAATATTAAATGCACCTACATCCCTATTAAATGTAATTTTTGACTCTAAAAAATTTAAATAACTTTTATAGTTCTACTTTTGAAACTATTTATCTCCAAGTGACTCAGAAATCATGGTAGCTGTTAGGGGACTTTTGCGAAGTGATAAATCTACCAATTGTTTTTCAAATGTGTCAAAATTTTCATGCATATTGAATTCAATAATTAACAAAGTTGATATAATGATATGTTTTGTAGACCTTTAATGAAACAGTTGTAAATGTTAATTCGGCTGTTTTTGATTTTTGTTTTGTTTGGTGTGAAATCATAACTTAGGGGCGGAGAGCTGAGGAGCCGGCCTGCCTGGACTCAAATCCCAGTTCCAGCTCCCACTGCAGCTGTGACCTTTACACAACCTCTCCAACTCCATTGCGTAACCTGTAAAATGGAATACCACTGGCCTTTATTTCCTCATCTGTGATTTTGAAATTCGAAGAGTCTGAAAACTGACAGACTGCAGGCAAAACCTGACAGGCCCCGGTGGGAGGCTATTTATTCTCCTCGTGTAAATACCACGTGTTTCTACCCCAATCTATCGTGCATGGTTGGGGTGCTGCCCTAACTCTGCTGGGGGTCTTGGCTATCATAATATAGGATACATAACAATAAATGCAACCTGTTTCTGTTCTAAAAGTAGAAATATTCTGAATTCTGAAACCTGTCTTGCACCAAAGAGTTTCCAGCAGGGGTCTGTGGACCCGTAATACCCACCCCACAGGGCGGGGCAAAGATGATGTAAGCGAGTACAGATGGTCCTCGGCTTAGGATTTCTTGACTTTACAATGGTACGACAGCAAAATGCATTCAGTAGAAACCGTGCTTGGAGTCTGCTCCTTTCCTGGGCCACTCTCTGCAGCACAATACTCTCTTGCTCGCAACCAGCTACACAATCACCAGGGCAAACAAGCAGGGCTCTCTACTGCCTCTATGGGGGACACGGTGCCCTAAAAGCCAACTTTATGTTGCTCTCACTATGTGACTGAGAATCAGGATTCCTGATCTGCATCATAGTTTCTTACACATCGCTTTTGAGTTTCCGAATGTAAAAGCATTGTAAAGATTTCCTAGGATAGAAGGCAGCCAGGAGGGAGGAGAATGGGGAAAACTGAGAACAAAAGAGTGAATGCACGTGGGGTGAAATTGCTCAGTTTAATTGATTAGGGCAGCACTTTCCAAAGTAATTAAATTCGTGATGGGTAAGTACACTTGGCAGTATGATGCCCCTACCCATGGCACCCACGCAACCATCTCATCATATCTACCTGAGAAACCACAACATCCACTACACATGTGATGGAGGCAGCAGACATACAGCACACACATGTGGAGAAATGCACCATCAGTCCTTTCCCCAGTTTTCTGCACCACGGTCATCACTGGCTTCAGCTCTCTACTCTCTGCTTCTTCCAACAAAACCTGCTAAAGGTGGTGGCACACACCTGCAGCCCCAGCCCCTCAGGAGGCCAAGGCAGGAGGATCGCTTCAGCCCAGGCATTTGAGAATGCAGTGATCTATGACGATGCCACTGCACTCCAGCCTGGGTGACAGAGCAAGACTCTATCTCAAACAATAACAGCAACAGCAAACCGATAAAGGATAGTAAAAATGCCAGCGTGTTTCCAGATCTTAAGGGTCACCTGTCCAGGGAGCATAAAAACAAAAATCACAACCCCAATAAGTACTGAAAAAGGAGAGCTAGATGGGGTAATCAATTGGAGCATATATTTGCAAGAATGAGCCCAGCCAGGGAGGTTAGGCAAGACTTCCCCAAGGAAGTGATGACTGAGCTAAGATTAGAAGGAGGAGTAGGAGGTACCTGGGCAGAGGGAGGGAAGAGCCTCCAGGGAGAAGGAGCGCTCCAGACATAGGCCATGTGACGATATTTGCCTGACTTGTATTATACAACTCACTGCACATGTGAGAAAACGAAGGAACTTATTTTGCACACATATATAGACACACACCCACCAGCCAGTTTCAGTCAGGAGATGATGTAGCAGAATGTGAGTGGGGAATTTAGAAAGTTTTCCTCCTAAATATCTCGCAAATTCTTAGAAAGGAAAATGAACTGACTTTGTGGTGACTTCATGGTGAGTTGATTAACCAAAGTTCGGCAGACGTGGCAGTGACCCCTCCCCTCCCCCATATCCTTGCAGCCAGAGCCTTGTACAACCAACTCCACTATTTGCATTTCTCGGCCTTTCTCTGCCTTTAACCCTAGAGCCCAGCAAGCCAGAAGGGCCAGCAAATTAACACCTCTCTCTGCCCCAGCAACCTACAACCACTGACCTGAGCTGGTGGATGGATACCCCAGCTGTCCCCCCAACCCTGTGGGAGGCACATGTCCCAGAATGTCTCTCAGAGCACCACAGATTGCCTGACACCAATTGCCCTCAATGGTAAATTGCTTGATAGCATCCTGTCTTAGTCAGCTGGGGCTGCTGTCACAAGAATCCCACAGACTAGAGGGATTAAACAATAGACACTGCTTTCTTACAGTTGTGGAGGCTGGAAAGTCCTCGATCAAGGTGTTGGTTGATTCCTTTCCTGGTGGGAGCCCACTTTCTGGTTCATAGGTGGTGCCTTCTTGCTCTGTCCTCATATGAGGAGAGTGGGAAGCAAACTCTCCTGTGTCTTGTCTCTTCTTATAAGGGCACTAATCCTATTTGTGAGGACTCCACCCTCATGAACTAATCACCTCCCAAAGGCCCCCCCGCAATAACACCACGTTGGGGATTAGGGCTTTCCGTGTATGAATTTGGGGGGACACATTCAATCCATAGCACAAACCCTTTGTTGGCTACTTCTTTTCTCCATCCCACACCCCTATCCTTCTCTTCTGCTTGCAAATAAACTCCTTGCCCTAGACTCCTGGTCAAGGTTCTGCTCTGGGGAAACTACAAAAAGACAGGATAGCAACGTTGACTTTAGGTTTCCATTCACTGAGATCAAAGATCAGTATTTTTCCATAGTGATACAGCAAGATTTCATCACAATGAATGGCATGAGGCCCACTGCCTACAGATTAATCAGATTTATAGGACGGTTAGCAGAGAGCCTTTTCAAAGGGAAGCACTTAAGGGGTGTGTGAGTTCTCCGTTCAAGCGCATAGCACAAGTGGCCATGAACCTGAGGCGGTTAGGAGGCAGAGGGGCAGAGATGCTGAGGGCTCCTCTGTGGGTAGCTGGGAAATGCTTCAGGTGTTAGAATTGAGAAGCACAGGCCTGGTTTCCAGGTTTTTGAAGTGAGAGACTCCAGGATCCCATTTCAGAGCTTCAAGGACCTGCCCTGCTTGGAGTGACCACAGTACTGAAAACAGCATCTACAGAACACGCTGCCTTGTTCTTGCTCCAATTTCCTTCGTATGAAACCAAAGACCATTTCTATCAAGACAAGCATTTTCCCATTGGCTGGAAATTTGGCAGCTCTGTATTTTGGTTAACAAGAAACAAAGGGAGCAACTGTACTGAAACATTGTTGCATATTTATCCTTCAATTATTAGAGCGAGGGTGGAAGATGGTCCTGATGAGAGCTTTTAAGTACAATCCCTAAAAGACAGAGTTCTCACAAAGAAGAAAAGAAAAGACAAAAGTAGGCATCTGTGCCCACAGACAAAGCATTTATTCACTCCGCCGGGGCCTAGGAGTCAGCAGCTGGGAGGGCGGAGGTTTCCCTGCTGGAGCCGGGGCGCGTGCTGGCCTGAGCAGCTTGTGTGATGTTCCCCTATGGGGCAGGGACTGAAAATAAAACTAAAGATGGCAGATAATCAGGGGGTGCAGTGTTCCCAAAGCGCTCCCCACGAGTCCTCTCTGGCAGCACTCAGAGTTGATTCTGTATTCTAACAGCCTCTGAAAGGAAAAAGTGGCCAGAGTGTAACAGTTAGATGGGGTTCTAAATTCACTGATGTTGGCGATAAGGAAAATGACTTATTTATACTCCTCTCCATGGCATTTACAAAATGACTGGTTGCCTACTCAAGAGTAAGCTAACGTTAAACAGAAATCTGTCTTTAAGAATGCCACAGAGGGCCGGGTGCGGTGGCCTCACGCCTGTAATCCTAGCACTCTGGGAGGCTGAGGCGGGCGGATTGTTTGAGCTCAGGAGTTCGAGACCAGCCTGAGCAAGAGCAACACCCTGTCTCTACTAAAAATAGAAAAGAAATTATATGGATAGCTAAAAATATATATAGAAAAAATTAGCTGGGCATGGTGGCACATGCCTGTAGTCCCAGCTACTTGGGAGGCTGAGGCAGGAGGATCATTTGAGGTCAGGAGCTTGAGGTTGCTGTGAGCTAGGCTGATGCCACGGCACTCTAGCCTGGGCAATAGAGTGAGACTCTGTCTCAAAAAAAAAAAAAAAAAAAAAAAAAATACAAAAGAATGCCACAGACGAGCAAGGAAAAAAATCCTAGGATTTACCAGACCATTATCATTTATTCTTGTCCTAGAATAAATGATTTTAAAACCCATCTCTTTTCACCTGGCAGGAATGTGACTCGTTTGGCTTCAAATGCTCTGTAGGTAAAACAGTGGCTGGGTGATCTAAGAGCATCCTACCCTGTCCACTGGTGGCTTGTGTGGAAGGCGGGGGTGTGGTTAATACCAAAGGACATCCTGTTCTGGGGACACAGCGATGACACCCAGAGAGTTCAAGAGAAGACGTGGCTGGGAGATACACTGCTCCACATTTACACTGCCAGACGGAAAACATTTCTTGTGCCTTAATCCTGTGTGCCCACTGTCCTGTCCTTAGCCAATTAGGTGGCTTCCTCACCTGGCCTCACCCGGCCCCTCTGCCCACTCTTTAAGACTAATGTCCTCTAGGAGACTTTCTACAATGTCCTGGGAAAGGACATGCTGATCCTCTCTGTCCCCACCTACTTCTTGAACATATAATTGTATTTATCACAGGTAGTAACTGTTTCTTCATCCATCCTCCCTCATCCCCCATGGTCAACACCTTGACAACAAGGAATTCTTCCTGGAGATGGTATTTTATACTGAGAATACAGTTTGGGAGAAAGATTGACCTGGGCTCTAAATTTTTTCCATTGTAAGGATAAAAATCTTATTACATAAATAAAAGTAAACAACGCATGCTTGAAGATGAGTGAAGTTTGGAGTACGGAGCTGAGCCCATATTAGATGCTCAAGAGATAATGACTGTTATTCTTATCTTTCCATCCTCAGTCCCTAGCACCGTGCCGGCAACAGTGCATTCATTTGGTAAGAGTGAAGTGGAAAGTGGTTGACTGTCGTGCCGGACTCTGCCAGTTAGCATCTAATAACCATTTCCCCTTCTTTGTTAACAGAGCAATATGCTTGTTTAGAGCAGCCCAGTTTTGCTGCAGCTGGGGTTGCAGGGGCACACAGTTCTGATGATGTAGAAGAGCCCAGGGTAGGGCCTCGGGGAAAGTCATGTTTTGTCCTGATAAAAATGGATAGACTTGGCTGCCATGCATGCCTTTTGTCTTTGCCTTCGTTCTCATTCTACCTGCTCTGTGGATGTGATGCCAGAGCTTAAGCAGCCATTTTGTGACTATGAGGACAGGTTGGTGAAGCAAGAAAGGAGATAGTCTTGGTTAGTAGCCCTGGACTTCTGATACTTGAACTCTTTGTTTTGTGAAAAAAGAAACCCCTCATTTTTCCAAGCTCACATTTGTGGGTGTCTTTTATGTGTAACCCAGTGGTTTCAATGTAGGGGGGCAAATTTTGGCCCTCAGGGGACATTTGCCCAGCATCTCACACTCATTGTGGCTTAAGCTGAATTCACCATCTTTATCACCAACCCCCTCTCCTACACCTCTTCCATGTAGTGGTCTGTGGGCAGCTTGTACCTAGACCATCATCATTCCACGGTTTCACATCCACCCTTTGCTGTCTTGGATTCCCTCCATTCCCATGAAGTGTTCCCTCTCTAGGCCACTCTGACTTTTCCATTCTGTATTCCATGGCCCTTCAAACCATACTGTCCACACTTAATTAGGTGATGCTTCATATTATTATTTTCAAATGGACAGCTTGGGTTTATATATATTCCATATATATAAGACACAGACTATGTCTAAACCTCCTTATCCCTCAAGTGAAGGTTTCACACTGAGCTAGGCACATAATTGGCACTTTGGAATATTCCCTGGACGATTCTGCAGAGTTTTTCAACGAACAAGTTGCCATGAGAGTCTTGGCTGGGGGCTTCCTCTCCAGCAATTGATCAGCAAAGTGATCAGAATTGAAACCAAAGCCAGACAGGATCAGCCTCAAGCAACACATCCTTTCCTGAAACCCTTGCTTCTTTTCTCAAGTTTTGCTTTGATTAGAACCTTCCACAAGAGCAAACGTGGCTCCTCAGGAATCCTTGCTGCCTTGCATGCTACAGACACCCACACTGTGCAAAACAGTAGTGCCCCAAGTATCCACAGGGGTGGGTTCATTGTACCCTCCGTGTAGCCTTCAAGGAAAGTTACAGTTCTGCACCTCCACCGTCACGGACAGCTGAGATGAAAGCAGCACAATTCAGTGATGCAACTCTAGGGATACAACTTCAATACAGGATAAAAGGAGAAAATTAACTGCAGGATAAAACGTTGTCTTATCCTTAAAAGACAAACTCCTACAAATGTCAGCAAGAGAGAAAGCAGCGTGTGAAGTGCAGACAGCAGGGGAGGATGCTCGCACTGTCAAGATAACACTGTGGAAAGACCTTGCATGCAGTTTGCTCACATAGCCTCCCATTTCTAGAACCTCTGCCCCACTTACTCGCACAGTGCAGCCTGGGAAGGTTGATGTGACCACGGGAACATGGGCCACCATAAACCAGGTTGGCAATTCCTTCAATGAACTCAAATCTATTGACCAAGCTATAAGTTTTCGGGCTAAAATTCATTAAATACCCTCTGTTTTTAAAATTTGTAGTGGTCCATAGAAATAGAGCTCGAACAATGGGATCCCTGTTGTAGTCGTGTTGGTCACATATCACAGCATGGTGACCCCTGAATTAGACTTTTTCTCTCTGAGCAGATTTTTCACATTGTGGTCCCTGTAATTTCTGACAGTGTTTGCAGGGCGAATTTCTGGGCCCTTCCCACCTCTCCTTTATGGGATCTCTGCAGAGGAGGCCTGGGAATATGCATTTACAAGCAAGCTCCCGGGCTGGGGGACGGCTCTCTCACAGCACATCAACATTTAGAAACACTTCTCCAGTGGTGCCCTTGGTGGATTTTGAGTTCATTCAGGGACATAAATAAGAACGTGCCCTGGGAGGCTCTGAAGGACAGAAGAGAGATGGGAGGGAAAGGAAAATTTGGCGAATAAGGAAAACTGTAAGAAGAAAAATCATATTGCCCACAACATTTCCTTTCAGACAGAATATGGTTTTCATTAAACAAACCCTCTGAACAGCCAACATTTCACCTGACCATCAGCAGACGCATCGTTCCTGCAGATCTTCTGGAATGTTCTACTCCAGGGTGCACGGGGACTGCCTCCTCACGCCCTTCTCACCTGGGGGTGCACCCGTGGCTGAGCCTAGGCGATTCTGGCTCCAAAGCATGGCTCCCCGAGCCCCTGCACGTGCCCTCCTCTGACCCTGAGCTGCCAGCACAAGCCAGAGAGAGCCTCGACTTGCACTGCTAGAGACATTGTTATGTTTTTAAAAAGTCATAGTATTAATGTGCTACTGTAAAGAAGTCGAGCACTATAGGATGATGTTAACTAGGTTCCATCTGCTGGCCTTTCTTCTCTGCTGTCCATCCAGAGGCCTTGTTAGCACGACGTGCAGATGCTTTGGGTCACAGGCTACGTATATAGAAATCCGGGCACGTGCAGCCAGCTTATACACACTACAGTGACAGGACAGTGTTTGGTGATCCTGCAGATGCTTCTCTTCCCTCTTTGCACATATTCTCACAGAGACGGTCACAGCAGCGTCCGTATAAGCCACCATTGGCTGCCATGCTGGCTCCTTCACCAGATGCCCCTCAGCCCCAACCCCAGCCTCTGCTCTGGGACTCAGCAGCCTAGGTTCCCCAGAACCCCTTTCCAGAAGTCATCCATTGGGTTTCCGCCAATAAAAGGCACTCCAGAAAGGCTGGCAGGCGGGAGGAGGGAGAAGGGACTTCTGCTATCTTTTTGATGCCAGCCTTTCCTGACAGCAGTAGACAGTGGCCCCCACCTTGGGCTTCTTCCCGCACTGCCAGCTGCAGCCTTGCTGGGGCCCCTCAGAGCTCCTGAGACGAGCTGCGCCCCATTCCCTCACTTTCTGGGTCATGTGCTTTCCTCAGAGCCCTGCTCCAGCTCTGGTGACACCACCACTTTCCTCGGTCTCCCTCAGTCCTAGGCCAGGAACCGCTTCTGAGGTTACTGGCAACATCTCTTGGTTTTCTCAGCATCTCCAGGTCCCTGTTCAGTCTTCCAACACCCAGGTGACCAGTTCCCTGGACTCCCTCCCCTGGGTTTGCACTAGCTAGGGTTGCTTCTGTTTTCCTGAGTGGGTTCTGGCTGATGCTGATAAATAGATTTTGTAAAGTCAAACAGATTGATTTTTCCTAGAGCTGGCTTTGTTCTGAGAAACAAGCTTTGGATAGAAAGAGCTAAAGGCTATGAAAGACTGAATATATAAGAGAACAAAGGCCAGACTACATATATATATATAGAGAGAGAGAGACAGACAGAGAGAGAGAACTTGACCCACACCCTATAGTAACCAGCCCAGGAATCTACCCTGCTGTTTATAAGTCAGACCTGTAGGAAGTCAGACCACCATCTTTAGCAACACTCCAGAACGCCAAACAATAGCTCCTGTAACAATCGCCCAAACAGATAAGACTTGATTCATAACTGATAGCTTCTTGAATTTTCCCCCCAACTTAGGACCAACTGGAGAAAGGCAGACATGCCCCCCTAACCATCGCAGGGGAGACCCCATTCCTAGTGAGCCCCCTGCAGCTCCCCCATGCGAAGAGCCAATCAGAACACACCTGAACCTCCCTCCTTTCCACTGCGAAGCTTTCCCACACCCTGCCTGCCTCTGAGTCTCCGATTAACACAAGCAGTGGCGGCCGACTCCCTCAATGCCGAAACTAACAAATGAATTTGGCAAGATCACAACATAGAGGGTTAATATAAAAAAGTCATTTTTTTTGGGTAAAATTTCTTCATACAGTTTCATTTCCTAAATAGATTCCATTTTATTTCTATATAATTTCATTAAAAAAAATAAAATACTTTAGGCTAAATTTGACAAAAGACATGTAAGATCTCTTCACAGAAATATTGCTAAAATAAATTAATTTCTTAATTACCTTAATTACTTAGGTAAATTAAATTAATTGCTTAAGTAAATGGAGAGATATTTCATGGTTATGAATTAGAGGACTCTTTATTGATAAGATGTCTATTCTCTGCATTTTCATCTATAAATTTGATCTCAATCAAAATTCCATAGATGTTATTCTAGAATTTGTAAGTTGATCTTAGGAATATGAATTAGAGTAGCTAAATTCTTGAAAAAAGAACATTGGAAGACTCATAGTATGTGATTCCAAGACTTTCTGTAAAGCTATATTGATCAAGACAATGTTATACTGGCATAATGATGGGCAAATAAACCATTGAAACAGAACAGAGTCCAGAATTAGAGCCACTTAGGGAGTCAATTGATTTTTGACAATTAGTGGGGGAAGCAGTAGTCTTTTCCAAAAATGATGCTGGAACAACTGGATAAGTGGCATGTGTTGTGTGTGCATGTGTGTGTAGGGGGACAGGACCCCTACCTCATACCACACTCAGAAGTTAATTTGAGAGGAGGAATAGATCTGAACCTAAAATCTAAAACTCTAAAAGCTTCTAGAAGAAACAGAGGAAGAAATCTTCATGGTCTTGGGGTAAGCAAACATTTCTTAAAAGAGCACTAAAAGCACTTGCCACAAAAGAAAGAAAACTTGATCAATTGAACTTTGTAAAAATTGAAAACCTGCTCTTTATAAGACCATTAAGAAAATAAAAATGCAAACCACAAAATGGAAGAAAATATTCGGTGTACATATATTTGACAAAGGATTTTTATCTAGAATATTAATGAACTCCAAATTAATTTTAACAAGACTAACAACTCAAAAAATGAGCAAAAAAATTGAATATATCCTTTGCAAAAGAAGATATACAAATGGACAGTAAGTCCATGAAAAGGTGAAATATAAGTTAAAAAATCACTGTTTCATATAGATTAGAATGGCTAAAATTGAAAAGACTGGCAGCACTAAATATTGGTGAGGATATGGAGCAACTGTAACTCATACTTTTTTTTGTGGCAGTGTAAAATGGTATCACCAATTTGGAAATGTTTTTGCAGTTTCTGATAAAATAAAACACGTACCTATACCATGATGCAGTATCTCCACTCCTAGGTATTTGTCTAAAAGAAATGAAAACCAATTTCCACAAAAGACTCGTACAAAAATATTTACAGCAGATTTATTCACGATAGCTAAAAACTGGTAACCCAAAACAGATGCATGGCTAGGCAAACTATAGTGCATTCATACTCAGCAAAATTGAAGAATGAATTAATGCTTTACACAGTAAACAAGGGTGAGTCTCAAAATAATGATGCTGAGCAAAGGGAGCTAGACATGAAAGTGTACATACCGTATGTTTCCATTCATATGAAAGTAAAGCACACACAAAACTCCGAAATTTATGAATCGGCAGCCACCGATCCACTTTCTGACACTGTAGTCTAGGGTTTATGGGAAGGAAATGTGGTGAATTACAAAAAATCTATTGAACATATGTTTACACTGAATAAGAGAATGGCTTAGTTGGCAGTACAGATGTTGGGAAGTGCAACTCCACAGGAGTCGGGAGGAGTGGTGGGCATGAAACTGTCTTGGGAAACAGTCTCCCCTGCTGGCTCCTGCATTCCCTCCCTCTCAGTACCCACAGGACTCTCCAAACCCCCCACAGCCCCCACCCCTGCCTACCGTGGCTCCCCAAAATGCACCAGGCCTCAAAGTTCCCTTGGCTCTGCTATCTCTGGCCAGTGTTTCTGCAGTAAGTTTGCTTATTTATGATGCTTGCTGAACCAAACCATCCATGGAATCATGTGATGATATGTTAATGGTATTTTTCCAGTGTTGTTAAATACTAACTATTAAAACTAAACTGTGGGCCGGGCGCGGTGGCTCATGCCTGTAATCCTAGCACTCTGGGAGGCCAAGGCGGGAGGATCGCTCAAGGTCAGGATTTCGAGACCAGCCTGAGCAAGAGTGAGACCCTGTCTCTACTAAAAAAAAAAATATAGAAAGAAATGATCTGGACAGCTAAAAATATATAGAAAAAAGTAGCGGGGCATGGTGGCACATGCCTGTAGTCCCAGCTACTCAGGAGGCTGAGGCAGGAGGATTGCTTGAGCCCAGGAGTTTGAGGTTGCTGTGAGCTAGGCTGACGCCACGGCACTGTAGCCCAGGCAACAGAGTGAGACTCTGTCTCAAAAAAATAAATAAAAAAAATAAATAAATAAACCGTGCCTTCTGAAATCGTTTTGCCTTCCACGGATGGCAAGGACCCCCTCTCAGGGAGCTGATCACGGTAATCTCAGGGCATGGAGGAAAGACGTCCAGTGAATGCAGTGGTGGCGATGTGTGAATGGCCACACACCAAGACGCCGAGCTGCAAGATGGGCCTCTACATTGGAGGACTCTAAAATATGCCCTTTCTTCTTCCTCCCCAGCAACTGCCGTTTGCCCTCCTCTACTTCTTGGATTTAGGACAAGTCTGAATCTGTAAGAGGAAATATCTCTTGAAGTCCTGATTTCAAGAGATCAGATAACAGCGTCCAGTCAACATTCCTGCTCATTCCGCTCTGCCTTTGGACTTCAGTCCAGTATCCGGGCTTGAGACCAATCCCCGACCAGGACTGCTCTCCTGAGTTCCTGAGCCTGTGGTTCTGGCCTGGCCAGCTCATTCCCATCACGGCCCTGAACCGTGCTTGCCTGGCCACCCCGGGACTTGCCCCAGCCCAGCCTCTTGAGGCTGTGGGCCTCCCTTCCTTTAACCACTGCAGTTCCCTGCACAGATCTCTTATATCATTGCCTTCCAGACTCCTCTGTGAAAGTGCTAGAACACCCACAACTTCCCCTAAGCCATTTCTATCTCCCTCACTTTGAATTTTAAAGATTCTCTGAAAATTCGAGACTCACACAGATCCCTGACTTTCTTTCTCAAAAGTGTATTTGGCAGCCGCAGCAGCAGGTCTGCTGGTGGAAACAGGGTAGGCAGGAGGAGGGATCACAGATAGGCATGGACATGTGATCAGTGGGAGGTTTCGAATCAGATGCAGCCCCTCTCGGGATGCCGATCTGCATTCTGCAGTGATTCGGGCGTTTCCTGGGCGGAGCTGCCTGGCCAGGCTCTCCCATCACAGCTGCTGCGGGGGACCAGGATGCTCGGTGTCCCCTGTCTGGTTTTGGGTGTCCGCCATCACTGGTGCTGCCCCTGCATCCTTGAGAGTCTATGCAGGCTGGCCTGGTGACAGGGGTGCTGGAGGGGCACCGTGTCTGAGACGGATGCCTCTAACTCAGGACGAAATGCTGGCCTTTCTGACAAACATCACCCTGGGCCCCTGAGGACCATGGATTTAGCACACCATTTCGTGCCAGTTTTTTACCATACCCAAGCACTTAATTTCTTTGGGAAAGTAGACAGGGCTCCAGGCTTTCACCATCACACCCATTTATTTAGTGCTCTTGGGAGTCAACGCTGGTTTTGGCAGAACTGCTAAGCAGCTGCATCTCAGTGGCCCCTGCCCCCCTGTTCATCAGGACTTCCTCCTGCCTTTCAGGGCAAGGTTTCTGGAAGACCCGCTCTGGGACAAGCTGTGTGCTAAGTGCTTTATACGTTTTCCAGCTTTCCCCAGAACAAGTATGGGAAGAAGCTATTATCCTCCTCTGTTTTATAAAATAGGATAGCGAGGTTGGAAGTGCCTGTGACCAAGATGACAGTGAGACTTGAGCCCATGTCATCTGGCCATAACCACTCCTGACCCCTGCCCCATCCTCCTCCTCTTCCCTTCACAGAAGCACCTCCGTGCCCCCTTCTCACAGTGCCTCACTCTCCCCTCATTACTGGGATTTAGCAAATATTTATCGAGCAACTATTCTATACCAGCCACTGTAGGGCACACAAAGATGAGTAACACATATTTCCTTTACATAAGGAGTTCAAAATCCTGAAGCAGCAGCATTGATATCACCAGGGAACTTGTTATAAATGCAGATTCTCAGCCCACCCCAGCGGTACTGAATCAGAAACCTGGGGGGTGGCCCCTATGGCTGCCCACTCTGGGATGCTCCACGCCCCCAGAATCAATGCAATTTCCTGGTTGAACAAATCTGCACAGTGTGCGAAGTACTTTACCCTTCCCATTTTACAATGATAAGCCTGGAGGTTTGAGAGACTTTCTAACATTCAAGTAGAAGGTGGAGAGACCGAGTCTGGGGCTGACCCCAGAGCCCTCGCTCTGAGTAATTCTTCCTGATCATTGAGTACCAGTCCCTCTCTTACTTGCCCTGGGCCTAAAATAAATGAGAGTCACACTCTTTACAAATAAACCAGCAATGTTCTCCACTCTGGCACAGACCTTCTCAGCAGACTGGGAATGGGTCACTGCTCATTCCCAGCTGAATCTCTGATAGGCATTTCCTTGAATTTGTAGATCATGTTGGGTAGCACTGATGTCTTAACACTATTAAGTCTTCCAAATCATGAACATGAGATGTCTTTCCATGTATTGTTGTCTTTAATTTCTTTCAGCAACATTTTGTAGTTTTCAGTGTACAGGTCTTTTTGTCTCTTTGGTTGTTTATTTCTAAGTATTTTATTCTTTTTGATGATATTGTAAGTGGAATTTTCTTTTCAGATTGTTCATTATTAGTGTATGGAAATGCAACTGACTTTTGCTTGTTGATTTTTTATGCTGCAACTTTGCTTAATTTGTCTATTAGTTCAGACAGGGTTTTTTGGTGGAATCTTTAGGGTTTTCTTCACATAAGATTATTTTGTTGCAAAAGAAATCATTTACTTCTTCCTTTCCATTTTTGATACCTTTTATTTCCTTTTCTGGTTTAACTTCTCTGGCTAGGACTTTGAGTGCTGTGATGCACAGAAGTGGTGAGAGTGGGCATCCTTGGCTTGCTCTGATCTTAGAGGAAAAGCCTCCAGTCTTTCACTGTTGAGAGTGATGTTGGCTGTGGGCTTTTCATACATGACCTTTATTATATTGAGGTAGTCTTTCTATCTAAGTGTTGATTATTTTTATCATGAAAGGGTGTTGAATTTTGTCAAATGCTTTTTCTGTATCAATTGAGATGATCACGTGGGTTTTTCTGTCATTCTGTTCATGGGGTGTATTACACTGATTGATTTTTGTATGTTGAATCATATTTGCATCCAGAAATAAATCCCACTTGATCATGGTGCATAATCCTTTAGAAGATGTATTTTTTTAAAGAGAGAAATTCTTTGTTGAAGACAGTGGTTACTGGAAAAACAGACTCTGGAAACAATAAGAAAAAAATCTATTTTCTTCTAACTTAAAGGCTGCAATAAATTGTACAATGAAAATACATATTCTATCCAAAAAAATATGAGATGCAGTGCCCCCAATCCTAATATCTGGGGTGTATGATTGACTCTTTTAATTTTCTTTGTACAACATATGCATCCTTGCATCACTCTTAGACTTCTAACTTTCACTTTAGGTTAGGAAAATCAACGTCTAACAAGTTTAACATAGATATACATTAATGACTTAGAAATTATTGTACAGTCAGAAATTGGTCTGCAATTGGTCTACTCTAGTTTTATTGTTGCATCATCTCAGAGTTTGTTTATTTTGAAGGAGAATAGAATTTTACTACTGGAAAGATCCTCAAGGTTCATCTAGACTTATCACTTCATTGTATAGATTAAAAAAACAAGATTTCCAAGGAGTTAGGTTCTTGCCCAAAGTTATGTGGATAATTAATTAAATACTGGAAAAGGGACTAAAAATGTTCTGATTCCTACTGGACTTCTGTTTCCAGTTGGCCACTTCCTATATGTAATGTCAGTGCAGGATCACTGTCTACCTTCTACGGTACAAGAGGCTGGATAAGACCTCAATGGATTTGCAGAGACTTGGGATGCTCATTGAACCAGCTCCATCAGCGGCTTCTCCCTGGCCTCTGCATTAGCTGGGCTTGTACAAAAACCACACTGCAACTACATGCCTCTACCAAACCCTAGACTACAGCAACAACACATCTAGGAAAGGCCTTGTTGATTTTTGTGTTCCACCATCGCACTAGAGAAAACTTCTAACTCCATATCTAGGAATGAAGAGATTGGGGATAATGCCATCAGATGCCATACAACATGAGATCATTTTCCAATCTTTTTTGAAAATGCAAAGTCTCTTAAACAAGTAATCCCAGAGAATGTGAATTTGGATTTTCTCTCCTCTCCCAACCCAACAAATACACCAGCACTTACCATCCACCCCCATTTGCATGATATTTTAGAAAAATGTGAAATTAGAATATAATAGTTATGAAATCCATTGATTCACTCAATGTTTTTGTCCTTAAAAGGGTGAATTAGGCCGGTGGCTCACACCTGTAATCCTAGCACTCTGGGAGGCCAAGGCAGGAGGATCGCTTGAGCTCAGAAGTTCGAGACCAGCCTGAGCAAGAGCGAGACTCTGTCTCTACCGAAAAAATAGGAAAAAAAAATTAGCCAGTCAACTAAAAATAGAAACAAAAAATTAGCCAGGCGTGGTGGCTTGCACCTGTAGTCCCAGCTACTCGGGAGGCTGAGGCAGGAATATCTCTTAAGCCCAGGAGTTTGAGGTTGCTGTGAGTTAGGCTGACGCCATGGCACTCACTCTAGCCCGGGCAACAGAGTGAAACTCTGTCTCAAAAAAAAAAAAGGGTGAGTCATTCTTTCTGTGGCAATGATTTTCTGCAATTATATGGTTTTTGCCTCTTTGGAGAATTAATTACAATGTTAACGTAAATTTTTTTTAAATAAGAAGGAAAAAGTACTAGAATATCCATGTTGTTTTGATATTTTACTAGCATGAAATTCATGGAAAGAAGATTTGAGAAGTTACCTTTAAAAATGCATTAAATTATGGATCATAGAGATTTATCTTATTAAAATGCATTCTATATCTCTTCCCTGGTTGAATTAAAATATGGCATTCCTTTTATAAGTGTTCTTCAAGGAAAATGTGGCAGTAAATTTATGAAGACAATTACTATTGCCTATGTTTATGAGTTATACATATTTCCAAATATTTAATTATGTGCTTACACACAAAAACCCATATTTAATTGATTTTTTAAAGCATATGCTAAAGTTTTCAGGTAATGAAACATGCTATAGAAAAAATTATTTACCAAATATTTACTAAAATCCAATACAACTTTAGAACAAAGTCTAAGTTTTTAAAGTCAGAGAATATAGAAGTTCGCTGAGATGAGTCTTCCTGCCCCCACAGGACCACACTAGAGGGCAGTGGAAATTTTTATGTCAAAATTCTCTTTTTAGCCATAATAGAAGCAAAGGGACTCTCTTCTTTGATCATGTAATCACAAATGCTTTCTCTAAACACTAAGATTTGCACAAAATGATACATCTTAAAATTCACTTTGCAGCCTCTGGTCATAATGTCAGAGCTTTCTCATAAGCCAGTTAGACTTGCATAAAGAAAGCTGAATTTTTATCTGCGTTTCCCTCAAAGTTGGTCCTATAATTCCACAACACACAGACTAGTCTCAGCAGCCAGGTTTTTCTGATATTAGTTACTAAGAATAGATTTGGCATTTGTAGACCTTCCATTTGGAAATCAAGAGGAAGCTCTACAAATACACATTCTGAAAAGAAAAAAACAACACTGAAGTCAATAATTATAAACAAGACACCCTCTCACGCACGATGGGGCTTTCCATCACTGCAGGGGTATTCTTGCCACTTAGCTCTGGAGTCTTGTTTTTGATAAGGTTATTTTTTGGATGATGAAAGTACTGCCTAAAAACTTGACTTTAAAAAATAAGATTCAGATATTTTAGCATTGCTTTGTCGGGGGTGTTGAAAACTCAGAGCATCTTTGCTCTTTTTTTTTTTTTAAAGCCAGTTCATTTGCCTTCTGTGCAGATTATCTTATGGAGGTCATCTTGTCGGGGATCTGGTTTTATTTATCCACAGAAACCACATCTGCTTCCATGTAATTTGCTACCCCAAGAGCATATTCAATGTGAATATCTTATCTTTCCAGGCCTTAGGCCATTGCAACTTTCTGGCAGACAAAAGTCTCAGGTTCCAGCATGGAATCTGCTCCCAGTTACAGGAATCCATTTCCCAGGAGGCTGTGAAACTAACCTTTTATCCCTCATACCCGTACCCAATCCCCAACCACAGGCACCACACAGACACAGACACACATTACCACGCCTTAGGGGAGAAAATTAAGTTCCACCTGTAGCACAGGTTTCCAAAGCACTACAACCACAATCACAATCCTCTAATCTCCCTTGCGAGGTAATTCAGAAACCCACACCTCCACCCCTTTTGTCAATAAAAATAATATTTAGAGGTAACTCAGAGTAGATAGGAGTCATGACCTTGTGGTACCTTATTTGACGGGCCACGTGGCATCCTTCAACACTTAGTCCTATAATATGCATCTCCAAAGAGTTGAAACCTGGAAAAAAGAGTGAAGGAATCGTGAGTACAGCAGGAGGTAGGAGAGCCAAGGGACATGCCCGTACTGATGTCCACAGAAGGGTGGTGACCAGACAACAGCAATCAAATGGCAAAGCTTTGGTGACAAAGGAGCAGGAATGTAGGTAGAAGGGGCCGTGAAGAATGTATGTTTCTGCCACGGAGAGATTCAAACTGAGATAGGCCCAGTGGGGACTGCCACAGCCGAGGTGTTGGGAAAGGGGCCAGAAGAAGCAGGAGAGAAGCAGGAGAGAATCCAATCCAAGCCAAGTTCCCCCAGCAATGAGGCAGCCTCTTCCAGACTGTTCTAAGGGAGAACCCAGGCTCCCTGCAAGGAGCAGAAAGTTCCTTTAGACTCATCTAAGACCAAACCACTCCTGGGAGCTACGAATCCCGAGCGGCCCACCTCATGCGGGCAACACCTGTCCCTGCTTAGCTGACATGTCGGTTCAAAAAGCATCTCTGTCGGTTCCTCTGCGGCTCCCCGGGCTGCAGTGGGATCAGCCCACGCCCTCAGCTGGCCGGCTCACTCATGCTGCTTTCTTGTTTTAAATGAAGAAAAGATCTTTCAATCACGTGAATGCCACTATTTAAGGCATGTATTTTGGGACCGATACTTTATAGGAATTACTTTTCTCCCCTAACAGAATAAACTTACAGTGGGAGGAAGACCAGAGGCCAACATTCCACACGGCCTGCTGAGGCCCTTTCCAAGGCTCAAGTTCATTTGCCTGCAAAGAGCTGGGATTCCTCCCTGGGGGTAGTCGGTGAGACCTCACTCCTCAGTGCCCAGGAGTTTGAAATGTCCGCTCTCAAGCCAGACAGCTGGGAACAGGCCCCAAGTGAGATGGGGAGGCAGGCTCAGGCTAGACCGGGAGGTGTGCCCAGGGGCAGTCGTAAGGCTCGGAAGTTAAACTCACATGTGGAGTGAGAGAAGACAAGAGAGATTCAGAGCACCATTTGGGAGAAAAAGCATAGACTAGGAGTTGGAAGGCTTGGGTTTTAAACCTGTCTCTGTCCCTGACTGAGGAGGCCCATGCAAGTCAGAAAACCTCTCTGGGGCCCTGTGTCTCCCTGAGCAGTGAGATGACACTCACACCAGACAGGCCCCAAAGCCCCCCCATCCTGGGCTTATGCACCCAACTAGGAGGCCTCTGAATCTCCACGTGATGGTCTGGTTACACAGCTCACGTTCAATTGAAATCAAAGGAGTGAACAAGGACACTAAACTTTAAAGACCATGTTTAAATAACTAAAAACTTAGAACTTTCCAGAAAGACTCAAAAGAAAATCCAATATACCAGATAAAACATCTTTAAAAAATAATCAGGAGTCGGCTAAACCACCTAAGAAGCTGTTTATCCTAAACAACAAGGAGAAGCACACAGACAGCATGAGAAAATACAGGTTAGGCCTGGTGGGAATAGAAATTCTAGCTCTCTGCTCAGAATGAATCATTGTCATGGCGAGAGAAACACGCTTGTGTGTGCAAAAGTGCCTGGTGATCTTATTTCCATCACACTCCAGCGAGTGACTCACTGTTTGTTTCCTGATGGCAAGGAGCAGGCACTTTCAGTTTTCTGTAACAAACCTCAGCTGTATCCACGTGGAGACAGCACCGTCAGCGCTCAGCACGCACGCAGAGCAGCGGCAGATGCCTCCAGAATCTTCCGAGAACTCAACCCTGGCTCAGATGCCTTTTTTTGAAAAGAAGGCCACTTTTTCTAGCCTGTGGAGCCCGTACTTTCTGTGTGATCTTGAACGAGTTTCTAAACCTCTCTGAGGCCCTGTTTTCCATATTTTTAAAGCAGGAGTAACGGTATCCACCTCAGAGAGTTGTCATCAGAATTAAATGGGATAACATACGAGAGTGCTTTATGTGAGGACATAGGACAGTCTTCAATGCATGCTGAAAAATTATCAATTTTTGAATAGACGTTACTTTTTAGAGCAGTTTTGGGTTCACAGCAAAACTGAGCAGAAGGCACAGAGATATCCCATTTACCCCCGCCCCACACATGCACAGCATCCCCCATTATCAACATCCCCCGCTCCAGAGTGGCACATCTGTTGCATTAGATGAACCAACATTGACACATCATCACCCAAAGTCCATAGTTTACGTCAACGTCACTCTTGGTGCTGTACATTCTGTGGAATTTGGACAAATGTATAACGCCACGTATCCGCCTTGATAGTACCATCCAGAGTAGTCTTACTGCCCTGGAAGTTCTCAGTGCCACACCTGTTCATCCCTCCCTTCCCCCTGGCTCCTGACAACCGCTGATCTTTTCACAGCCTCCATAGTTCTGCCTATTCAGCAATGTCATATAGTTGGGATCATACAGTAGGTGACCTTTTCAGATTGACTTCTTTCACTTAGCAATCTGTATTTAAACTTCCTCCATGTCTTTTCATGGCTTGATAGTGCATTTCTTTTTAGTGCTGAATAATATTCCATTGTCTGGATGTGCCACAGTTTATTTTTCCAGCTATATTATTTTGACTATTTTTTGTTCACATTTGTGTTAGCTCTCAGAAAGCACAGCCCTGGAGGAACTGCTAAACCACTTGTTAGGTAACACATAAACACACATGAAATAACCACAGGATAAGAAGGTGAGCTATCCGTCTACCTCGACGTAACTGTGCGCATAATTAGCTAGATAGGACAGCACGCTAAACCAGGCAGCACAGAGAGAGAACGGGACCATCTGTAGCCAACAGCCAATGGTTGCTATGGAGAGCAAATGCATGGGGGAGGGTGGCGGTGCTGGCTGCTGGGTTCCAGGATGGTAAGATGGACAGCAGGTGGCCAGCAGAGGAGACGAGGTGTGAAACCGCGACAGGTGGTGCCTGAGAAATGACTGAGGGTAGGGTGTGTGAGAGAACTCTGGAGAGGGGAGAGAGGGGAGTCAGAGGACAGGTCCTTACACCATAGACACACCTCCCAGCTGCCTCATCTGAACACTCAGGAACAGGCGAACGGGGCAGGGAGGATTACTAATGGGATGCTGCCATGAAGGAGAGGGACTGGAGGCACTGAGCTGGCCTTGCAGGGGGCTGGGAGGGGGATGGAGGGTCCCCGAGGCCATTTGGGAGGGAGGTGGGAAATGTCTTCTCTGGGATGCCCAAAAGGGGAATGGGACGGAGGGAGTTTGATGGACATTTGAGGAGATAATGATTAATAGGACTGGGTTTTAGACACTTTGAGGTAGAATTGCTTATGAGAAACTGGTCTGAAGTATAAACATAGGCATTGGTGGTGCTCTAGAAAGCACATAAACAGAGATGAGAGATGGGGAAGGGTCCCCACTGCAGAGAAATAGACAAGGAGAGAAAGTGACAGAGAGAGAAACACACAGAATTATATGTACATAATACACACACACACAACCCAGATCCTTCCAGGAGGAAAGGCAGTCTGGCTGTAAATCCCGACACACACGGCCTCACCTCTTGTCACTTCCTACCCCGGTGGGCTCTCAACCTTCCCACCTCTAAAACCCGACGAAGGTTAACCCAGCAGGGATAGATTGAGTACTTCTCTGCACTATTCATTAAGAAAGCCTCTCTCGGTTTAATTTGCTGGATAAAAACGCCCAGTGCAGGCAGATGCTTCCAAGGAGACGTTGATTGACTTTCTTTTCATCAGGCTGCCCACTCCCTCCCCGCGCCCCAGCCCCTGGCTGCTCCTGAGTGTTTTCCTACCAGCTCTGCTTCGCCCTCATCTCCCTCACAGGTCCCCCTGCTCTGCATGAAAAAGTGTCTGCCGATGAATGGATTGCTAACAAGAGCTTCATCTAGGGACAATCCCGACACTCTGCACTTCACTTCACCTCGAGAGGGCTTCCTCATCGCTAAAGGCCAAGAGGGAAGGAGAGATGTCCGAGCCGTGTGCGTTTCTCTCTTCTCTGCTGGCTGTGCTGACCCCACCTGCTGACCTGCTCAAGAAGTTCTACCTGGAAGGGCGAGAGTCCAGCTCAGTGGCTCACAGCAGAGGTCCTGGAGCAAGCCTGCCCCTGCTCAGCCGAGGGGCCTTAGACAAGTCCCCTCGCCCCTCTGCTCTTCCAGCTCCTTGTCTATGACACAGGAATAATAGAGATGGCACCATTCTGAGGGCCTGATGAGCTTATGATACGCGTGCAAGACCATATGAAAGGTGAGCTATTGCTCTCGAGATAGGGTCAGTCCAAGGAGAGCTGTGGTAGCAAAGGGAAGGGGAAATCAACGACCCCCGCCTGCCCCTGCCCCCGGCACTTGGCACTCTCTATTACCTGCAGTGCTGGTTTCACCTCGTCTGCATCCGTGTCCCTCATGGCCGTGTTGGGAGCACTACCAGCCACCTCCCCTGGCCCAGCACCTGCCCCTCCCCTCCAGATGAGACTGTCCCTCCTCTCGGGGCCCTTCAGCCATTTAAGTTCCCAGGAGGAAATACTCAGCCCAACGTCTGAAACAGAAGAAAATCTTCCTTTAGTCCTGCTTCCTCCTTGAAGATCCCTTATTATCATCTCCCCATGACTTGAGGTTGGAAGATGAAAAGTTACCAAGACAAAATTGAGAGCATTTTGGAACTCAATCAGTCAGGAAACCCTGGCTTGTGCATTTATTAGCGCATCATGTTGCATGTCCTTCTCTTTCTTAAAGAAAAGGCAAAATTGAAACCACAATAGGAATAGGTTTCAAAAAGCCCAACTCTTTTTTTTTTTTTTTTTAAGACTAGTTACATCCCAACTGCCAGTGGTGTCTGAACATGAATTTAACTAAGTCTTCAGGGACTTTGGGGATGGTGCAGGCTCTACAGGACCATGCAGATCACCAAGGACTGCCAGGATCTCAGGCCTTTTCCTTTATTCTTGTAGCACAAGAGTAATCCCCTCGCTGACATTGGATCAGTGTGTGGTTCCTGCGGCCCTTCTCACTTCCCAGTTATCTGGCAGGCTTCAAGGTGTCCTGCATTTAGCTACACCAAGCTCGAGGACCCACCAAACCTGGGTGCCATTTGTGAAATTCAGCCTAATTTAGGCCCGAGACAGGACAGTGTGCTCCTTTCTCCCCCATGGAGTTTGCCCTCCCGTGAGCAGGGACTTGGCAAATTGCAAAGAAGTTTCCCGTCCTGCCACCCCCGTCCGTGTCCTTTCCCCACCACCACCCCAGGCACACTGTCCTGTCCCAGGGCCCTCGCCCATCTCTCACGCCATCTCCTTCCACCTCTCAGGGTTGCTCCCTCCCCGCCCTGCGCTCCCGGCTCCAGCTGGAGTCTCCCCATATTTGATTCTTAGAACTTCAGAGGCAGAAGAGGTCATCCGGTTCAACCTCTTCATTCCGTGATTGAGGAAATTCCGTCCTCGAGATGTCAAGGGAAGCCGAGGTCACACAGCAGATCCGCAGTGAGGCTGGGACCGGCGCCCAGCCTGCTGTCCCCGAGGGCCATGGTCCTTTGCCAACACAGGGCTGCGTCCCCACAGACTCTCACTGTGCATCTTACTGGGCTCCCAGGGAGTCCCACCTTCCTGGTTTTTGTCTTCCTGCCTGGTGTCGGATCTTCTGCTTATCCTAAACCTCACCAATCACACAGACCCTGACTTGGATTCCTTCTCACTCACCCCTCACACACCAATTTCTGGAACAGTGCTTGAACTGCACTGTGGGCATAAAAGTTGTTAAAATTCCCTGGCCTTCTAACTTCTTTGGAATGGTAGACGAGAGCAACAAACCATACGGAGCTCTGAATACAAGCTGGGCACTGGGCTTTGCTCACAATTTCTCACTTGATTCTCACAACCATCCTACGAGGCAGGTGGGTAATTATTCCCATTTTACAGACGTGGAATGTGGGGCTTGGGGAGGATAAGGACCTTGGCCAAGATCACATCCCCTAACTCTAGCATCACTAAACCTACTAGACTTGGGGTACTTAAAGCATGGTTCCTGGAGCAGTAGCTCAGACATTACCTGGGAACTTGTTAGACATGCAGATTCTCAGCCCCACCCCAGACCTGCTGGACCAGAAACCCGAGAAGGAGGGGCTGGCACTTTGTGTTTCAATAAGCCCTCATGTGATGTCCAGGTACCCTAAAGCCTGAGACCCACTGCACCGGACCATACAGCTGCCCCCTCTGGGGTGTTCAACACCCCAGAATCGTTGCATTCTATCAATTGAACAAATCTGCACCATGTGCAGGGCACCTTACCCTTTCCATTTCACAATGATAAACCCAGAGATTTGAGAGATTTTCCAACATGCAAGTGGAAAGTGGAGAGGCAGAGGCTGGGGCTGACTCCAGAGCCCTCACTGTGGGTAATGCTTCCTAATCATTAGGTATCAGTCCCTCTCTTACTGGCCCTGGGCCAGGCCTGAAGGTAAATAGCTAAGGACCTAAAATAAATGAAAGTCACACTCTCTCCAAATAGATCAATAATGTTCTCCACTCTGGCACGGACCTCCTCCGCAGACTGGGAACGGGTCACTGCCAGTACTCATTTTAGCAAGGCTGCAGAGTCCTTTCTGCCCCGTCTTAAACATTATGGTTTTTATCCATCATCTGGGCACTAGAGATCAATGATCTCACAGGTGTGGAGAGATGTTACAGTTCCTTGCTGCCCTTAATAGCCTGGCTTGAAGACACAAAACTTTTTGTGGCATTTGTCATACCGTTGATCTGTTTACATACCTGTTGCTGAAATCAGGGTGTGTCCCTATGCAGAACAAATCCCAAAAATCTCACAGCTGGCAGAAAAGAGCAGGCCACGTTTGTTTCCGAGGACAAGTCAGGTGTGCGGGAGCCCAATGAGAGGCAGCCTCAGCTAGTCCAGGGGAGTCTTAAAACAGATCCTTCACTAGATAAGGAAGTTCCGGTGTCTCTTTTTCTGTCTTCACTGCCTCTCTCCTGTCCCTTACACTGTATAGAAATATTTTCTCCAAGGCCACAGTCAGAAACTAATGTGAGAGAAATGCTTTAGAAAAACTATTTCTGGAAAATGTATGTCTGAACTATACGAGGGGAATCTGGTAAAGGCCTTTTTTATTTTCTGCAATATTCTCTGCACATGGTAGGTGCACAGTTAAAGAGCCATACTGACTGCAGCAATGCCCCCTGTCCCTTTTGATTGACAAGGACATCAGCTTGCTAGCTGTTTGGATTCTGTCTTCACTGTATGACAACAGTCGTATCTACCCATGGATTCCATTACTTATCATTCATTATTGATTCCCAGGTAGCGGGCATGTGCCAGGAAAAGGAAACCAAAAGCTGCATAAGATCCCTCTCCCCCACTTTGCCTTCCAGGAATTGCTCCTCTGGAAAGGGACCCCAGCCTGCAACCCCGGCTCTGTGTGGCAACGAGAGTGACCTGGAGCATCTACACAGCACCTCGCAGGCCCTGGGGCACATCCTTGCCTCTCACTGGATGCAGATGACTTCTTGTGAGGGAGGCAGTCAAGACTGTGACGTCGATTTTAAAGACAAGGAAAATGGAAGACTCTACGATTAAAAGACAACTTCTCCAAATAATTTCTCCAGCAGCTTTTACAGACTGTGATAACAGAATTTTGCTTTCTGGGCAAATTCTCTGTGTCCTTAGAGCCGCCTGCTAAGGCACAGGTCCCTGAAGACACTGAGGGGTGTGCAGCACCTGGGCATACTCACAGCCTGGGTGGGCTTTCTGCTTCCAAAAGAGACCCTGGCAGACTCGGAGGCAACGCCAGTGCTTCCACTGGAGCAGATGAGGGACCGTGGGGCGCACATTCCTTGTGAGTTGCAGGGGAGCGGGGAGGGGCCCTGCCCTGATTCCCTGGGGGTCTGTGTGGGTACGAGAGATTGGAGACCATCCTGGTGGAACCTCTCTTTGTAGCAGCCACACGTGCAGCACAATATGTTTCTCAAGGCCTGGCAGGTAAAGTCGGTTTGAACAACAAGCCCTGTGAAGAGATGTCCCCGGAATAAAGGCCCAGGGAGGGCTGGGAAAGGACTGAGTCCCCTGGCTGGTCTCTCCTCACGAGAAGTCCACCGCAGCCGTGAGGCGTGCGCCACCTTCTCTGCTCACAGGGAGCCGTCGCACCTGGGCAGGCCTTTCCCTCCCTCTACTCCCACATTTCACGGTTTCATAGAAGAGCTCCTATGTGCACAGCACATCATAGTCAGAAAGCACCATTTTGCACGTTAGCTCAGTAGCCCTCCACAGTCCTGCCTGGTAGGTGTTTATTGTCCACATTTCACCAAAGAGGGCAGTCAGCGTCCTGAGTCACGCAGCTGGAAGGTGGCAGAGTCCGGCTTTGAACTCGGGTTTATTCCTGACGAGACTAAAGTGACACCAGACGGTGACCACGGAAGCCCACGCTGATTGGCCCGAAAAGAGAAAGGGCTGCAGTGTTGAGTTTTCAAAATTGGGGAAAACTGAATAAAAAGGAAACAGCTCGTAGGAGGGAAGTTGACTCTTACTCGAGTCATTCTGTTTGGTATTTTGTTTGTTTTCCTCTAAAAATGTGAGGTTTTGTTGACATTATTTTGTTTGAATTAAACATCTGCTGTGTGCCAGGCACTGTTTTGCACTCAGGTTTCCCGACGCCAAGTCTAGTGGATTTTTCATTTAGACGCGGCTGCCTTAACCCACTGCCTCGCTGTCTCCTCCCCTGCGATGTCTCAGGCTGCAGCTCAGTCCATGCAAGGAAGGACGCGGCGTTTGCTCCAGCTCCTTGGGCACGAGCAGGCGGGATGTGTCTTCCAGAATGCTGGGAAGCTGTAACTAGGACGGCACATCATTGGGAGAAAATGCAATGCAGCAAATACTTAGGAAGCAAAACCTCCCCTCCTTCACCTCTCAGGTTAGCCACTGTCCCAGGCGTGGTAAAGTGGCAATCTTGTGGCAGCACAGTTTCATCTGCAATGCGGAAATCTCACACCAGTATTTTCTGATCAGCAAAAACAGGAAATTGCCGCTGTTTCTGGGTTTTCAGAAATGTCAGTCTCCAAAGTCATTAATTTTCTCTCAAAGCGGTCAGGCATGTGGACAGAGGACTACAATGGAGCTCTCTCTCCCTGGAGTCAGGACCCTTCAGAAACTGCAATTTTGATTGTCACTGAATAAACCGCCACTGTGTTGTTTGGACATAAACACAAACAAGTGCTTTGAAACAGGGAGAAAAGTGCTGTTCTCAAGAAGCTCAGGGTCCCTAAAAATGTAGCCTTCCACAGTCACCCCTTTCAGAACCCAGCAAAGAATCAGGCGGGGGTATAAACAAGATCTTCTTTTTTTTTTTTTTTTTTTTTTTTAATTTGTTCCCAGAACTGAAAATACCAACTTTGCCTGGAAAAAAACCCCAAGCTCATCTGGGCAGTAGCATCTGAGGGAATGTTCCTCATTTGAGCACCTGGAGTTGTTTGTTATTCATTTGCAAGAATTTCCTTCTAGCTTGCAGCTATTTTATAGACACCCCACAGTCTGTTCTGAAAACCAACTGGAATGTGTACACAAAGCTTTGCTTCCTGCGACTACTGCTTCATGATGAAGGGTTGTGGGTGATCACTGTCCCCTCAGATTGGAAGAAAGAAAATGAACCACATAAGAGAAGCAGCTTGTGTAGTCTCAATCTCACTGTGCTGCTCTCGTTCTAAATATTCAAGGAGAGAGAAAAACTCTGGCAAAGAAAATATCCAATAGTTTCTGGTCATTCTATTTCCCTTGACTTTCAGATTGTGTCATTTATTCTCTACTCTGCCTTGATGGTAAGAAAAATTTCTTTCTTTGTGTGTGTATTTTGTCTTGTTTTTGTTTTTTGAGAAAAGTGTCTAGCTAAACAAGGCATACTACTTGCCTTCCTTTGGCTACACTTGATAGTTGGGTATCATATCTTGGTGGATTCTACATTTTTGCCAGGAAGAGTCAAGACTGTCAATTTGAGTTTCTGAAGCCCTATAAAAACATCCTGCAGAGATTCTTTTTCAGATGACTAAAAACCCTTATCTCTCACCTGATTGGGTTTGGGCAACGTGAACTTATTTTTTATGTGCCAGCCCCTTTCCTTAATTGAACACTGTTGTCTGTAGGCCCTGGAGGGTCCCAGTGTGATGTCCAAACCATCCCGGCAACAAATGCCCAGCTCCTTGGGCCTGGGAGCTCCCAGCAGCCTGGGAGCTTCTGATGGGGTCCACATCGGAGGGGCCGGATGTGGAAAACCCGCTCTGAGGTGTCCCTTTCGGCCATCTATTTGTGAACTAACTCCTTACTAAGGAACATTTCTACCTAATGACCTCAGGACTGTCCAATGATGGTGGAAGAAGGTGCATGCCTTTGGGCCTGGCTGTGGCCTGTCCTTGTCACCCCAACCCAACCTTCCCTCCTGCAAACACCTCCCCCTTGCACCTGTGCTCTTTGCATGTTACTCAGTCTTGGAGTCCTGTGTGTCCCCTCCCCTGCAGCCTGGCCTCTCCTCCTCAGATTTCCTAGGGCATGTGGCTTCCAGACCAACTATTTGACTCATAAATTGCGTCACAATGGGATTATTTGCACTAGTCCATAGTTTCTCTGTTTTTCTGACTGGAGGATAAACTCTTCAACATCAGGGGTTAGTATAATTCATCTTTAATTCACATTTTGTAGCTGAGTATCACATATATTAAAGGCTCACAGAATTTGTTGATCCTCAATTCAACCCATATCCCATATCGACATTCCAGGTGGAGATACAAATATTGTCCATTTTCAATGACAATAAAACAGTAAAGCTATGTGGTCTTGCGAGGACACTGCCTTGGCAATCAGGGGAGGTGGGTCTCAGTCTCCACCGCATGCCACGAGCTCACACTTGTGTGTGATTTCATGGTAATCTCCCTGGGCCAGGCTGTTCTCCTTTGTAAGGTGAGGAGATTATAGCAGAAGACCTTTAAAGGTCCCTTCAACACTAATAAATGCTTGTATTTCTTTTCTCATAAGAATAGATGATTTTCCAGAATCAAACCCCCTCAAAGTTGCAGTTCTGAGAGCCCACCATGGCCCACCCTGACACCTATGGGGGTCCAGCTCTCCCCTTCACCCTAACAGCTGCAAGGCCTGTTTGGGGGGCTGAAATCTTCCTCCTCTTCGATTCCATTTTCTGACTCTTAGTTCTGCTTTTGAAGCCACACGGTCAGTGGAATCCGCCTCTCCCACCACAGCGCTTCATAGGCTGGAGTACGGGTGTCACGTGCCACCCCACATCCCCTGGCCTCTTCCAGCCCTGGCATCTGCTCGTCATTTGACTTGCCTTCCAGGCAGCCCAGCACGCCAGGTCCCCTGCCCGGGCAGCCTCATTTGTCAGGGCTGCTACAGTGCCCCAGATGGGCCGCGCTCCAACAAGTGCACAGAACAAAGGGACTATTATCACCCTTGCCATGGACACTGTACTTTGATTAATACAGCTTAATATCACCCTGGCTTTTTTTTGGCAGCTATGACCCATTTTTGGCTTCAAATAAACATATGGTGTTCTAAAGCCCCCATGTCCTTTCCAGAGAAAAAGGCAAGTGGTCTCCCCAGTTCCATGAACAGGTAACAGGCATGATTTTTTCTAATTTAATTTTTTATTGAATCAAATTTACCAGCTTCTACTGATTACCTGATTTAAATCGTTATTTTGTAAGGAGAAATTTTGTTAAGAATTGTTTTATACTTTTGAATATTATGCCTCTAATCCTGGCTTGGGGAGGCAAAGTCATAACATGTAGCCAAAATGTTCATACCCCCATAATATGCTGAAATAAAAAGAAAAAAAAGAATATTATGTTAAATAACAGTTTAACTTCATTTAAAAAAGAACAATTTTTGGTATTTCTTTTTCTAAAAACAATATATTTTCTGCATGGGTATGTGTAAGTTATAATCTTTGGAACTCTGAATTAAAGATGAATCTATGTTCCATTCACCCATTTTTCATTCTCTAGTGTGTAATCATTCCAAATAATCATTCCAAATGTACCAGACTGTTGTGTTTGGGAAGAACCAGGATAACTGAACAAAGGAACTGTAAGTAATCAGGTGATGTTGATTGGAAGGAACACTCAGCTGCTTTCTGGGTTGCTTAATTAGAAACAAGATTAATTATGAGATTCACAGATGAAGTTTTGCAGATATTGAATTTGCAGACATTTTCAAATCCATCTGTACTTTTTGGTAAATTTCTTATTTGGTGATGTGTCAGTTTTTAAGTAGAAACAAATCATCCTAGTACTTTATTATTAACTCTAGGCTGAGTTTAATTCTGAGAAGCACAGCAAGGCATTTTTATCCCAGGGTGCTAAAGTCATTAGGACCATGGATGGGGTCACGTCATTCACAAGGAACAGGTTCGAGGCTTGGACGGTCCAGCCAGGAGGATCAATGGAATTTAAGACTGCAATGCGGTGGGTGCAGTGGCTCACGCCTGTAATCCTAGCACTCTGGGAGGCTGAGGCGAGACGATTGTTTGAACTCAGGAGTTCGAGACCAGCCTGAGCAAGAGCGAGACCCCCGTCTCTACTAAAAAAATAGAAAGAAATTATATGGATAACTAAAAATATACATAGAAAAATTAACTGGGCATGGTGGCGCATGCCTGTAGTCCCAGCTACTTGGGAGGCTGAGGCAGGAGGATCGCTTGAGCCCAGGAGTTTGAGGTTGCTGTGAGCTAGGCTGATGCCATGGCACTCTAGCCTGGGCAAGAGAGTGAGATTCTGTCTCAAAAAAAAAAAAAAAAAAAAAGACTGCAATGCCAATGAAATAGAAGATAGCATCAAATTATTCAACCATCCAATATTTGGCTTTAAATGTGTTGTTCTGTAAGCCCAGTCATACATGTTTTTCTTTATAGAAAGTGAAATTAATCCGGGAAAGGCCTTTGGAAATATTTGTGAAATTGTGTGGTCACCCAGATTAGAGTCACCCAGTCTTCCCAGCACTGAAATTAGCCTTTTTCAGACACCTGCTATTTTTAAATACCAGGGTATTTTGGATTAGGAAGCAGCACCCAGCTGTTCCTGGAATGCTTGTGTATGTGTGTTTGTGTGTGTGTGTGTGTGTGTGTGTGACAGAGAGAGAAACATTTTGCTTCGTTAGCACATTTTAAAAAATAAAATCTTTTTCTCTTAAATATAATACATGTATTTATTGTAGAAAAGT
This sequence comes from Varecia variegata, assembly GCA_028533085.1. NCBI lineage: Eukaryota > Metazoa > Chordata > Mammalia > Primates > Lemuridae > Varecia > Varecia variegata. The sequence continues at coordinate 70,902,683 of CM052437.1, read as the reverse complement.
AAATGAAAATATATAAAAAGAAAAATAATCCAAACATCCTAGTCAACATTCTGGTGTATTTCCTTATTACTTTTCTTCCAATTTATAAATATGCATCTACAGAGTAATTTCTAAATTAAAAATCACGTCATTTTGTATATATAAATTCATAAACTTCTTTTTTCTCTTAAAATTATAAAAGGAGCAGTTTCACATATCATTTACCATTGTCCAAGTATCCAATGTTTAATGACTATGTAATTTCCATATACATATTTGAGAAATATGTATGTATATGTAGTGTTCATATGCATATATGTAGATAAATGTGTATAGATATGCAATACATGTTTATACACACATATATGTTTCTCCTTATTTAGCACATTTGGGTGACTTCAGATCCTTTGCGGTGATAATGCTGTGATGAATGTCTTGGTGCATACATCTTTGACCAGATATATAATTATTTATTTAGAATAAGTTACTGGAAATAGGATCACTGGGTTTAAAGAAATTACTAGTTTTTAGGGCTCTTGCTACATATGGATCAGTTGCTTTTAAGGAAACTTTTTCCGGTACAGATTCATTTCAGGAGTGAATGTTGAATGACCCTCATATTATCCTTTGATAATTTTGTAGAGCTGAGTCTTATTTTAATTTTCATCTGATAATTTTATATGAAACAATAAACTCTAGTTTTGATTTGCATTTATTTGATAACTACTTATGATGAACTTTTTAAGCCTCTTAAGTTATATAAAGAGACTTCTTTTATGTACTGGTTCGTCTTGTTATTGGCCTATGTTATGACTTACCTTAACCTTTACCCTAACCTCCTTTTGAAAATTTTTAACAATTGACCTTTTAAAAAACAACTCTGGACTGTGTCTGTTTGTAATGTGTTGTACTTGTAAATATGCATTTATTGTGGACTATGGAGGGTTAGGGGTAGTGATTCTTTCCAAAGCATTCAATTTCCTTTTCATTCAAGCAATCATTCTCTTCCCTTTTGTACTCCCATTTCATTGATTGAGATACTGTCTAAGCAAATTGTACAATGTCAAGAGCTTACATTTTAAGAACAACTTTAAGAAAGGACATACACGAGTTTGAGAACAGACACAACTTGCTTGTAGAACGCATATGATTTAGCAAGCAGGAGCAGACATCCTGGGTGTGCGGGGGGCGGGGGCACGTTTCAGCCATAAACCCAATCCCGGGCCCCCGGCAGTGTGTTTTCTAGGGCAATGGAGAGTGGGGGCTGATTAGTCCAGCCAGCCTGTCGAGTGGAGGTGGGTTAAGAGGGTCTCCTGTACATCAGATTTGAAGAGGAATACAATCCTTGCTTGTTCTTCATGCTTTATTTTCTCTAAGTCTCTGGGTCACCCCTAAGCATTAGGAAGGAGATTAACTCACTCTTCCTATTATTTTCAGCTCTTCGGTGCTATCCTCCAGCAAGATTTCTTACCCTTTTTGGCAGCCATTAGTAAAGTCTAATAATGACATGCAGCAAACTCATAAAGGTCTGTTGCATGAATAAGTAAGCAAATGAATAAATGGATGAGCTGCCAAATATGTTAATCATAAAAATCACAACAATTACTATCCAAAGACTGACGTTCGGGCTATAACAAGTGAAAAAAAAGAGTCATCATCCCCTAGAAGATGAGCATTTTCTCAGAGACCCTTTGAGAGCCTATGGAACGATGACAGGAAACTTCCTCCAGAAAGGGGCCCATAAAACAGGGGTCCCACCTCCATGGGGTTTGGTGGCTGTCTGTATGTTGGGTTGGAAGGTTAGTAACTTCATCTACTTTGTGATGATTTGGGGATCCAGATATCAAATTATGGACAGGATTAAAAGAAAAGATAGTGGAAAAATAAATTGAGTGAAGAGAATGGAGAAAATTAGTAATTTGGAGGTGCTAAAGGAAATACTTTTCTTCTTGTAAACCAGGGATGTAAGTAAAAACAAATACCATCCAATCATCATGTTGCCAGTTATTTAACAAACACTCAGAGCTGATAGAATAATCTGAAGGTAGAACATGCACTTCAAAGTAGCATGTATGGGTGTCAGGAGTGCAGTTTTACCTGACACTACACACTACCTTCCAAAATGTTTCACTCTGTGAAAAATCAACTTTTAGGGAATGTGTCACATGTACTCCAAAAAAAAAAAAAATACTTGTAGGGAATTTGCTACAAGTTGTAACATCACAAAGCCTAAGTATAAAAACTCAACAGAAAGTTTCCAAGTGTAAAATCACAACAGCAGGTGTTATTTGCTTATCAAATCATGATTTAGTGGCTTCTGAAATCCTGCTTGTCCTACTGGCCAATTTGCCACTTTTCTCTAAGGTCCTACTCATGCCTAGAGCCCAAATAATCTCGCTTATCAACTGAGGCATCAGCCACCGATTTCTAAAGCTTATAGAGATAGACAGACTCATGGACTCAGCTGTTTGTATGGTGGGAGAGGCACTAGGAGATGCTTCAACTGGCAAAGAGAATAACCTCCGTGCTCGTGACTGTTTCTCCAGCTTTAGTGTGTACAACAATCACCTGAGGATCTAATGAAAAGGCAGATTCCAATTCAGCAGTTCCGGGGTGTGGCTGGATACTCAGCATTACTAAAAGCTCAGGTGATGCTGAGCGGATGCTGTTGCTGCTGGTCTGTGGACCACACCTTGACCAGCAAGGCTCTAGGGATGTACCATGATCCATCGTCACAGAGTACTAGTGCAGACTGTGTATTCAGTGAAGTAGTCAAGGATGGTACATCTCTGGCTGAGATGGCTACTATGAGGAAGCTAAAATCTTCTGGGAAGGGGAATGCTCGGGTATTAAAGAGGCAGTTCACTCTTGTCCATGACCCTTAACCCATGGGTCCATGGGGGCAGGGGGAGGATTGTACCACCCTTTTCTCTTTTTTGTTCTTTCATGTAAAAAAATCCAAATTTAAGGAGACTAAAAACCAGGTATTCCTTGATTATTTTGGTATGACCTGTAGACCCAGCTACTCGGGAGGCTGAGGTGGGAGGATCCATTGAGCCCAGGAGTTTGAGGCTGCAGCAAGCTAGGATGGCACTACTGCACTCCAGCCTGGGCGACAGAGAGAGACTCTGTTTGTAAAATAAAATAAAATAATAAGATAAAATAAAATGTGATGATTCTGGCTGAAGGTGCTCTTTCTTCCGGGCTGGTTGCTGCTAGAGTTAGCAGCAGGAGTTTTCCCGGCTCTCACTTTCCCTGGGCCGATCCACCCACCTCCAGATCATCCCCACAGAGCCCAGGTCAAAGGCTTTCCCGGCAACAACAAAAGGAATATGCTTTAAGAACCAGGGATTTAGATAAATTCAGCTTACCCATTTAGCCCCGATCTTTTAAAATTCATGAATTTTATGGATTGCATGGGCTACTGTACAGAAGGGAGGTCAGCACATGAAAATCAATTGTTTCTGAGTCCCCTCTGGGCTCACAGTGGCACAGGGGATGGATCACAGGGCGCAGAGGAGTGCAGGGCTGGAAGGGCACCCCCTCTTCACTGCCTATCTAACAGAGAGAGGTGTGGGAGGGTGGAGAGGCAGGGCCTGGCAAGGGGGTGTCGGGGACAGTGCAGACGCAGCCCTGTGAGGCTCAGAGCTGAGCCTTGGCTCGGGACACATCTCCTAGCCCTCTTCGTTTACCATCAGGGATTCATTCTCAGTGAACTAACAGTGATGACAGAGAACTCAAGTTCTTTCTCAAATTTTGAGGGACGCTGGGTTACACCTCAGAAGACAACTTGGTTAAAATGATTGTATGGGTAATAGATTCTCTCCTTTTCAATATCACACATCTTGTAACTCTGCCTCCATGAAAATCAGTAAGAAAGTAAAACTAGCAGACTTCCCCAGATTAAACTGTGGCTAGAGATCACAGACCACCCCTCAACAATAGGAATTTGTTTAAGATTCATTTTCTGAGATTCAAGAATCAAAGTCAAAGTATAGAAAATTTTTATGAAGAGTCAAAAGACTACTGTCTTAGTTTGGGTTTTCCAGCCATGGACCCTGAGACAGGATGTCAAAGGGGTTTCTTGGAGAGCACCCCCAGGAAGACCCATTACTGGGAAGTGGGAGGGAAGAAGGTCAAATGAAACCCCGGTATCCAGGGAAGACCCGTGGAGGGGAATGTCCACTCCTTCCCATAGGGAGCTCTGGGCAGTGGCGCCCACACCCCAAGATGCTCTGATCCAGAGACAAGAACGCTCAGGTATTTATGCCCAGGCATTGGCTATCTGTGGGCACCTGGGGCAGCCATCCTAGCAAGGACCATGGAAAGCCTTTGGGAGCCAGGACAGAGAGGATAAGGTGGAACATTCTTGTATCTGTTACAGATGACATTTTCAGGTAATGCACAATCATGCCTCAGGTGCCCTCAGTGACATTCTGGGGCCTGGCCCATCATGGGTGCAGTATTTGTTGGTTCATTATTCATGAACCTTCCATCTGCCTTTCCTACTTTCTACCACTTCTCTTCACCCAGAGCCCGAGTTAGGGAATAGAGAGAGGTGGATTATTTGTCCCCTTCAGCATCTCCCCTCCAGATTGTCATCACAGGCTCGGAAGGCACTTTGCCTCCTGGCTCTACACACCCAGACTGCTAGGGAAGGAGGAGAAAGAACGTCGGGGAAGGGCAGCCAGAAGTGCATTGCAGAGACATCCAGCAAGAGCAGGGACAGACAGGTCGTGCTCCCACCTCACCCTGCCAGGCCTGGGCAGCAGCTGCAAACAAATCAGGTCACCTTTCTCATCACCCTGCTCTCCAGGAGGTCCCCAGGCCAGGGCCCAAGCTGGAGGAACCCGGAAGAGATATGGGGGCTGGGCAGGAGCTGGCCCTCAAAGGCCTGGGGTCTGCGGGTGCCGTGGCTGCTCCAGCTGGCTTGGCATTCAGTGCTGAGACTCCGCCCAAGACAGTTTCGCAGATACGCTTTAGTGTAGGCTGCACGAGCCTCCTGGGCTGGCCGCAGTGTTGCACTCTACTGTGCCTTGTCTTCAGCTTCGGCTCAGGCTCCAGGGCTGTGGCTTTAAGGAGTCCGTGTTTTCACTTGAGGACCAAAGGACAGACGACCTGCTACCTTACCTGCATATATCCTCACTTAAAACCCAGTGCCACCTGTGAAAATGTATTGAAGTATATATTAATGATTTTCACAATTGTCTGTATTTGTTATACTTCAATAAAGTGTTGAAAAATAAACATAGCATCACGTTTTACAAATCGGTGCATCACCAGCATTCATAAAAATCTTGAGTTCCACTCCACCCCCATCTTATTCTTTAACTGGAACTCTTAAGTCTACCCAGACAGCACAAGGTGGCCACCTCTCACCCATCCTTGACATTCAGAATAGGTGCAATGTGATGGTTTGCCAAGTTCCTAGCAGCCACTGTCACGCACACCGGGCTGAGAGCTCACCTCAGGCCAAAGAGAAGGGGGAACCCCAGACAAATGAGAGGAAAATGCTGTCAGTTTTCCCAGACTCTGAGTCTCAGATATCACTAGAGGGGATTTGAAAGCAAAGTAGCGCTTGCTCAATTATGCATGATACATTTTCATCCCGCTGGAAATACTTTGCAGTTTATAAGCACAGCTAACTGAACCCTATTATTCTGCTCATGTGTGTGACCTACATATTCTGAAACAGGATTCCGAAGGCAGGGTCTGTGCTGAACAAGTGCATGCAGGAGATTTCTTTGTCTGAGTCCTGGCCTCTGTGTGTAACCTCCCCCCTCCACTCCAACTCCTCACGCCAGACTTCAGTGACACTCAGGAGGTGGGTCCCAGACTTCACACCCCAAACAGTGGTGGCCTGGAGTGTTCTAAAGTCTTCTGTCATGTGTGAAAGCCTTTTGAAGAAGAGGTGCTAGAGAAAAACAAAGCCAAGTTGAGAAGTAGAGTACCGATTATTAACCCATCCATGCACATTTCTAGAAGCGTTTCTGGGGAAGCATGCAGCGTGTAAAGTGACTGACATCAGCATTTTCCTTCCCCCCACACACACTTGTCCCCTCTCTCAATAAATGGCTGTTCTAAGACTGATAACTACTAATAGGCGTCTTTCACCAATTCTGAGCACTGATTGTTTTTGTCTCAAAGAGGAAGATTACCTTGTAACTAAGAGCCTTTCATAGATACTTCCACAGTATCAGAGTTTGACTTGGTTGGACATTTGTTGAGAACCCCCAGAAAACTTGCAATTTAACCTGAAACGATGACTAGAATACACACCAAAGACCCAAAAGGATACAAGTGTTAAATTTTAAATATTTCAATTACAATTTTTTCTGATGATAGAAGTAGTGTATTTAATTTAGAAATGCATCAATGTGAGAAGAAGAAAATGAACATGACTGATAACCCAAATGCCTAAAGGTCATAATTGTGGACATTTTGGTATGTGTGTATATACATGTTATATATATATATATATTTATATACACATATGTGGAATTCTGTTGTATGAACTTTCATATCTTGCCTTTTTCAGTTGCTACTGCATCTTCTCACACCATGATATCTTCTTTTCAAACTATTATGCATTGTTTGCCACTTATGAAAAGAGAGGAAGAACATCCTTGCAGCTGTGCCCCAGCAAAGAAATAAAATGTTGGGATTTAGCTGGAGACCCTGGCGCTACCCCCAGCCCTCGCCAGTCTCCCCCTCTGAGAGGCAACCTGCTTCTGGGTTTGGGTGATGGTCCTAAATGTTTCTTTATTCCTTTTCCTCATACATTTATATTCTTAAGTAAGACATAGCATTGTTTTAAAGCTTAAATAATGTCTTATTTTATGTATTTTTCTTCAGTTTTCTTTTTGTCTCCCCATTATTTTGTTTGGGAGAGAGATGCACGTGGGCTGTCAGTCTAGGCCACCCATCTCTGCAGTGTGGGGTGCACCATCGAGTAAGCATGCTGCAGTGCATCCGTCATCCTGCTCTTGGACATGTGCATTGTCTCCAGTTCCGATGCAAACACTATTGCTACTTACATTCTAGGACACAGCTTCTTTTTCACATATGTGGGAGAGTTTCTCTGGGAATATACCTGGAGTGAGATTCTTGGGCATGTGCATCGTCCATCTAACTAGATATTGTTCAGTGGAACTCTAAGTGGTCGTAACAATTTTATTCCCACCAGCAGTGCATAGAACTCACATTGCTGGGAGTCCTGATTAAATGCGCAACTTTTCAATGTTTACCAGTCTGATGGGTGTAAAATGGCATATTACTATGGTTTTTAAATTGATACATAATAAGTGTACATATTTTCTGGGTACTCGTGATAATTTGATGCATCATATAATATGCAAAGATCACTTAATTTTAATTAGCACTTAGCCATTGTTCAAAAACACAATTTTTTTTAAATTTCAGCTTATTATGGGGGTACAAAAGTTTAGGTTATGTATATTGCCCTAGTCCCCCCCATCCCCCCGAGTCAGAGCTTCAAGCGTGCCCATTCCCCAGACAGTGTGCATAGCACTCATCATGTAGGTATACACCCATCCCCTCCCCCCACCCCCTACATCTGTCCGACCAATTTTTAATGGACACATAATATTCCATCATAAGGAGAGATCACAATTCATTCACTCTTTCCTTATTATTGTACAGAGAGCGTGTTCCCAAATTTTTACTATATAAACAATGCTTCTTTAAATATCCTTGAACAAAATTCTTTAACCAAATGGCTAATGACTATTCCTATGGACAAATTTATGAAGATGTACTACTATGAAGCACTATATTACTCACACTGCTTACATATGTTGCCAAATTTCCTTTTGGGAGGACGTCTCATTTACTCACTGTCTGGCAGTTTTCAAGGGAGCCTATCTGCTTGCACAGCCATCAGCATTGGCTTCATGTCATTTAATAAACAGTATTTATCAACTTAATAGATGCACAATTATAAATTGTTTAAATTTGTATGTTATTTCCTCACTAGTAAGCTTAGTCAAGATTTTATGTTTATCGATTATTTGTATTTCTTATTTTGTAAATTACTAACGCATTCTTGTTACTTGTTTTCATATTGAGTATCTATAGAATGAGAGAGCTTGAACTTAGAAAATGTTGTTATTTAAAATAAGTTCTATATAAATACAATTACAGGAAAATTTCCCCCTAAGCAAACAAGCAATTTTGTATAATGATCTATGCCCAGAGTAGAGTATTAATAATCAAGTCACACAGTATCATTAGGGAATAATTACGTGGATTCAAACTTTTGGACTCTCTTTGGTTTTGACTTTATTTCAAGCCAAGCGACTTGATAATGTTTCTTAATAATTATAAGCCTGGAGTTAATAGGTTTAATATTGAAGATAAGTAAAATATGTAACAAGAATATTTTCTATAAATCCAGGATAAGTATTTAGCTGAGAGAAGTCTCACTGGACCAGAGAGCTTCTTCCAAAGTGCTCACATGTAGAACATTCACAGTACAGCCTCATGGCAAAATCCATAATTAAATGTGGCTATGGATGAGAACATAATTCATGGCTGAGACAATTTTCTACTATGAGACAGAGCCATAAGAAAGACACTCACTCTCGCTAAGAGAAAAATCATAAAACAAGCTGGTAATGAAGCTCATTTGCAAGGGAAATGCAGCATTTATGCAAGCTGGGCTGATTGCTTTCCTTAAATGGGAAAAAGACTGTCATCTTTTAAACCTGATAGGAAGGCTCTTGCTTTCTGAGGAAGACTATGCCTGTCTCTGTAATCAATTCTTCCCTCCCTACCCTGGGTGAGAGGGCTCAAGATGTTGACATAGCACTTAATTAAGTGGTGATAAATTCATAAATATGCATGAATTATGAGAAATAGATGGTTTGAAGTAAAATTGAAGTCACTATAAATCTGAGGAAAATGTAGTGTAGAAATTATAAGATCAAAGACAAAGAATCTAAACATATATACAGTCAATTTTCATTACTCACAGTACTTATGGTCTCTAAAGTCACCTTGAACATTGAATTAACAAATACTGAACCATTGCTCCTAGGAGAAGTACAGGGTTAGGTTCCTGTAAGCTTCTGGTCACATTTCCATCAACTGATCAATACATAACATAGTTTTATGTATGTTTCTGTTTAAAGACACTAATTTAATACATATTATTGATTCATTAACATTGAACTCATGGCCAGCAGCACCATAACTCATGCCTGAGTGAGGCTTATCTAACACTCATATGTAGTTTTTCTGTAAAGCAGAAACCACAACCTTCTTTGGCTAAGAGAGACACTAGACAGCACTTCAGCACTAACACATGGGGCCATTTTGAACAGCAAAATCACCACCAAAAGTCCACAAAAATGTGAAAAACATAGTGGTATTAAATAGACCATTTAGAGGACACTTTTTTACAGCATGAGAGCTGAAGCAAGAAGGCAGAGTTGTTCCTAGTTCCACTTCGGCTGGGAATGGGCATCTCGAATTTTTCACCATTCTGCGCATCTCAATATATTACAGGAAAGATCAAGGATGCAACCAGACCTGGCCCAAATCATTTTAAATATAATACCTGTCTCTTGGGTTAATTTAATTTGCAAAGAGAATCATTTACAAATCAATCTGTTTCCCCCATCCATTCATTCTCCAAGTGTCTATCCATCCCTCCTAGCAACCATTTATTGCCCTAAACAGAATTACCTATATTCCTCATCCCCCCTCCCTCTAAAACAAGGGTATATCAATTTCTGGACCCCACTGGGATATTGGGCAATTACTCTGTGATCCCTGCACTCACAGTAAATAAACTTCTTTCTCTTGTTAGTCTGTCTTATTGTGAGTTGATCTTTCATTGAAACTTCTGGGGCAAAGGGGAAGCTTCCCCTCACCCCGACAATACCATAACACACAAGTGTAATTCCAGATATTTTTATTTAAAAAGTGATGACACAATTAACCCAACTATTTTAAAGGCAACTGTTCCTAAAATCCTAGAGTCCGTTTATTCAACCACTTAATAAACATCTAATGAGCACCTGCAAAAAGCTAAATATTAGAGACACAGAGATTCACTCTGCCATTCACAAGTATGGGTTGAGTGCTTCAGGAACTGGGATCCTGGGATCTCTCATCCTGGTAGAAAAGGTTTACATGGAAACAAATGATACTAAAATGCACTAAGTTCTTGTTTATTTTGTAGACCCTGGCTACTCAGAGCTGCCTTGAATTGGCAGTGTGGCATCGCCCAAGAGCTTGTTGGAAATGCAGAATCTATGTCAACAAGCTCCCAGGGCCTTGGCCCATTCTGTGGTCTGAGAAGCCCTGGAGCAGGACTGTTACCTGCCTGGGGGAGGGGCTGCAGTCCCCATGAGGAGGAGCTTGATTGAACAATAATAGAATTTTCTACAGAGTCAGTGTACACAAAACTGCAGGATTGCGAGAAGGTGCTGGTGTTGCCAGGGAAGAGGGAGTTCTGTGTCACTGGAAGCCGCGAGTGGAGGTGACCCAAAGCAGGTGGTTTGAAGTAGGGGTCACAGTGTGTGTAAGTCAGGCCAAGAGTTTGAGCGAGCATGGAGTCTAGTGAGGAATCCAGGGCAACAGAAAACCATTAGCTGGACAAAAGGCACAAACACTAAAGCTATAAATCCCAGATCTCTCTGTGCCCCTTCTTTTTTTGCATGGCACAGACCTGTACTTTCCAAGTGTGATCCTCTTGAGGTCAATGTCATCCTCATTGTCGATAAACAGTTTTCTAGAACCTACTATGCTGGTGTTGGTACCAGGCACTGAAGGAGGCTCCAGGTCCTCCTTGAGCAACACATGAATGTGCCCTTCTTGAGGCCTACCATTAGACTGGGAAGGTGGGGACGTCGAGTGTGTGCTCACACAGTGTGATTATCACACAGGGTGTGGAAGCCAAGCGTCGGATAGAAGGCAGAGTCAGTACATGCTGGGGAAGAGGGAGGTGTCCCTGTGGCTGGAGTTACAGCAGAGAAATTTGGGGGAAAGTGGGGTTGGAGGTGTGTCTTGAATTTCATCTCCACTCCTGTCAGGAGAAGAAAATGCTCAGGCTGATTCTTAACTGCAACTCCGATAGCGTAGAACCATTACTGAGGCACAGTTATAGATTAGGGATTCCCACACGTGAGTGAAGAGATGCCCCATTAATTTTTCTAAATCATATTACAACGATGCCCAAGTCTCAGTTGTAAGGATGCAGAGAAACTCAATTTCAGTCATAAATGGGGCTCCCTCGCCACCATCTAAGTCATGCAAAGGCGCTGGGACTTTTCTTGGATGGGTTCCCTGTTCTCCAGCCCACACTGAGCCCTGACGGTATCTTCCTTGTCTAAGTTCTGGCATCCCTGGAAGGGCATCTCTATGGCTTCCACGCCAAGTTTGCCAGCAGGACTCTCTGGGAGCAGGTTGAGAGTCCTCAGCCTGGGGTTCCTTTCCACCTGGAGGGAGGAACTTCCAGCATCTCCCCCTTGAGGCCCCGCTTCATCCCAGGATACTGAGGTGTCGCATCAGCCTCCACCTCTACCCCCGCAAGCCTGTCCTCTATTTCCTCACCCCCTGGGAGGGCTCCACCTGGATTTCCTCAACTTGCCTTTGACACCAAGCTTGGGCCTCTATAGTAAGCTGAGTGATGACTCTCAAAGGTGTTCATGTCCTCATTCCTGGCACCTGTGAATAGGTAACTTTACACGGCAAAAGGGACTTGGCAGACGTTAAAGACTTTGAGATGGAGAGATGATTCTGGATTATCTGGGTGGGCCCAATGTAACCACAGGGGGCTTTATAAGTGCAATAGGGAGGCAGGAGCGTCAGAGGAGGATTTGAAGCTGCTATGTGCTGGCTTTGAAGATAGAGGAAGGGGCCAAGTGCCAAGAAAAGCAGGTGGTCTCTAGAAGCCGGAAAGGCAGGAAACACTCCTCCCTGGAGCCTCCAGGGGAACATAGCTCTGCTGACACTCTGACCAGGGAGACTCATTTCACACTTCTGACCCCCAGAACTGTAAGACAGTAAGTTTGTGCTGTTTTAATCCACTAAATTTGTGTTAATTCGTTACAGAAGCAATAGGAAAGGAATATGGGTCTCCTTCCCTGGGGAGGGGAAGAGAGGAGGAAAGAGGGGATCCAACCTACTAGTATTGCTTCTTGCTACATTGTTAAAACATTCATCATAGACTTAATCTCCCCTCAAACCAAATGGAGCCGGCTGCCTCAGGAGGGAGGGCTATTCCATCACCGAATGAGTTCAAGGTCACTCATCAGAGATGTTCTGGGAGGGATTTGGGATTTTGTGTGGGCAGGAGGTGAGGCAAAGGGAAGGGATTAGTCTAGAATGTTCTCTTCAGCAATTCTCATACCTGGGTTTCTATTAGTTTGAATTGAAAATGATGTCTTTCTTTTTTCTGGTCAAATAACAAATCCCTTATTCTAAACACTGGTTCGTTCTTTGTTTTTGCATTTGGAAATGGTAATGTAAGCTGCTGAGATGGTTTATAATCCTTTATTTGAATAACATTCAAATAGCAGAAGGGGCTTAACTTACACCACACACGGTGTGGACGTGAATCGGGTTCATTTTGCCTTTTCTACAAAAGGGATTTTTCAGAATTCCAAAGCAAGCAGACCCGTCCCGTGAGATCCAATGAACCCCGTGAGTCTATTAACCCCTGCTCAGCCACGCTCAGGCCCCAGCCCCAGGTGAGACCTGAGTCACAGGTGCTCTCTGATAAGACCCCGAGCTCAGGGGCCCTCCTCACCTAAGCCAGTCGGGAGAGGAGAGCCAGGCCCTCGTGAGCCTCAGTCTTCTATATAGAATGGGGAAAACAGGACCTGGGAACTCAGGGTTGTTGAGAAGACTCCGTAAGTGTGCAAAGCACAGCGCCTGGCAGGTACAAGACCTTCAGGAGATGAATTTCCTAGACCTTCTTTGTCCAGATTTCAGAGCTTCTTCCCGGTTCCCAGTGGCTAAGTGTCCACCTCTCCCTACAGGTAGGTGTAGTTGGTTCTAATTGTTCCAATCCAGAGAACACGAACATTAACTATGCCAGCTGGACCGGGCAATGCTCACCCCAAAGGAAAGCACGTAGGATGGTGGCAGTTTGGGAGCAGTGTCTCAAAGTGGAGAGGGCACGAGCTGGAGGGTGCGTGCCTGAGCCTGGAGGCCAGCCCTGCACAGTTTCTTGCAGCCTCCGTTGGTGGCTCGCTTGGCACCACACAGAGTGTGTGTAACCGTGGCAGGGTCCTCCAGGCACAAGGGGGCTGGACGAGGTCATGCTGGCACAATCCAGCATTCCCTCTGGAAGAGCACCTGCACGCTCTGCACACAGCCACTGATACCATCTTCCTGGGACACACATCATAACAAACGGAAAAACTGATGGCCTGAAAATGGAGTTTCATTTCTTCTCATTCTGGGTAGATGTTTCTAACAGAAACAGTCATTTCCAACATCTCTCTCTCACACAAAAGTCCCTGTCCGCCAGTCTTAAATCCTGGCAGGCCCTCCGTTCTGACTTAAGCACACTCAGAACAAGCATTTCCAGCTCTGGGGAGTTTATGGCACCTCTCTCAGCCTGGGTGCTCCCAGGTGAGGCTGTGAGGCTGAGGGCTGCATCTGTTTTGGCTTCCAGTGCTTTTGATCTATGATCTTTTAGACTGTTCCTGCAGGTTGAGTACTCTGTGCGGAGCATTCTTGGGCTAATGACTTGACTCTCATGGATTAATAAGAGAAATGGAAGGTTGCCCAAACTCAGAGAAATGTCACTTCCCCTGTTGGCAGAAGCACATGAACCAAAATTACCACATTTTTATCACAGTGACTGCCCCTATCCTTTTCTTCCCCAACCACCCACCCACACAGGGACCAGACTGGGCCACCAGTGGGAAAGCAACTGCACCACAGTCCCATAACATCAGGCAGGAATTCCACAGAAGAGCCTGCACATGTGTGTGTGCTCACCTCTCACTCCACGGTGGGCAGAATCACGCCTTCCCACCTCCATCCCCAGGATGTGCACATTCTATTTCCCAAAACATATGAATATGAAGCTTACATGGCATGAGGGACTTTGCAGATGGGATTAAGCTAACGACGCTGAGACGGGAGGTTATCCTGCCTGGCCCAACTTAACCACAAGAGTCTTTATAAGGGAAGGAAGGAGGCAGGAGAGCCAGAGAGTGAGAGAGGCGTGACAAGGGAAATGCAAAACCAGAGAGACGGCAGCAGGGGGAGGACTTGGCTTTGGGAGATGGAGGAAGGCGCCACGAGCCAAGGAATGCAGGTGGCCTCTAGAAGCTGGAAAAGGAGAGGAAACAGACTCTCCCTAGAGCCTCCAGAAGTAACTGCCAAGACCTCCATCTCAGCCAGCTGAGACCCATGTCAACCCGACTCCCATAACTGTAAGATAGTAAATTTGTGTTGTTTTAAACCACTGAGTTTGTGGTAACTTGTTGCAGTAGCCATAGGAAGTGAGAGTACACTCCTCCAAAATGAAATTAATAACATACATTCAATAGTAAGATTTTTTTAAAAATAGCTATGGCTCCAGACAATTTCAATTCTTCTCCTTGCACAGAAGTCTCTTCTGCCACTCTGAGAGTTTTACTCTGGGCTGAGGCATCATCCGCAGAGGACACTGGCCAGAGCGAACATTTCTTTCCTGGACGGGGTTCTTCATCATATCACCTGGCTGAAACCTTTGGAAACAGCAACTGAAAGAAAAGGCCAGAGAAGAGGCAAGTTTTGATAAGCTCAGGCTGGGGTCAGGCAAGGAGGTAGCTAATCCAAACTAGGACGGGGTGGAGCCTGGGTTGGGGACAGAGCCTGCAGGGGTGGGCTGAGGTTAAATTAGGGGAAGGGAGGTGGTGGGGGAAGGGCCAGGGAAGGGGGCAGGAAAGTGCATTATTGGCACCTTGCAGATGCTCCCCCAGGCCTGGGGCCTGTTCCCACTGGACAGTGTGGCACTGGGACCCTGTAGCAGGAGAGGGGACTTTGGCTTCAGCATCACTGCTGTCACCTGCTAGGAAAGCCCCCCAGGCCTCAGGGTCTCCGTGGGCACCCCTGTGGCACAAGGAGCCCACCCGCTCAGCAGACCTCGTGAAATCCGCAGTGTGGGCCCAGGGACGAGGCAGGCAGGCAGAGAGGACTGGCAGAACCTGCACTGTCACCACCACCAGGGCCCTCAGCATGGCTTTCTCCTTCCTAAATAGTCACTGTTAGCTTGCTTGGCCAAACCTCTGCGGTTTCTTTAGAACAGAGCTGGAGAAAGCTGTGGGAGGCGTTGACCTGGAATGCCACTAAATACACCACGGGACAGATTCCCTGTTCCCTGACTCTCACCGTGTCTCTACTCTCACTTTTCCACCCACGTGTGCTCTCTGCACCATAGCCAGGGCAGGCGGGGGGACACTGAGGCACACTTGGTGGGGGTGACTTGCTTTCTTTCCCACATGCTTTCCTGGAGAAATACAGAAATCCTCTCTCAGCTCCCCTATATCCCCGACGAAGTATGTTCCGAATCATCCCACAGCATCTGTACTTTGGCACACACTACATCACCTCTGTCTCCTTATCATCATTTAAACCTCTTTAGAATATCTTCCTTGCCACACTGTTTCCTCACCAGCACCTTCTCTGCAGTGGCACCGTGGGCGGCGGGCCTGGGGCAGAGGGGACCCACAGAGAGTCCCTTTGCCACACTCCCAGAGCTCTGCGACCGCTGAGCTCCTTTCCCTGGCGTGGAGGGGTGTCAGGAATTCGGCCAACCTGCGAACTGTTTTAGGAACAGTTCTTTCTTCACTGAAGTCCCTAATGCTCTGGTTTCTGGTAAGAAAGGGATCAGAGACGGTCCGACTAATCCTGTGTGGGACACCCCTGCGTGCTGGCAACAGCAGCCCACACTCCCCGGAAGGGAACACCGCTGGTTGAGAGCAGATGGAGTCTCTCTCCCTGTAGTTGCACTGTGCTTTTCAACCCTTGTCCCTGCAGTCCCCACAGGAGGTGACAAAGGCCAGCATTCCCCGGCACTCTGCCCACTTCCTGCCCCACAGCCGTGTCACTGCGATGCATTTACATGGCCTTTGCTTGGGATTTTATTTGATCCCAAAGGGAGTAGGGAGAATTAAAAATGATTCTCTTCAAAAGCTATCTCTGTTTAAAATGTTTTTTAACTGTTATAAAGCTGTGGAGCACAAGCAGATGGTTAAAAAAGTTAAATAGTTTGGGAAAACCTGTATAGAAAAGGTGGCCGGCAGACCTGTTCCACCTTGTGGCTCTGCCTCCCTCTGGGGGTCACGGGCTCCCTCTTCCCCAGAGCACCCTGGAAATCAGGCCACCCTCCCCACCTCCTCTCCTTCTCCCAGGGTTTTGTCGCATCGTCTCGTCTGTCTGGGATTCTCTTCACTAATTGCACGTTTACATGATGTTTATTCCTTGCCTATGTTTTTATGGGGGTCTCTGGAAGGAGAGGGGATCTACCTGACATCTAGAACCATCTTAGTCTGAGCACCTCTTTCTAGCTCTAATTTCAAATATATTCAGATTCAGTTCAAGCATGTTTTGTTTCCTCGCAGCCTTCTTGGCCAGGGAGCCGTCTAACTTCGCCGTTTGAATCTACTGTCTTTGGTTATGGAGGATGTGGCCGTGACCCTGTGGGGCTTGGGAGGAGGATGTGTGTAAGGAGCAGTCTTCACAGGGCAGGGACCCTGGAAACAGGCTCTGGGACTCCTGAGAGTTGTGTGGGGAGGTTTGGGGGCTGTGTTGTCAGGAGCAAGGCCACGGGGCATGACGGGGGCTTGGGTGGAGGGAGAAGCTGGGCTGCAACACAGTAGCAGCAGAGGCCTTGACTGAGCCCATGGGTGCTCTGGGGCCAGGATGCCCCTTAGAGATGTCCCAACTTTGCACCCCAGCACTGACCATTCCTAGGATATTGACTTCCCCAGGAAGGAGGCATGACCTTGAGCCAGGCAGATTCCAGAGCCAAAGTCAACTCCCAGAATGGGATACAGTGTGAGTTGCCAACAGCCAAGCCACGGCACTGGGGGAATGTGTACCTCATCCTGAGGGGGACCTGGGTGCAGTACCACACATCCTCTGCACTAGCTGTCCCTTTCTTTCCTACATCATCCACGCCATCGTCATTGTGACTGCTGACCCATGCATAGTGTCAACAACTGGCCATGAGCTATTCTAAGTGCCTTATTCTTATTGACTCACTCAGTCCTTACAGCCACCCTATGTGGCGGGTATTATTAGCATCCCGACTTTACAGAAAAAAGATTCTATTTTGACTCTTGGCAGGACTAACATCAATGTGTGATGCTCTAGGTCAGGGGTGGGGAACCTATGGCCTTAAGGCCACACGTGCCACATGTGACCTTCTAGATCTTAAGTGCAGCCTTTGACTGAATCCAAATTTGTCCGGCTGGGGAACCCGCCTCTGTCTAGGTATACAAAGGTGAGATATGGTACCCAAAACAGTGAGTGTCTGGCATGAGTGTTGAATGAACTGGTGAAGAAAATGCCCCAGACCTCAAAGAGGGCCACTGCCGTGGATGGAGGCAGGTGAGTAAAGCAGTGCTGTCAACACGAGGCAGAGTGAAAGAAGTGATCACGGTAGAAGAGCAGGCAAAGACATGACAGGGCCAGCTCGTTGGGGCCACAGAAGCACTGAAGAGGGGAGTCATTCCGAGGATGACACATGGGAACTGGTGCGGGCCCATGAACACAGAGGATGGTCTCATAGGGCACACGACCTGTCTACCAGCACAGCAGATGCTAAGGAGCCTGGAATTGTCCTCTTTACAAATCAGATGACCCCAAATTTCCTTGTCTGGGGCAAGAAACAACTTCCAAAGACTAGAACTGGGGACTGAGAGAGAACCTCGGGAGACCCTTGGGGTTGAGACTGCAGTGGCTGGGGAAACATGAGCACTGCTAGGGTGGCCGTTTCTGAGCTGCTCTGGGAAGTCCTGGGGCTCCCAGGAGTCCCCTCCGCCGCCCCCAGCAGGCAGAGTTGAATTGACTTGTGCTTGTCAGCCCTTCTGGTGCAGTGGGGAGCCCTCCACTGAGATCCAGCTTCTGACATGTTTCTTTTTCTCCATCATGATGGAGTCACCAAGGCAACCTCGCCCAGGGGGCCTCACAGTCTAGGGAAGGGGCTGAGGGCAGCTAGACCCCTTGTGTTTTGTAGGTTCGAAAGGAAAAGCTGCCTGAGCCTTGGGATGGAGCCCAGGGATGGAAAGATGGTGGTGGGGAGGCTCTGCAGTACTTGGGGGGCAGCTGTGCTTGGGGACTGAGTCGAGCACTCAGAACAGTGGCCCTGGGGGTCCTGGTGGGGGAGCACCCTTGGCGCAGGGGACTCCCCGTGTCTGGAAATCCTGGTTGGCCAATGGAGGGCTCCATCCCTGGGAAGGCTCCTGGCAGCAGAGGGTGAATGTCTACTGTGCTCTTGGCGGTGTGGCTGCAATAGCAGTGCAGGTGGCCAGCAGGTAGCCCAGCCGGGATCCTGGGTGGTCACTCCTGGGTTCCTGGAAGACATATTATTGTTGTTGTTATTGTTGTTCTTGCGTGTGTTTATTTTCTTTTGGAAGGGAGGGTTCATAAGGAACATACTGGATTTTTTTTGGTTAATATATGAGACAAGGGCTTGAGCGACTACTTAGAAAAATAACAATTGCCCATGTATTTGTAGTTTATTTAGTTTATACTTATTTTGTTTCATTTGAACAAAAGTCCCTGAGGCTAAAATGATTTTCAAGGACACTGTCCTGGCATGAGGCAGGGGTTACCAGGGAGCAAGAGGAAAGGCTGAATTGATTCTGGCTCTGGCTGTGCTTACCTGGTAAACATGTCCTGAGCATGGCATTGCACCGCAGCAGTGCCAGGCACGGGAAAGCTCCTGCCTCCTGGAAGGGGGCTGGCGCTGGTGCAGAGACAGCAAGACAAACCACCTGAAGTGGTTGCTGCAAGCAGATGGGTTTTTAAGTGAGGGCCTACAAACTGAAATGGTAAAGCTCCAAGGTGGCACGAGCCTTTCCAGGGAAAGAAATATCACACCAAAGAGGTAAAATTGAGTTCTAAGAAAAGAGACATAGGGCTGTATGAATGTCCAGAAAGGCAGAAGTTTGATGTGGCAACAGGGTTCTATGTAAAGAAAAGCAATCCCAGTGGGATCTCGCTGTCTGCTCGACTTAGAGCTGTTCATGGTGATGGGTTAAGAGGGGAAAAATAAACAAACAAACAAAAACCCTTCATAGACTGGCCCCTGATATGATGCTAAAGCTGAGGACAAGAAATTGCTGGGGACAGAGCAGCAGCGCCTGATCTCCCTGGCACAGCATCATCTTGGAGCACTGACGATGCCATGCAGGGGTCTCGCTGCACCTAAGACAGGTGCGGAGATGAAAACAGTCTGGACAGGAATCAAGAAATGGGAGGAATGTCATGCAAGGTAGACTGACTGCCCTCCGCCCTGCCCGTAAGAGACAGCAAACACAAACAAGACGCAGCACGGAGAAGAAGGAGAAGGCTGTTGTTCAGTGGGAAGCCTGGGCCAGGCATCCGTTTTCTTAAAAGTGTTTCATGCAGTTTGGGGACGACAAACTGTCGAAGGGCACGGCCCTTTTAAGAAAGAAGGGGCTGGACCATATGACAATCTTTCTAGACAAGGTCAGAAGGAAGTAGAAGACAAGTGAGCTTTTGTTTCTCTTCGTTTGGGAAAGGAGTATTTTGTGAGTCCAAAGTAGACTGGCATGAGCAGAAAACGCAGGGTCCCCCGGCAGCGTGGACTAGCGGGGAGAAAGCAGGGCCCTCCCCGGCACAAACAGAGGCCGCTACAAGCACCAGACATAGCTTGGAATGTTGAGAAGGTAAAAGAAGGTCTTTTTCAAAGTACATTTTGGGAGGTTATTTAAGACACAAACATGGCATAAAGAATAACACAGCACACACCTGTGTACCGACCAATAATTTTAAATACAAACCATTGCCAACGTGGTTAGATCCCATGTTCTTCTCTCCTCTCTGTCCCTTCAGGAAAGTGCCCAAGTTTTACTTTTTAAATTTGTATTTATTTATGAATTTATTTTAATATCAAATTAACATCTACTTTTGCATATTCCTCAACTTACACATTGCATGCCTTATTGCAAAATAAGATAAAGCCCTTGGTTCTGCTCATTTCCCCCAATATTTTTCTGTAATTAATTACATTTTTAATTGACAAATAAAAATTGTATGTATTTATGGTGTACAACATGAAGTTTTGAAATATGTATACATTGGGGAATGGCTCGGTGGAACTACTTAACGTATGCATTAGCTCACATAATTACATCTCTTGAACTTATTCCTCCTGTCTCACCGAAACTCTGTATCCCCTGACCAACATCTCCCAACCCTCCCCAGCCCAGCGGAGCCACCATTCTGTCTCTGCTGTCAGGAGTTTGACTCCGTTAGATGCCGCGTGTGAGTGAGATCACCCAGAACTTGTCTTCCTGTGCCTGGCTGACTGCACTCAGCATAATGTCCTCCAGCTTCATCCACGTCCTTGCAAATGACAGGAGGAAACTGCCCACCTTGACTTCAGTGTTGGTCCTTCCAGCATTTCTTTACTTTTTTACCATATGTATAAAAATACTGCTTTTACTACCCAAAACTTTTGAAAGGTCAGGCATTGAGACAAGGACCTGGGGCAGCCCACAGGTGAGAGGAGCAGTGGAGTTGGGTGAAAGGGTGCATGGGAGCCACCCCCCACCCCACCTTGGTCCTTCCCCCACCTCGTGCATGCCTTGTGCACACTGCATCACAATTATCAATCAGTTTAATAGTATATGCTGGGTTTCTTGTAAGCAGACCTTTCTTATTCATCAATAGGTGCTACTGCAGGTATGTAGAACATGTTCATAAAATACTTGTGGAATTAATGAAAGGATATATAAAAAAGAATAGTATGTTCTAAGGCCTGAAACAGGGGCTTTGGAGGACTTGAGGAGGTCCATATTCTTTTCATATGCAATGTATCAGAATGATTAACATGGTAGCAACATATATAATGAAGCAGCAAGCTAGACCAGCTAGGAAGCTCCCCAATTTAGTTGCATGAACAATTATTGATGACTAGCTTTGGCCCAGGCACTGTGCAAGGCTCCAGAATAAAAGACACTGATACACTGACCCTGTTTATAAAAAGCATAGCCTGGGGTTCCTGTGTCCAAGGGCAAAGTTGTCACGGCCTGAAAAGATTGACTTAGAAATCTTGCATGCCTGCTCTAAGACGGCCTTGTTCACCAACGGGATGGCTGAGTTCCTTCAATTTTATATTTTTGCAAATAATGCTGAAAAATATAAACCACGATCTGTGACCTCTCAGTGTTTAGATTATACTGTTTATGCCTGCAGTTTCCAGAAGAAAATCCAACTGGATACAATCGGACCATCTCATTCCTGACGGCTGCCATGAGTGCCTGAGATTTGCCTCCAACTAGGCAGGATCTCAAGTCGTCAGCATCTATAAACATGGTTATTGGCTAAAGATCTAAGGTTCCAAGTTATGTCCAATCTTTTCTGAGCTGGAAGCTGAGCAATTCTGGGGAGAAGATGAGGCCAGCTGGGGAAGGCAGGAGGCCCATGTGCCTGGTGCCCCCCCATGCAGGAAGTCTTACTGGCATCACACAGGATGGTCCCTGTCCCTGGATGACCATCCTTCCACCTTTTTCCCATCGATGCTCTACCTCGGGTTCTGGAATGAGGAGAATTTGACCAGCTTAAGCATAAGTGTCCAATCTTCATTTCCACTCCTACTTCTTTAACATGCAATTTCCTAATAAGTAAACCCACAAAGGCAAGGCAGCAATGTGTCATTTTCTGAAACCGGATTTCAAAAAGCTTGATTTGGAGTTGCGTTCCTATGGGACCCCAGCTCTTGGGTTTGAAGTCTGCAATCATTTGTATTAATGCCACTATATTTTTAAATGAGTGGTTACAGCTGTTTGTGTTTCTTCCTTGCCAGTGAGTGGGCCGAGATAGGATTCATCCCGTGTGACTTCATAGAGGTGTCAAACTCTTGACAAGCAGACGTTCCCATCCTTAAGACTGACAGGTATTGTAGAGATTGAAAATTAACCTCCAGAATATTGTTTTCCAAAAAAAATTATATGTTTATCTAAAACTCTGAATGATGTATTGGCTTTAGCCTTGAATCCTGGCACATTTCAAGGGATTCAGTATTACATTATTACTAAAACATATGGAAATAGTGCAAGGCCAACATGAAAGGCATTCTTTTTCCCTTTTAAAGGACTGCTTGCATACTTCACATTTCAAAAACATCACCTGGGTAGAAATTTGGGCATGTCTTCTACTGATGAGGCTTTAAAGCTTTAAATATTTTTAACCAATAAAGAAATATTTTTAAAACTCTTTAAAATGTTTTAATTCTTTGACAATTCACAAAGTTTCAGCCTGTGCAATTATTATTTATGATACCTCTAATGTGTCATTCACTTGGCTACAGTCATAAGATTTTTCTGTAATTTTTTGGACACATTACTTCCTTCATATCTCTTCCCTGGACTTAGTAACTAGATTGTCCTACATTTTATGGCATTCCTTGATTGTCCCCTCTAAAGACACTTTTTTCCCTCATCCCTCTATCCCACCCTTTACTCTAAACTTTTCATACTTCTCTTTACCGCTGATCCTTTCCTTGGGAAACACATGCCATAGGGTAAGCAAAGCCTGGCAAGTTGATTTAGGCATCATACTTTGCTTGATCTCAGAGGGTTAATTCAAAACAGCATTTCTCTCTGTTGAACACACTTGCACAGGGCTGCCTGTAATACAGAAGAGGGATTACAGAATTGGGGGGGCCAGAAAGGGATTGGACCACCAAGCCCAGCAATAACCACAAAAGGACACCGATTGCAGTGAATCCTTTATTTTGTTGACCTCTTTGCATAGATCATTTGAGTCTCGATTCCAGTTGAATGTTCCAGGAGACTCAAGCTCAGGCAGACCCCCTCATGCCTGGTGCTGGCTTCCTCTGAAATACGGAGAGTGTCAGCCTCACAGGTATGAGGAAGAAAGGAATAATTAGAGATTATCC
Organism: Varecia variegata; assembly: GCA_028533085.1. Taxonomy (NCBI): domain Eukaryota; kingdom Metazoa; phylum Chordata; class Mammalia; order Primates; family Lemuridae; genus Varecia; species Varecia variegata. The sequence goes on along the minus strand of CM052437.1, from coordinate 70,879,579 downwards.
AACAGACTGTGCAGAGTGCTCCATCAATATGAGGTAAACAAATAAAACAAAATTAGCCAAATCCTCTCTGCAAATACAAAAGTCATCCCTCCGATGTTTGGCTAGAAAGGAGGCGGGGCTGACTGCACAGGGATGCACCTTTGTCTGCAGAGTTCCCTCTCCCACCAACCCCGGCAAACATTTCCTGTGCTTTCCCTCTCCAGGGCTGACTTCAGCCTTTTTGCAAAGGCTCGATTTACGTTAGCAAATTCCTGCTCATGAAAGCTTAGTTGTTCCTCTTGCAATCTAAAAATGGAAGCCTCTGATTTGGTGCTCTGGGCTGTTTAGTCAAAGGATGGCATCAGGGGTTCTCTCTGCATTCTGCGGTGTTTGAAGCAAAAACTGCCAAAGGCCCTTGTGCTTCTGGAAGGACTGGGGTTGCTCTGCGCTGTGTCCTTCCAGTTCACACGACTGCAGCAGAGAAGCCAGGCTGAGTTCATTCCCTTTCAGATTGAAGCCCTTATCATCTGCCAGATGAATTTCATTTCTTGTTGTCATTATTTGTCCTGGGAGGCACCGACCTGCACCTCAGCTCCTGCTGCCTCTGCCTCTCCCTCTCTTTCAAGCAGGTGAGAGTTAAAAGGCTTGTCCTTCAGAAATCTAGACTCGAGGGAAACAGTGCATGGTTAGTCTAACCTGGTTTTGGGATTCCAGAGCGCCACAAAGCCCACTTCATTTGTCTCCTGTTTTCCTCATTCTGTGCAATATCAAAACAAGGAGGAACACGCATTACACAGGTTTAGCTAGAGTCTGCTCCCAATTAACAATGGTGAAAAGGGCTGTGGTGCAGCAGGAATTTTCCAGAATCACATCACAGAAGGTTTCCTGCACCCAAATATCTCAGCGTCTCTAAACCCTGGGAAGCCCGTGAAACCCACCTACGACGCAGGCAGAGTGACAGGCCCACCAGAGAGGCCGCTGGTCCCACGGAGGGGAACGAACCCTCCAGTTTCAGTATCTGGCCAAATGAAAGCCCTCTTCTGTCAGAATGTTCCCATAAGTAGGAAGCTTGCACCGAGCCATAAATAAAATGAAAGAGAGGAGGGTGCATGTTCCCTGGGCTCGGGTCAAGGGTCAAGTGTCCAGTCAGCCAACAGCCTCAGCTCACATAAAAACTGGGTTGCTTCCCAGACCTCGCCTCTCCCAGATTCACCCCCTGCATGTTTCCAGCATCCTCTTTCCAGGCCTCTTTGAGGTTTGCAGTCACAAGCACTCGGAGAAGCAATTGCCGGATAAGAGTTGGCTGTGAGGGGTGCAGGGAGGGGAAGGGGACAGGCTAGAGGCCTGGGTGGTGAGCAGTGGGGACAGGAGCTGCATGGCCTCGCCTTGGGGCAGCCTGGGCCTGGGGAGACCGTGCGCCCCACAACAGAGAGGGCCTTACTGCAGAGGGCTCCAGAAAGTTTTGAGAAAAGCATGGTGTTTGGTCTTATTTGCGAAAACTGTGCAAACCACCAGTCCCCTGGTGAGCCTGCTCGTTGCCGGGATGTTGGTGGAGAGGCAGGGCTCTGCAACGCCAGGCAGCACTGCTTGTGTTATTCAGAAAAGATCCATGGGACTCCACAGGCAAAGGCCTGCTGCAGTGGGGGCAGGATCCTGGAAGCTGCTCCTCCCACCCCAGGCACCCCCATGATCCCAACTCACACTTAAAAAATAACAATAATAATTATCTTCTAAAAGGTACCCTGAGGGGCACAGGCACTGTGTTTCATCTTCAGGTCACCTCTGGGTGTATGTGTTGGGGGGCTCTCCCACAGCTCCCTACTTCCACCCTCAGGGCAGTTGGGGAAGCCCTTTTCACACTTACAACACTAACTTATAATAATTGTATAATTTGCCCCTTAGTCTTCACCTCCAGACTAGTTTTCCAGTAGTCAAAGATTGTATTTCCTTTGTCTATTCCTGGGGCCTAGCATTGTGCCTGCATGTCCAGAGCACCCAATAAATGGCAAGTGAAAGAACAGCTGACTGGCTAAGTGGACAGACCTGTGTTCACTGAGCACCTATCTTCCTTCTGAACAAGTGGTTTCCAGGGTAAAAAGATGGAGGGAAATCCTTCATTGGTACCTGTGAGTTTGGTCTGGGTGCAAAGATGCATGAGAATGGCCTGAGACTATGGCATCTGTAGCTAACCATGATGTGTGTGATAGTGGACGGAAAAAGAGAAAAATTAGAGCTGAGCAGTATGTGGACAAATCTAATCAAGGGCTTAGGCCAAAGGGCCGGGCAGAGACAAGAGTACAGATGTGAGACTTCCGGCCTGATTCCTGGAGAACCAGTTCAGTAGTTCTCGGATCAGAGTGTAGGGTGGTGGCTGGCTGGGTCTCTGAACTTTGAAGAGAGCTACAATAGCGTGTCCCTTCAAATGGAGAGATTTAGAAATGGACACACACACCACTGACATTGTGAGGGTGGGGAGAGAGTTGTTAAGGTTGCTCAACCTGCTTCAAGCCTTTGCAAGAATAAAATATGCCTGAGTTAAGATGAATTTTAAACAGATGTTCCCAATATACTGTAGAGAAAGGGAACTAACTAGAGAATGACTCAGGAAGACAGTGCAGTGGTAAGTCCGTAGCTTGAAGATAGAGAAACTACACATAAGCCGACGACCACTATTCCTAGCCCAACTGAATTAGTGTAGCAAATTCTTACAACAATCTTGCTTGCAAACAGACATAAGAATGGTTGATTTGATAGAAAGGAGAAGAAAGAAATTCAGATGTTGAGTAATATAGGAATGAGGGGCCTGGAGTACATAAGGAAGGAAAGGAAACTGGTTGAGGAGGAAGAAGTGAGAACCAAGAGAGTGAAGAACATCTTCCAAATTCCCCTGAGGCCTATGCAAGCTTGAAAGTGCAAAAGATCTTGCTATGACACTGCTATCAATAACTTAGGACTCAAGGGATTAAATAATTGTACTGTATTTTTTAAAAATATTCTAATATTGTTGGAACCTGAGAAATTCATGATGCTTTGGTATCCCCATCTTCTAGCTGATTTCAAAAAGAATCATCTATCTGTCTCTCACCTACCTCACATGAAGTACTTCCTCATGAAAGCACAGCCCCATGGGAACTGGATCTGGGAGAGAGTGGAGTACCTGGCCCAACTGAGAAGAAGAAATTCATGTTCAAGGGCAAAATGATTTGTCATAAGTCATGCGACTAGAAGAGGCAGTAAGTCAAACCACAGGCATTATTAGAAACAGTATCCAGCAGTTCTCAAACAGGTCATCCTAGAAAATATTTCAGAAGAGCTCCCAATTACAAAAGCCCCCAAAGGACTCTGCCCAGGATGGCACTGAGAAGCTGTCTGGGGAGGTGGAGAAGAACACTGAGGGGTGTGAAATGGACAGGACATTGAACCTTGCCAACCCTCAAAGCCCTTTTCTGTACAAAGAGAAGAAAAGCAACTATCCTTTCAATGAAGAAGAGCTTTGTGTGGACCAAATGAAGTCATTTGAAATCATATGAAAACTCTTTACAATCTAAAAAGTACAATTCAAGTACAGGTATTTAGAAAACAGGGCTGTGCTTGAACCTGTGAACCTGAAAGTTGTCACCAGAAACATACTATTTCCTAATCAATTTGCAAATATTTCAGAGAACTAGGTGCACAAAAATTAATACATACAAAGATGCAAGTCTTCCCCTAATATTGGTCAGTCCTGGAAAAGACAAATGGAGGCTTACCTAGCACATGCCTAAATACTTAAGTTATAAATTAAGCTAAGAAGCTGTTACGTTAAATGGGCTCTACCTTCCATTTTTATATCAACCTGGGAGACCCATTTAGGATAGAAGATGCTTAGATTCCTCAGCAGTCCACGTTGGATTATGATGGGATAGCATCCCAATCCACCACTCCTTCTTCTTCCACCTCAGCCCTGCCCATACCACTTGCAAACTATTGCTACCCTCAGATAATGGCCCAGGAGAGGCCAGTGCAGGCACCAGGACGGCTTGAAAGGAGGCAGGCCCATCTCCTTTTGATAGGGTCAAAGTCTTCGTGTGGGGAACTAAGAGTAGTCCCACAAAGCTGGTCATGAGGATTATATTAAATCATAGCCAAACATTGGAATTAGTCTAATTGGCCATCATTAGGGAACTGGTTAAAACTATGGTCATCCAAAATGATGGTTGATTTCATGTATGTACACACACATACATATCATGAATAGTTTAATAACATTTAAGGAAGTTGAATTATTAGTTGACTGTTTCCATAAGGAAAACATCAGGCCAAGAAGTTTTATAGATGAGTTCTACAGAACTTTAAAAGAACCATTCATCTCCTTCTCATACACAGTCTTCTAGAGGCTATTCCAGGGATGGGCAAACTTTTTCTGTAAAGGGCCAGATAGTAAATGTTTTAGGCTCTGTGGGCCAAGAAGCAAAGTTGAGGATACTGTGTAAGTGCTTTATAAGAGAGCAGGCTGCCGCCCACCCATCCAATGTGCCTGGGGTGGCATGTGTACATGCATTCACATTCTGTTCCCAGAGGAGCAGAGGGCGGCCTTAACTGTGTTTCCTGCAGGCCTCCTGTGACTGCACCTAATCAGGCAGATAAACTGGGGCGCCTGCGGTGAGACGTGCGGGACGCCATCTTGGGAACGGCCGCCGAGCTCGCAAGTGCTGCTGGGAACATGGCGACTCAGGTCAGGGACCTGAGAAAAACCCTGGGAGTAAGTTATTAAGGGAAAAGGCAAGTTTGTAGCCAGTACAATCAAATTTTCCTTAAGAAAAAATATAGTAAAGAATCAGGAAATGTATACAGCAAAATCTGTGATCTTTATTTTCCTTTTAATAAAGCTATTTCTACTACCTATCCCCTCAAAATAATTATTTTTTGATTGTCACTGTAGTGATACGAAAATGGATAGACATAGATAGATAGATAGATAGAGAGATAGATAGATAGCATTGTATTGTATTTCACAACAATGAGAGGTACACAAATGACTGGATGGGCTTCTCTGAGGAATATTGTGCCTAGGTAACTGTTGATCTGCAGAGAAGAGGTTGAATAAGGAGAGGGTTTTCCACAGATGTCCCTTCCCCACACCAATATGAACAATCTCCTCAGTAACCTGGGTCATAAAACAGAGAATGTTCAGAAAGTTGGTGGATGGGAGAGCGAGAGGCCAGGAAAGAGGATGCAGAGGCAATAAGGTCAACCGTAGACCAATAGAAAAACAGTAAGTGCCAACAAATTGCACAAGCGTGAGCTGGCAAACATCAAGCTGTAAGCCCAGGAGTTTGATGTTGCAGTGAGCTATGATGACGCCACTGTACCTCAGGCTGGGCAAGAGAGCAAGACCCTGTCTCAAGAAACAAACAAACAAAAAGCCCATGAAGCTGTGAATGTGGTGGGAAGACACAGAGGGTCAGAGAAAACACCAGTAGACAGGTAGCAACAGGCTACAGTTAACACAGACATATTTGTTGACCAGGATGAGTAAAGAGGAGAAAAGGCTACCAATTGTACAATAGTCTTCTGCCCCTATACCAGAAGGGCCAAGGTTTATCACCAGCTGTGGTCTGGGACCTCCCAGCCAAAGCAAGTGATAACATACAGCATGAAGATCCACAGGGCAGGTAACTAAAATAGTTACATGTTTAAATATGAGACTATGGCAAAAAGCCTTTCAAAGCAGCATCTTAGTGAAAGGAGAAAAATCCAGGTTAAAACTCTCATTAACAAAAATATTTAAAATATGACAAACTAGTACAGAAAAATAATATAATCCCACCATATCATCACCCAGATTTCATATGTTAGATTTAGATATTTTTTTAAGAAATGGAAACTACAGATGTAATCAAATTGCCTTTGGCTTCCTGTTCTCATTTCCCACCTTCCCTCACTAGGAGTAACCACTATGCTGAAATTAGTGAATGTCCTTCCTGATTTTGTTTTTGTACTTTTCCTATAGATAACATCGTTTGGGGGTAATTTTATATAATTGGTATTGATTTAACTGATGTGATTTTACAACTTGTTTTTCCCACTTGACATTACATTTTGACATTCATGATGAGGTATGTTGCTTTAGTTCATTAACTTTCACTGCTTTATAATATATATAACATTCCACTATATAAATATACAACTATCCATTTACTGTTAATAGACATTTGATTATTTCTTACTTTTTTTCCTGATATAAGCAATGCTCCAGTGAGCACCTTTATACATGCCCCATCGTGGACATGTGTGAATTTCTCTAGGCTAAAACCATAAAAGCAACACCACTGGGTTGGAGCACGTACATACATCTTCCCCTTGACCTAATGCTGCCAAGGAGCCTTTCAAAATCATTGAGCCACGTTACACCTCTGCCAGCAGCTTCAGTTCCCATTTCTCTATGTCTTTGTCAATACTTTTGACTATAAAGTAAAATAACTCTTTTTCCTTATTACCAGTGAATAATCATGTTTTCATATGTTTATTGGCTATTCAGTTTTTTTGTTTTGTGTTTTGTCCATTTTTATCCCTTGTCCATTTTTTCTATTGGCTTATTTATAGCTTATTGGGTTTTTTTTTTCTTTTTAAGATATTTACACAGAATATAGCTTATTGGTTTGTAGGAATTGTTTATACATACTAGGTTCTAATCCTTTTCTGGTTATATGAATCAAAAATCTTTCCCTAACTTGTGGCTTGTCTTCTCACTTTGTTTATGGTGTCTTTTCATACAAAAATTTTCACCTAATTGTAGTTAAATACATCAGTCTTTCTCTTTTAGTTTTGAGTGAGTTTATATTTCACTTACAAATATCCTTTCTGGGCCAGGTGCGGTGGCTCACGCCTGTAATCCTAGCACTCTGGGAGGCCAAGGCAGGAGCATTGCTTGCACTCAGAAGTTCGAGACCAGCCTGAGCAAGAGCAAGACCCCGTCTCTACCAAAAATAGAAAGAAAGTAGTTGGACAACTAAAAATATTTAGAAAAAATTAGCGGGGCATGGTGGTGCATGCCTGTAGTCCCAGCTACTCGGGAGGCTGAGGCAGAAGGATCGCTTGAGCCCAGGATTTTGAGGTTGCTGTGAGCTAGGCTGACGCCACGGCACTTTAGCCAGGGTGACAGAGTGAGAGTTTGTCTCAAACAACAACAACAACACAAAAAAACACCTGAAAAACCTTTCCAATCCTGATGGCATAAAGATATTTTGCTATATTTTCTTCCAAATGGTTTAAAATTTTGTTTTTGCAGTTAGATTTTTTTTTTTTTTTTTTTTTTTGAGACAGAGTCTCGCTTTGTTGCCCGGGCTAGAGTGAGTGCTGTGGCGTCAGCCTAGCTCACAGCAACCTCAAACTCCTGGGCTTAAGCGATCCTCCTGCCTCAGCCTCCCAAGTAGCTGGGACTACAGGCATGCGCCACCATGCCCGGCTAATTTTTTCTCTATATATTTTTAGTTGGCCAGATAATTTGTTTCGATTTTTTAGTAGAGACGGAGTCTCGCTCTTGCTCAGGCTGGTCTCGAACTCCTGAGCTCAAACGATCCGCCCGCCTCGGCCTCCCAAGTGCTAGGATTACAGGCGTGAGCCACTGCGCCCGGCCTGCAGTTAGATTTTTAATGCCTCAGAAAGTAATCTGTTTTCCCCCATACTGAAAGTTAATTTTCCCGAGCACCGTTTACAGAGTAGTCTATCCTTTCATCAATGTATAATGCCATCTCTGGTATATCCCAAGTTTCCATATGCTTGAGCCTGCTTTCAGAGTCTCTGTTCTGTTCCATTTTCTTTTTGTATAAACTTTACAATTTTTTTTTGGTAGGGCAAGTCTCCCAATCATTTTATTCTTGAATTTTAATGTTCTTAGGTTCAGAAATGTTTATGACAATGGGTCACTGTTTTCTGTTTCCTGTAGGGGTATTACAAAGTATCAGTTAGGACTCTGTCTCTCACAAGGAACAAAAAGTGCCTCTGACTATTTTAAGCAAAAAGAAGGGGGAGGTGGGGGGTGAGGTGGGAAGGATTTGTTTTGTTTCGTTTTGGTTTTTTTGCAAAGATACAGGGCTCACAGAATTGGCAGGAGACTAAGAGATCTGGCTTAGAAAACGGGTCAGATACAAGGTAGTGCCAGGAGACCAAGCAGAAGGAAGCACAGGGCAGCCTGGAAGGTGGTGGTACTGGGCCTTCCACCTCCCTGGCTGCAGAATGGACTCTCGGTGAGATATAACTGAACTGATTTTATAGGACTTACCTGTTAGTATTGGAGATTGCCCAGCAATGAAAGTGATTTTACATGATATTGCTGCAGAGCCACTCCAGTTTTCTTTAACTAACGGATACTGAAATCTTATCATCATCAAGGATGAGGATATTCGACTTAACCTGTTCCCCTATGTCTCAGGTGGACAAATAGCAAATTCACATCAACTGCACCAAATGATTTTTATACAGGTTCAAATGGTGGGTCTTAATCCTGGACGGATATTAGAATCACCTGGGAAGCTTTCGTAACTTACTGATGCCCTCAACCCTCTTAAGACCAATTAAATCAGAATCTCTGGGGTTGGGAGCCCTGTTTTCCCATCCAGTGATGCTAATAGGCAGGAAACGCTGAGAGTCATTGGGCTAAAAAGAAACAATTGTGCTAGTACCAATTAGACATGAGATTGCCTCTGTACCACAGCTGTTCCTCCATATTCGATTTGCACAGTAGCACCATCATACAGACTGGAAAGAGGCACTGACAGATTGAAATCATTTCAAAATTACATAGTTTATCGATGGAAACAAAGACTGGTGGAAGATCGACACATTCCTCAGACGTACTTAAATATTCTTGATGAGATGTGGCAGGATGTAATAGTGTTTGAGTGAAATAATGGTGCCTGCAACCAGCTTCTCTCTCATGGGCAATATTAATTTGATTTTTTTTTAAAGTTCTTTATATCCTTTAGGGAGGAAAATCACATTTTGAAGAGAAGCCTTACTGACTCATAGATTTATAGTTTAAGGGAGATGAGAGACTCCTTTTAAAAAAGATGTACTATACCAAACTTTATTTTCATCAGGAGAAAATCATGCTGATAGACTTAATTACAGTAAACAGTTTGGCAATTAGGATCTATCAGAACATGATCTGAGTAATTCCGATAGCAAGAGAGCTACTCCTGAGGCATACTTGCCTTCTTCAAATTTGAGTGATTTAATTCTTTAGATTGGTTGGAGTTTTTAGCTTTCAGAAGAGGGAATTCTTGGAGCCATTCTAAAGAGGTCTTTGATGACTTCAGAGTAAAATATTTAGTTTAATCATATGTGAAGATCTGTGTTTCCATAATCTGTTTCCAAAAGCTATACTTTGGTCAACATCCTCAGATATACATGTGATCCTAAAGTCTGAGCCCAATAACTGTGCCCACTATTAGTGGTGTGTTACAGATAGTTGCAGAACCTACTCTTTGGAGAGGAAAGTCCTGATACATAGTGGTTACCTATTTCCATGATGTAGACACTCCCACTATGACCCACGTGATTTCAAGCTACCAAACTGAGGTCCCTTGACACAGAGTTGGGAAGAATTGCGCAGTTGCACACCATTGTATAATAATCCCACTCTACAGATACAATAGACATAAATAAACTTAGGAGCATAGAATAGTAATATATAATATAGTAATGAGGAAGTGATGAGTTTTGAATATTAATTACCTCTGCTTTTAATGTGATTTGTTAAATTCAATTTATATAGTTTAATTTTTTAATAGATTTCTTTTTTTGTTTTGGATTCACAGCAAAATTGAGCAGAAAGTAGAGAGAGTTCCCATAGGCTCCCTGCAACTGTCCCCCACAAAGCTCCCCCCACCCCACTATCAATATTCTATGCCATGTGGTACATTTGCTACAATTGATGAACCTACATTGCCACATCATTTTCACCCAAAGTCTGATAGTTTACATTGGGGTTCACTCCTGGTGCTGTACAGTTTATGGGTTTTGATAAATGCATAATGACATGTATCCACTCTTATAGTATCATACAAGATAGTTTCACTGCCCTAAAAATCTTCTGTGTTCTGCCTATTCATCCCTTCCTCCTCCCAACCCCTGGCAAACACTGATCTTTTTACTATAACTGTAATTTTCCTTTTTCCAGAATGTCATGTAGTTGCAATCATATAGTTTGTAGCCTTTTCAGATTAGCTTCTTTCACTTAGTAATATGCATTTAAGATTAATCCATGTCTTTCCATAGCTTTTCATAGCTCGATAGCTCATTTCTCTTTAGTACCAAATAATATTCCATTGCCTGTATATGCTACCATTTATTCAGTCACTGAAGGACATCTTGGTTGCTTCCAAATTTTGGCAATTATGAATAAAGCTGCTATAAACATCCATGTGCAGGTTTTGTATGGACCTAGGTTTTTAACTCTTTTTGTTAAATACCAAAGAGCACAATTGCTGGATCCATAGTTTAATTTTTAATAATGCTGTATTTAACAATTGTCTTAGAAAATTCCCGGAAATCTAACAAACAGCTCTCATTAGCCAGTGTGAGCCAGCCTGGCACATCACTGCGTTATAACCCCACCTCTCCCCTGCCTCCAAATTGTGCTTAATAAAAATTCAAACTTGAGATTTTGGGTGGCTCCAACTGAAGTCCATCTGTGTGAGAAGTCTTTAAAATGTTGCTTTTGTATGAGTATATGTGTGTTCTAATGGACTTATTAAGTCAAAATATAGACTGTTTAGTTCTTGGCTTTCTAACCAAAGCAGGTCAAGGCTAGTTTCAGCCCTTTTTGGTCCTCACAAAGCATCACGTGCAGTATGTGATAAACTCATCTGATCAGAGGGTTTCAAACTGTTCTGCAGAATCTCAGGGGCTGCAGCCAGGGAACCATCACATTTTAAGTAGAGGTGCTCCTCCCCCCGGTCATTGTCCCCATGGTCCCTTCAACAGAACATCTTCGCTTTTCTGTTCCATGTACTGGGTTTCTGCATTAGACTTTGTTTGAAGAAGAAATTCTTTGACTACAAACACTTTCAAACCACTGCCTTGGAACTCAAAATGTTAATGAAGGAATTGGATTGAGCTTCACACCAGTATTTCTGGATGCATCAATCATACTCTTCCAGCTGTGCTGGCTGCCACCTCAACGAAAATTGCTCTGAGGATCAGAAGTGAGTTTAGAGAGCAAATGCCTCTGGCACTGCAGTCCAAGACGTCTACATCCACAGCAATTATAAGAAAGGGAGAACCAATTATTATATAGGTAAAGGTGCTGTCCACTTTGTTACAGTTACGAGTGGAATTATTTTAGATTCATCCCTGGAGCTGCCAGTTAACTCTGTAAAGTGGTGAAAAGAAACAAGTATGATCAATTTTTATTTTCCTCTGATTCAATCAGTTCTTCCTAGAGGGAAGACCCATTAAGATATAACTTTTGTCATCGAGACTTCATATAAATAAAGTCTTGGCTGAAACATTTGCCAGTCCCATTAGGCAACACTCCCTACAGCTGAGATCCCCAACCCCCCTCCCCTGCCCCCGGGATGTGGACCAGTACCAGTTTGTGTCCTGTTAGGAACCAGTCCACACAGCACAGCAGCAGGTGAGCGGCAGGTGAGCAAGCAAAGCTTCATCTGTATTTACAGCCACTCCCCATGGCTTGCATCACTGCCCGAGTTCCTCCTTCTGTCAGATCAGCGGCCACATTAGATTCTCATAGGAGCATGAACCCTACTGTAAACTGTACGTGTGAGGGATCTAGGTTGCACGCTCCTTATGAGACTCTAATGCGTGACGATCTGAGGTGGAGCTGGGGTGGTGATGCTAGCACTGGGGAGTGGCTGCAAATACAGATTATCATTAGCAGAGAGGTTTGACTGCACAATAAATGGAATGTGCTTGAATCATCCCGAAACCACCCCCACTCCCACTGCCCTCCCCTGGTCCAAGGAAAAATTGTCTTCCATGAAACTGGTCCTTGGTGCCAAAAAGGTTGGAGACCACTGCCCTACAACTTATGTTTGTTGTTTGGTACAGAATTCTTTCCTATCACATTCAGAGGTTTAACACATTGATTCCAGGCAGTTTATACTTGTACTCTCTATATAACTAATTGGTAAGGCCGTGTATCATAAAACACACCCTGGAAGCTAGACCAGGAATGGGAGAAAAAAATGCATAACGCGTCTTCCTTGGTCTCCTGTCCATTGGCTACACTCATACGGCCCATTCTCATGATAAAGGGATAAACTTTTTACATCTCTTGTGGGGGAAGGATCCATTTGCTCAAGTCTGTTTTAGAGTGAGTTAGAGGAAAATTCTCTCATGTATGTTTTCCCTTTTGCAAGCAACCTTCTAGAGAGATTTATAAACCTCCTTATTTTATTTTTGTTCCCTTCCTTCCTTTGTGTGTATGGAGGGATTGCAGCTGGATGTCTCCCCGAGTGTGTCTTAGTAGCTACTATATTTTTAGAGTTCATATTAGAGTGATTAGAAGACTTGTAAAGATTATGTAAATTATATATCATTAAAGAAGATACGTCAGGTGCTGTCCTACAGATTTTGGATGCTTTGAATTGAAGGAACAACATGGTTCCAGAAGTTCTTTTCAGTACATCTGGGGACAGATCTAGTTATTTGGAAATGATCGGTGATCTGAAACTATCGTATGCCCAAGATCTTGGAATCAAAAAATGTCAAAGCTTCAACGCAGAGTGAATCTGAGTGAGCCCAGTTATTTTTATACATGAGGAAACTGAATGCGGAGAGGCCAGCTAGCCTGGAGGGTGACACACAGCTCAGAAGTGGTATGGTCAGTCCTCACCCAGGTTGGCCACTTCACTTTTAGGGGGTTTTTAGTTTTTGTTTTGTTTGTTTTGTTTTAGCTTCTTGAAACTCTTCTGGAGGGCAAGGCTTTAAATAAAAAGCGTAAGGCATGGGGGCTGTGGTTGGGGAGCTGAAAATGCCTGTGAAGGGAGTTTTACGGGAGCAAAAAGGAATCCAGCCTCCCTTGCTTGCAGCATGAGACACTGGCAGATGGTTTCTTCTCTTCCCCTTTAAAAAAATTAAATAAGAATGCAAAGCAATAAGTTAGTAGAATTCTAAACAGTAAAAGGTTCACTGAGGTCTAAACACGTCCTAAAAGGTAATAACTACAGAGGCCTTTGCATCTTCAGGAATGTGCTGAATTGCTCAGACAGTCTAGACGGTGAAACTCTGCCTGGTCCTTCCTAACCTTGAGTCAGACACACAGAGCTCCAGCTGCCCTGACTGCAGGTCCCACCTAAGCACCCGAGAGGAGAGGTGATGTGCAGGGCAAAGGGGCCAGCAGCAACCACCTGGGCTTTTGGAAACCCCAGCAAATAACAAACAGCCCTTCCCTGGTTTGCTGACAGGTTCATTTCTGGGAAAGTTAAATACAGGGCTGGCTCTAGGCAAAACTGTAAAGTAGGTGAGTCTGTTTCCAGCACATTCTCCTCTTCCACATTAGCAGCAGCCCGTTCTAGCTGTCACCAGGGTCCTGAAAACGCACCCTGGACTGCTGGCTGCAACTTCAGGCCCTTGCTTCCCTCCCTCCTCAGCAGCTTCCCATGCTCAGTCCTGGGCCCCAGGGCAGCCCTGTCCGTCCTGTTCCCAGTCCAGCCATTCCAGCTGACTGACTTGTGCCAGTACGCTGGTGGCTGCCAACAGAGTCATTCGTTCACTTTTTCCCAGGCAATATGCTCTCACTTCAACCACAGCTGGCTGGAGACAACTTAATCGGATTATTCAGCTGGTAGAACTTTCCAGCGTGGAGGCCTGTCACAGAGGGGGGCGGCCAAGGGAGGGAGAGGAGGCAGGGCTCTGGCTCTGGCCTCTGAGTAGCAGTTGGTCACTCGCTCTTGCTCTGACCGAAGGCCCCAAGAAAGGGATAGATGACGTGGCACCTTGAAGGCTTTTCCCTGGTACTGAAACACCCCGCACGGATCTGCTTTTCTTAACACTCCCCAGTGGCAATATGAACACTAATAATAAACTAACCAAGTTGGACTATTTCGTGATAAGGCTTGTACATACTGCCACCCCTTCTACGAGGCCATTCTTAGAGGACATAGGTTCTGCCCAGGCTAGGAATTAGGCACGCACTCTGATGACAAGCTCTCAGATTCTCTTAACCAGCCGCATAACGCCAAGGTGCAGAGAGAATTCTGAGCTGTCCTTAGGCCTATGTCCCTCTTGCATTTCTTTCTCAGTCCTCAATTTGGAGGGAGCAGGGCCACATTGTTGGGACTCAGAACTCTTTTTCTTCACCGTCATGTTGGTTTTTTTAGTTTAAACCATTTTCACTGTGTTTCTACACTGGTTTTAAATGGTGATGACATCATGGGAAATGTCTTTTAAACCACTATCCCTGGGATGGAGGGACCTAGGTGCTGGTGTCCAGAGTCTGTCCCTGTTCTGATAATCCTGGAAACATTGCTGTACACTCGTCTGCATCCAGGTATTGCTAAGACGCCCTGGCAATGTGTTCCTTCATGTTTTCACTCCCATGTATGTGCTGATGCTCACCCATCTCCACTGGGTCACCACCTGAGATTGGTGGCCCCTTTGCCCATAGCCAGTGTCAACTGCAGGCTGATGTCAGGGAGAAGTAGCCTAAACAGAGCGGGTCCATTTAGACCCAGCCTTTCTCCTCCCCGGTTGGCAGAACCTGTGCGTGTGCTCCCTGAGCCATGCGGGACGGTGTTGCACCAGCCTAAACAGCTCGGGCTCAGGAGCTTGGTGGCCGAGGGGCCTGAGCAATCTCAGGAAGAATGACAGTGATGCCATTTCCTCTCTAGGGATGACAATCAAAAGACTGGGCCCCCTAAAGGGGTTGATATAAGGTGGGGGGTGACCACTCAGAGATGCCCCAGCCTCACCCAAACACAGTCCCCACTCCTCTCCACCAAGGACACACTCAGCTCTTGGGAAGAGAGCCTTGCCTTTTCCATTGAGCTCTGTAATTTTCTTTAGATAAACCAATGCCCCCAAAACAAGATAGGCATCCTTGTGCGCCATCCACACACACACACACACACACACGTGCAAAATAATCACAAGACTCTATTTTAGAAGCAACTAGAATAATAGCTGAAGCACCCAGGCACAGTTTTGAGGAGTGTCTGTGAATGATAATTAAATGCGGCTACCTCCCACACCCAAGACAGCTTCCCCTTGCAGCAACAACTTCAAATGCAGTGTCAGCTGTGCAGTCTGTGACTTCCTTAATGCCAATGAGGACTGCAGAGTTTCAGTGCCATGTGCCAAAAACTTAAAAATCAACTTTTGTAAAAGTTGTCACTTATGCCATGGCCAGCTCCCTGTCCACAGAAGGGGCCCTGGGAAGAAGGAGCCTTTGGCATACTCAGATGAGGGCTCAACATGAGCATAAAACTCACAAGTATAGTCAACCAAAAAAAAAAAAAAAATCACAATCTCTTTTCGGACTTCCTTTGGGAACGGAGGCTGGTATTGGATCCCAGCCTGCTTTCCAGTTCTGTTCACAGCGAGAACAAGCTGTGATGCTCACAGGTTTGTGGAGAGGACTTAGCCACGGGAGATGTGGCCTGTGTGGCCTTGCCTCGGGTCCCGGAGGCATTTGCAGGAAGTGGGACTCCTTCCTGAGCCCCTGCCTTGGATGGGAGCATTGATGAGCTGGAGTCTCCCACTGTGGCCACCTGAGACCCGCCAGCTTGTCCCCTAGCCAGAACCTCCACTTGTGGCCTTCTCCCTTCTCCCTCTTTTTCAGCTTTCTTGTCATGCCCTTTGCACTTGGTGCCATCAACCTGAGCTCCACTCTTCCTTCAAGGCCAAGTTCAAATTCCACTACCTGTATGAAATCTTTATTGCCAGAGGTAGCAATAACACAATAATGCCTTGCAAACATGCAATGGTTTGCAGCATTCCTGCACCTGACTTCAACCAAGGGTCCGAGAATTTCAGAGCCGGAAAGCCTTAGAGACCATCCCACTACAATTTTATGGAGAAGGAGGCTAAGTGAACGCTCGAGATGCCACTGTTGTTGGTGAACAAGGACGAGATCTGAGGCCTCTGGACCCCCCAGACCAGTATCCCCTCCATTGGAGACTCCCATGGGGGTAACCCTTCCTGCCCCCTGCAGGTGAGATGGCTCAGCTGGTGACTCACGGCCAGTCTCAGCTGCCTTATTAGCGGCCATGGCTTCTGCCTCCTCAGCAAGACAGAGCCGCCCTCCTGCGTGTTGCAGATTCTCCCTGTGGAACAGCTCTGGGGCCAGCGGGCAAGGCCATCTCACCGACCTGTGACTCTGAGCCTTACCACCCCCCACCGTGTTGCTGTCATTTAAATCTTTGGACCCAATAAGTTCCTATGTATGGAGCCAAGATTTTATACCCACAGGCCCCAATTCACTGTTCCAATGACTAGCGCAGGGCTTTCCCTGGACCTGTGCCAGGCTCCTGTCTTACCTCTTACCTCTTTCAGAAACAAGGGGAGGGAGAAGGTGGAGAAGGCAGGAACTGGTGAGAACAAAGCCTTCCCTGCCTGAAAGAAGAGGCGGGGCCCCAGGCTGGGGGCAGGGCAGTGGGAAGAGGCAGTTTACACCTGCCAGGCCCACCCACCCCAAGCCTGCTGGGTGGAAAGAGTCTGTCCTGGCAGACACGAGCAAGGACAGCACAGCAGTGGTCACTTGTCAGAGCCACCTGCCCTCCTTTTGTCCTGCTTGGAACAAAGGGTCCCAAACCCTCCGTGACCTGATGAATCCAGGGGTTGGGTTCAGTCCCAGGCTCCAACAGGCCACGTCCTGTGGACCTTGGTAGGGCCTGTTTGCCTGCACCCTCCCCAGCGCTGGGGGCTGATGAGATAGGAAGAAACCCCGCCCAGGGGGTTCTCGCACAAAGGCCTGAGACAGAGCCCTTTAACAACGGCCTTGCCATTTCTAATGCCTCCCAGCTGCTGCGCCTGCTGCAGAGGCCAAGCCAGAAAGACACCTGGCATGGGGACATCTGGCCTGAGCCCTTGTCATTTGGTGGAACCTTATGCTGGGACCTCACCACAGGCATCTCTCTTTCCCTGGTGTCTGTTTCAATATTGAATTGCTTTTGTTCATATTCTAGGCTCCTGTTCCTTTTTGGGGTGTGTCAGAAACAGGTAGGTAGGTGATTGCCCTACCGGGGAACTTGTTGGGTTCCCAAGGTTGGGACCGGTGCCAGCTACACCCACAAAGCAGAAAATAAGTCTCTGGCTGAACTGCCTAAGGGTCTGATATGCTCAAGTGGCCTGTTGGGCTCTGACATTTCTCTAGAAGATTCTTATTTAAATGCATAGTTATTATGTGGGAGATTTAAAACAAATTGATCTTTATAGCAAATCATAGTTATCCCTAAGGAAGCACAAGGTCCTATAGAAATAAGGCTCAGTGGGGCTCATCATCTTTGGTTGCAGGTATGGATTAGTTTTTTCACCTGAAACACAAATGAGTTGGACTAATCTCTTAAGGTTACTTTAACAACAAATGTATGCTTCTGCAATCTAGAGAGGCAAGTGGTTGAGGGGTTATTTTTTATAAAAATAATGTCTTCTGACTTGCCTATTCATAGCACCAGACCTGGGGCAGATGTGTGAATGGCTGTCTCAGCTTCATAATGCGGAAGCCCTGGGAGGCCTGTCAACACTTCCACCGAAGGCCTTAAGGTTCGGGTGGGAAGCTCACACAACTGGAAACTTAATCAATTATGTTGAGGGCTTCTCTCCCCTAGAGATATTGCTGAACACGGGGAGGGCTGAAGAGTTCCCTGCCACTGTCCTGCCCCTGCTGTACCTCAGGACACGTCTGGACAAGCAAGGCCAGGCAGCTGGGCTTGAGGGGTGGACCTGGGAAGACTGTACCTGTTCCTGTGGGGAGGACAGCAGGTGGATTCTCTGTCCCACGATTCCCCAGTGTGGGCCTACCTGGGCCTCGCGCCTCGCATGTGCTCTGTCACTGAGCATCACAGCACAGTGTCAGGCAAGTGTCCTCACCCCCTCTTCAGCAGAGCTCCAGAAGGGAGGAAGCTTGCTCAGGCCACACTGCTTTCCCACGGAAGACAGGCTTCTCTAGCAAGGTGGGCCCTGCTAGCCACCGCCTGTTGCCTGGCGTCCCACTCTGGAGACACCGGCTCTACCACTGAGCTGTACCCTCTCCCACCCCTGGAACCCCGACCTCAGCTTGCCCTGGCTCCCAGCCGTGGCTTCCGGGCTCCTCTGGCGGGTCTGCTCCCTCTTCTCAGTGCTCCACTGGCCACAAGGATAGTGTTACTGACCACCGGGGACAAACGCAGCTGGTACCACTACAAACACACATACCGTCTTTTTCCTTTCTTATGAGAATTGCACAAAATCAAATTGAGCAGCATTCTCGTGTCTGTGGAGCCCCAGCCCACAGCAGCACTGCAGACAGCAAACCCGTCTGCTGGAGGTCGCGTTTGACGCATCTCAACCAACACAGCGATTGCTTCTTGGCCTGACATGACTAATAATGAGTTGTGAAAAGGAAACGTCACTTAGCTCTCAGTAACGAAAGGGATTTTCAATCAACCATGCTGCAGAAAGATGGAATTCTCTTCTGCAATGAGGAATCAGTGTCACATAACAAGGTTATCAGAGTGTGCAGCATAAAGGTGTGTCATACAGTTAACTAATGAAAATGTTGTCTTATTTCCTGGGTTCCCCAAGGCTTTTAAAAGTGTATAATTTGTTACAACGCTTTTGTTGTCAATACACATTTAATTTCATGGGTGACTTTGTGTAAGTACTTTTGCATTCATTTTCTTAAAGAAGCCCTCCCCTGCCCCAAACTGTCAGAGTTTCCAGTCCTGTAAGAGCTAGGTCTGGCCCTGCCTGCTGTATACCAAGTGGAGAAGCCTCGTGGGGAGGGAGGCATGAAGGTGGGAGCTGGAGGGAGAGCACAGGGGGAAGGCAGGCTGGTGCCAGCTGGGAAAGTCCCCGTGTGCCATTCCGAAGAAGTTCAGCTCTTGTCAGGGAGCCAATGGACTTTTGAATAGAGAAATGACAGGATGGGATTTGTGTCTTTAGATAATCCTGGAGGAAGAAGGTAGAGTGGTCTACAGGCAGGAAAAGAGGGCAGCGAGGAGGTTGGTTAAGAGGCCAGGGCAGTGGCATAAATGAGAGATAACAAGTCCCTCCTCTAGGGCGGGGAGGGTGGACAGGAGGGAGTTTCAGCAGCAGTTACAAAGCAGACCGGGCAGAACTGGGGGATGGATGAGGAATCCGTGTGGGTGTCCTGGGCCACAGGGACGGGGCAGAGAGAGGAAGTACAGTGAGAGAGAGAAAGACCAGAGGAAACCGGGCTTTGACCTTGGGTGGGGGGGAGGATGGGAAGGCCATTCAGAGAGAGCCCAGGAGGAGCCGCAGCTCTGAGCAAATAATGAGCCCAGTGTTGGGCCCGAGCAGCCTCAAGTACTGCCCCGCAAAGCTGAAAGACTGAAATGATTCGAGTCAACAAAGTACACATTGGACGCTGCCACTGGCATGCCAGGCGGGCACGAGGCGCAGGGGAAGCTTGAGCAGTGGCCATGGCACAGCCTGGGCCCCAGGGAAGGGGTCACAGAACTGCAGCCACACTGCCCCCTCCCTGCATTTTCTTTGACCTACATAGTATTTTAGTTAATTATTAGAAATAGGAAATGCATGCACACGGTTCAAAAGTCAAAACTTACGACAGGATATTTGCAAAAAGCTTCCTAGTTCCCCTCCCTGGAGGAGGTCAATATTACCAGTTTCTTGCATATTCTTAGAGCTAGTTCGAGAATGCTCAGGGAAATCAGCACAAATGCTCTCTTCACGTCAGTGTGTTTTGGAGATAGATTCATGTTAGTACATTAAAAGCTGTGCTGTTTTTGATAGCTGCATACTAATCCTTCGTACAGATATACCAACATTTGTTTAACCAGTCTCCAATCGCTGACTATTGGCCTGTTTCACGTGTGTACAAGTATACCTGTGGGACAAATTCCTAGAAGTGGACTCGCTGAGGCAAAGGACATGCGCATGGCATACATCAACACAGCAGTTTTTGCAAACTGGATTCGAATCCGTATTTAATATCTGCATCTCCAGCTCATCATGGTCCTCCACTCCCCAGCGTCTGGGGGTTATCTCATACCTTTGCAATATTTGCCTGACTGCAAAGGCATTGAGAAAAATCCCGTAGGTTCAAGAACGACAGTGCCTGGGTTCCAGTGCCAGCTTCATTACCGACTTGCTTTTTGGCGTCAGTGAGACAGAACCATTTCCAGGTGTTTTTGAGAGAATTAAATAGGGTGAGGTATGTAAGAGCCCTGTGGGAAATGTAAGAGTTCTGTGAATACCCGTCATGCCGATGGCTGTCTCTGTCCCGAATCAGCGTAAAGGAGTGGGAGGTCTGAGAAGGGCCCCTGCCCCGTGCACTCCTGCTGGCTCTGTGTCACCTGCCCCACTAGCACTGGACTCTGTGAGACAAAGCACAGACCAGGCAAGCAAGCTTAGACTCCCAGGGACCTCTCTGCTTGGTTCACTCTTGCATCCCAGTGCTTGGGGCAGCTCTCATGGCTTGGCAGAGCCTGTTGGAGGACTATGGCAGAATGGATCTCACCCCCACCCCCATCCCATGCACTTCTGGACTGCAAAAGGCCAGCCAGGTGGACAGCTCTGATGGTGAAGTCAGAGTCTTTCCATTTCTCCAGTACTCAGACCTCACTGCACTGGGCTGAATAGTTTCCCCCTGAATTCATTTCTACGTGGAACCTCAGAATGTGGCCTTATTTGGAAATGAGGTAGTTGCAGATGTAATTACAGTCACGTGCCACACGATGTTTCAGTCAACAGCAGATTGCACATACAACGGTGGTCCCCTAAGAGTCTAATGGAGCTGCCCCATACAGGTGGACCATTTTTTGTCTTTTATACCACATTTTTACTGTACCTTTCCTGTGTTTAGATACATTCAGAAACACAAATCTTATCATTGTGTCACGGTTGCCTACAGAATTCAACACAGTCATATGCTGCACAGGTTTGTAGCCCAGGAGCAGGAGGCCACACCATACAGCATATGTGTGCAGTAGGCTGTGCCATCTAAATTCATATATGTACACTCTATTGTGTTTTCACAAGGACAAAATTGCCTAGCAATGCATTTCTCAGAACATGTCTCCGTTATGAAGTGATGCATGACTTTAGTTAAGATGAGGCCATACTAGATTAGGGTGCATCCTAAATCCAATGACCAGTGCTCCTGTAAGAGGAGAAGACACATAGAAAGGAAAGGTCCATGTGAAGACAGAGGCAGGGGACACCAGCAACCAGGAGAGAAGCCTGGGGCAGACACTCCCTCGGAGACTGCAGAAGGGACAACCTTGCTGCCTGAGCTGTGGCATTCTAGCCGCAGAGCTGAGAGAACAAATTTCTGTTGTTTTAAGCCACTCATTTGTGGTGATTTGTTACAGCAGCCAAGGAAACTAATACATTCGCCCTTTACCCTGTGCCTCAGTTTTATAAGTGGCCCCAAATCTCTTCGACTGAATGCCACACGGTCGTAGAACCACCCACATTATGGAGTGGGAGGGATGCATGAAAAATCATGGATAAGCCTGGGTTGTAGTCTGGACTCTACTACTAATGAACCGTGTGAGCTGTCCTGACGTCAGCTCCTCCACTGCACAAAGGGGACAGCAATACACACCCCACAGACACACACATACATCACACACCACACACACCAGGTACCACACACGCACACACCGCACACCACATACCACACACACAACACACACCACACCCCCCCCACACCACACCACATACCACACACCACACACACCACACACATCACACAGACACACACCACACACCACACACACACACCACACCACATACCACACACACACCACACCACATACCACACACACACCACACCACATACCACACACACAACACACACCATATACCACACACACAACACACAACACACACACCCCCACACCACACCACATACCACACACCACACACACCACACACACCACATACCATACACACACATCACACACACACCACACACACACCACACACACACACCACACCACATACCACACACATACCACATACCACACACACACCACACACCACACACCACACACACATGTCACACACACACACCACACATCACACACCACATACTACACACAACACACAATAGATATACACCACACATACACACCACACATAACATGCACACCACACATACATACCACACACCCCATACCACACACACACTACACACATACACTATATACCAGACACACCACATACTACACACATACACTGCACCATACACACACCATGCATGCCATGTACACATACCACATAGACACACATGTGCACATACTACATACCTCACACATATACATGCTACATGCCAATATACACCATAAATATGCACATACACCACACAGTACACACCACACAGACATCACCGCTACACACATACACACATACATATCCATAAAACACACACACATAGAGCTGTTATGAGCGTCCATGAAGTTACGTGTGAGAGTGTGTAGCATACACAGAGAACTTAATAAATGTTTGTTCTCTCTTCTTTTAAACAATTGAAAAACAATGTTGAAGTTTCTTCTTTGATTGAAAGAGAATAGTGCCTTACCTTTTATGACACTGTATCATAAGATATAACCTGGAGAAAACTTTTATTATTTAAGCAATTCTTTGGCAAAAGAAGACCTACAGCAAAACTGCTGAAAAACATTAACTTTTTTGGCATGTCAGATGCCATTATTATAAAATGCAAGTAAATTTAATAAATCATACAAATACAGCTGAGAATGAAGGAAGAACAGTGTCAGGTATGCAGTTATGTATGTAATTTTAGTGCTGTGACAGCTTTCATCTGTGGATCTCTTATAAATATTTACTTGTTACCTATATTTCTCTGTGAAACAGCTATTGGTATCATTATTTTCATCGTACAGAGGGACAGACTGACATCACCACAGTTTCTGCCTAGAGTTTCTCTATTCAAATAAATCAACCCACAGGAAGAATGCACATACGTGTACCTACAAAGTAACTTCCTCAATTAATCGTGTGTGGAATCCTCAGGGATTCTGGCATCCTTCTCTTCTGATTCTTTTGTTTATGTTACTGGTACTGCTGGTTGTTTATCCAACAGCTTTTCCTTCACTCTCCTTCCTTGCTGGTTGTCTTAGTCCATTTGGGCTGCTATAACAAATTACCATAGACTGTGCGGCTTCAACAACAGACATTTATTTCTCACAGTTCTGGAGACTGTGAAGTCCAAGATCAAGGTGCTGACAGATTCAGTGTCTGGTGAGGACCCATTTCCTGGCTTACAGATGGCCGTCTTCCCGTCGTATCCTCCCATGGCAGAGACCAGAGAGAGAGAAAACTCTCATGTCTCCTCTTACAAGGGCACTAATCCCATTGAGGAGGGTGCAACTGAATCACCTGACAAAGCTCCCACTTCCTAATATCATCACCTTGGGGGTTAGGGCTTCAACACAGGAATTTTTTTTTTTTTTTTTTTGAGACAGAGTCTCACTCTGTTGCCTGGGCTAGAGTGAGTGCCGTGGTGTCAGCCTAGCTCACAGCAACCTCAAACTCCTGGGCTCAAGCAATCCTACTGCCTCAGCTTCCCGAGTAGCTGGGACTACAGGCATGTGCCACCATGCCTGGCTAATTTTTTCTATATATATTTTTAGTTGGCCAGATAATTTCTTTCCATTTTTAGTAGAGATGGGGTCTCGTTCTTGCTCAGGCTGGTCTCGAACTCCTGACCTCGAGCGATCGTCCTGCCTCGGCCTCCCAGAGTGCTAGGATTACAGGCGTGAGCCACCATGCCCGGCCTCAACATAGGAATTTGAGAAACACAAACATTCGGTGCATAACACTGCCAGAGATTGCCTCCCACTGTAGAAGCTGAAAGCAACAGATACTCACTGCCCAGCCTCCCTTGCAGCTAGAGCTCATCAAAGCCAATGGAAATGAGGGCACATTTGCTGAAAGACTCCCTAATAAAACAAAGCAAGTAAAAAGAAACTCTTTTCATGCCTTTTGGCGAACTTGTGTGAGGATGGTGCCTGGGGCAGTGGCTGCCATCTTGTGGTCTTTTTGAGGGTGGCAGGGGCCGGGCGGCAAGGACAAAGGCTAGCCTTATGAGGTAGCAGAGAAGAAGCAGCACTCCAAACCTCTGGATGTGTGTTATGTGAAAAAATAATAATCCTTGTTTTTTAAGCCTCTGGAAATGAAATATGTTGTTAGTGACCAAAAGCATCTAAAATGATAGGTGGTGTCCATATTGTGCATATGAACTTCTGCTTTATACCTTTGACCAACATCTTTGGATGAAACAGTTTCTGAGGAAGTCGGTTTCAGAGGCCTCTCATCTTGACATTTGTGTGGAGTAGGGGAAGGGGGTTTGACCTGAACAATCTAATGATGACCAGCCACAGATAGGGGTGCATTTTCTGTCCCAAGCTACACAATCTTTCCTCATGTCTCCTGGTATGGATATGTTAAGTAACCTCACCTTTTTCTTTAAAATAAAGCACCGCATTCAGGAATTCACTAATTAGTGCATTGTTTCATTCATCAAGCAAACATTGAATGCCTATAGTATACCAGGCTGTGTTCTAAGCCCTGGGGACACAACAATGAGTAACCTGGAGTTGTGGCCCCCAAGGACTTATAGGAGACAGGGGGACCAATAAGGGACGTGGTAAAAACCTGACTTGGATGAGTGAGGGTCTTGGCATAAAACAGATGGCATATTCTGAAAGTTTCATTAAAGAAAGTTTCATTAAACAACTTTTCAGATGCGTTTGATGGAATCGACAAAGGATGATGACTTGTATCTGTGGGAAGCTGTTAATTCTCTTAGGCTTGATGGGGCAGATGAAAGCAGGGGTGTTCCTGGAGCCCAGGGAGAGCCCAGAACAAGTAGAGCCGTCACCAGGGAAGGCAGCCACTGCCCACCTTCCCCTGCGGAGCCCAAGTCCCTAATCCAAAGTCAAAGGGACCAAAGCAAAGCAGCCAAGGAAGTTTTGACCCCTGGGCCCAAGAGACAGGGAGACAAAGAGTGTGAGGGTTGGGGGGTGGGCACACAATACTCAAAACTGGTTCCCTTCCTGGCTCTTAGTTCTGTCAATATTAACTATGATAATTGCCTATTTCGATTATTCTAAAGCGAGCACTCTTTTACACTTTCATTTTTCATATAACTTTATTTCAGGCTTGTTAAAAGAGCCATCCAAACAGGAGCTGAAAAGCCATTTGAATCTTAGAGAATGTATAACTGCATGGACATCATCAGCGCTAGGTTAATTAAAAATTCACAACATTCGGTGCATGCTGCAGGCCGGAGGGGAAGTGGTAAGGATTAAAGAGATTTCATCCACTGCATGTGCATGGAAATTATGCATGACTCCTAGGATGGGAGCTTGGGAGGACAGGAAAGGATGTACTTAACCTGATTTAGCTTTCGCTCAGGGATCCTGAGCAGAACACCCTCAACACCAGCGAACCTCATTCACTAACCTGAGATCAAAATATGAGGAAGAAGAACACTTAACTTTTAATGAACTCTAATCTTTTTTAATCAAATTTATAATTAATTCTCATGCTACCCAGGCTAACATTGGAAGCTTTATTCATTAATTCTAATTATTAGCCATGTTTCCTGCCCTAGAAACATATTCATATACGTCTTACTTTTTAAAGCAATAGCATGATTGGAGAGTGGTTGCTTCCCAACAGAATTGACAAGTTCTCAAAAGCAGGGTCTCTGCATATCACTCAGAGGACAATGGTGTCATTGAAAATTGTCACCTACCTCTAGCCACTGCGTACACAGAACCACTCACATCTGAACTACCTGCCCTATCTCTAAGTCCTGTCATGGCTCTGTGAACTGCTCTTCAGGGATCAACATCCTCTTCCTTTCTAATTTAGCTTTTCTTCTATCAAAATTAGGTATGCACATATTTTAAAGTCAAATTGTTCTAGGAGGCTTTTTATGAAAACAGCAGCCTCTCCTTTGCATTTTCTGTGCCCTGAAGGCAACTCCCTAGCCCTGAGTGCAGCATATTCTGGTGGAATTCCTTCCCTATCTCCAAATAACATGCTTGTGCTCCTCTTCCTTGAGTCTTTCATTTTTGGCTTTATCTATTGAATTGACTTCTCTTCATGGAGGAAAAGCAATGCTGTCCTCATACACTTCCCCCCACCAATCATTCAGCCCCTACTTCATTCAGACACATTGCTCGTCTTGTCATCCTCTTGACATCAAGGTAATTTGGTTATAGAAGTATTCAGGGTTTACACAATCGTGCTTGTAAATGCTATTCACAGCCAAGTCACAGAGCACACCGTGATGACTTTTTCTTTCTTGCACAGTATTTTGTATTCCCTGGAGCTTATAGTTGCCCTGGGTTGGTGTGGGTGTTTGTGTTGTACATGTGCACACTTCACATTGTATGCACTTATTACAATTTCATACCCACACTCTACCTAGTTGTGGCAACGTCCTCTCGACCTAGTCAAACATATAAGAACATCTGTCTGTTGACTCTTCCTGAAGAAACATCATGTCATATCCTTTGCTTTCTGCATTCCATTTCTTCTTCTTCCATGCTTCCTACGGTAGCTCCACAGTGATTTCTTCCCGAGGGAAAGTTCTTGAAATCTTGCATGTGCTAACAGGTCTATACTCTGCCCTCACACTTGCTTGATTTCCTGACTGGGAACAGAATTCTAGGATAGAAATTGCTTCTCTTCAGAATGTTGAAAGCGTTTCTTCCTGGTCCTCTAGCTCTGGAGTCGAAGTTTACCACCACCCTGGCTCTAGACCCCTCGTCTGTGTACTGCTGCTTGTCTGTGGAAGTGCTTTAGTTCTTCTCTTTGTCCTCAGCGTTCCCAAACTTTGCAGTGATGTGCCTTGGTGTGGAGCACCTTCATACTTTGGGCAGGGTACATGGTGGGCCCTTTTAATTGATAAAATGTGTACTTTAGTTTGAAAAATGTTCCCCTCTACTATTTCCTAAATGATTTCCTCTCCACTATTTCCTGTTCGTACTTAATCCTAAGATTTGCTTGTTGGCTTCCTGTTACCTAAACTGATGCTCTAAATTTCTTGTCTCCCCTTACCCCTAATTTCTTGATCTTTTTATTCTACTTTCTTTTGGGGAGATTTTCTCATCATTATCTTTCCATTTTCTTACTGGGTTTTAAATTTCAGCTATCATAGCTTTATATTCTCAGATTTTCTTTTTGTCCTTTGAGTATTTCTTTTATACAAGACCCTCTTGTTGTTTATGGTGCAATGCTTTCTCTTATCTCTCTGGAGTTACTATTGTTCTCCTCTCCTGTGTGAATAGCCTCTGCCTCTGTGAGGTGCTTTTTTTCTGTTGCTTTGCTCGCATTGTTGCTGTGAGATGCTCTCCCTGAGTGTCTTATCTGATGATCCTCTGTGGCCTCGTGGAAGAGTGGGCCACTAAGGGCGGACTGGAAGCTCTGTGGGCTCATCCCCCATGGCCCTCCCTGGGAGATGACCAGGCTGGCCACTTCCTCAGGAGCCCAGGGTCAGTATCAGCCCTGGTGAGGTTCTCCAGAAAAGACACTCCGGATATCCTGCCATCTGAATAGATATTCTGACCATCTTGGTATTTTCATGACATCAGTCTGCAGAGGTCACAAGAGGCTGAAAATTATATTGTCACTTGTCCATCATGCAAAGTTACTTGAACATTCAAGAAATGAGGTCTAAATCCAATCTGGCCTAAAGCATTTTCAGATAGAAAGCTAAACTAACTTGCAAGTGATAGATCGACTCAACCAGCATCAAAAGACATACCTAAATGTCTTACAAGTGATATTTCTATCATAATAAGCACCTCTTTGAAAGACTTTAGTGATTTAAACAACATAGGCATGTATTGGCAAAACCAAGAAGGAAGCCCTGGCATTGGTGTTTTAAACCCATAAGGACATTTGGAGTGCATTTAAGGGATTAGTCAACAGCAAGGCTGCCTCCACACCCAAACAAAGGGTGACATAATTCAGGTTTTCTATCAGGATTTATGTCAGGAATTTTTAGCAGTCCAGTGTAATCCACTCTAGGCTGAACTCAGACACCTCAGCTTTGGTTTGGAAACTGCTGCACAAATCCAAATCCTCCTTCTCCTTCACTTAACCTTGGGGCCATTTGACTGTCCATTGCCAGATCAAGTTAAATAAGTGGTAGGCTACAATTGACTCCAAACATCCTAAGAGTTCCGGCAACTCCCATTATCTGACATTTTCCAGTAATTACTTGATTCTTCTAGAAAAAAATTACAATTCTCCTTCAAATAAATCGTGCTTCAAGCTTCCCTACATGGTGGCCATATTCCTGGACACTCCTTCAAAAGCCCCACCCTCGGGGAGACATTTCCCAAAAGCTCCCTTCCTTACGCTCTGACTAAATAGGTCACACTCAAAAAGCAGGAGTAATGTTCCCATGGGGATGTTGTAAAGATAAGCTCAAGTTTCCACCTGTACTTTGAGACTCAAGAGGAAAAGCACTCTAAAATTTCAAGGCACTATTATTATGAGTTTTCTTTAGAAACACATTGCACAATGAAGTGGCCCTCTTGAAAAAATAGGGGGGCACCTGGCTGGCGGTTCTCCATTTTCTGAAGGAGCTGGTACTGACTTTTTGTTCAGTGCTTGGCAGAGAGCGAGTATGTGTATGTGTGTGTGTGAGTGTGCGTGTATGTGTGTGCTCCGCACCAGCAGTGAATTGTATTAGTGAGGTGCCAGGTAAGAACAAGGCACCATTATGAAGAGAAGCATTACCTCACAGCTCGGAGGCTCTAATGAGACCACACCTGGAGGACTTTGTTCTGTTCAAGAAGCTTGGTTACAGAACGCTGAGGTAACCAGAGGCAGGGCCCTGGAACAGAAAACAATACAGGGATACAGGAAATGAAAGCTACCAGGACGTGAAAACATCTCAAGAAAGCAGCTAACCCCACCTTCTACAATCTACCAATTATTTAGGGAGAGTGTAAAGTGTTCAAGCTCTCACTTAAGAGCATTCGATGGTGAGTTAAGATCCAGTCCCTTCCCTCAAAGCACTTGACATATAGAAAATACACGGCCAGAGTAGTTGTAGTGTGCAAAAAACACAAACTTCTCTAGCCATCGCACAGACTGATGAGCAGGGTGTTGCTTCATCAGAAATATTGATTCATTGCCGGAGCTCCTATATATAAACATGGTATCATCAAGCGAGATAAACAGACATTAAACAAGCAGGCACTCCTTCTATCTTCTATCAACAAAAAATTTTAATTGGAAAACAAAGCAAAGCCTAAGATAAAGTAGGCATTGTGAGTTCACACACCTGGACGCGTTGCAGAGAAATGCTTAACTCTAAGTAAGATAAAAAGAAGGAAGCGAAGCGAAATTGGCTCTCTGCGCAAAGTCCCTTCTTCCTGAAATTCAGAAACAATTCTAAACCTACAGTCATGGCATTAGAAATGGCAAACAACGACCATGTGAAATATATTAATTTGTGGTACTCAGGAGAATAAAAGCAATAACCTGTGGCAATAAAGTTGTGTTACCTCAACTGTGCTGTGCTTGATGGTTTTATTAGTTTCCTACGGTTTCTGTAACACATTACCACAAACTTAGTGGCGTGAAACAACATAAGTTTATTATCTAATATTTCAGTGTGTTTGAAGTCCAACAGAGGTCTTATGGAGCTAAAAAACAAGGTGCTGGAAGGACTGCGTTCCTTTTTGGAGGCTCTAGGGGAGAATCCGTTTGCCCGGCTTTTGAAGGGTAACCACACTCCTTGGTTCAAGGTTCTTTCCTCTGTCTTCAAAGCCAGCAATGCTGCGTTGAGTCCTTCTCACATCGCCTCACTCCCACCTTCTCTTCCGCTTCCCTCTTCCACTTTTGAGGACTCTTGTGATTAGCCAAAGCCCACCTACATAATCAGGGATAATCTTCTTATTTTAAAGTCAGTGGACTAGCAAATTTAACTCCTCTTTGTCATGTGTTATAGGTTGAATTGTGTCTCCCCAAAAAGGACATGTTGACGTCCTAACCCCCAGAACCTCAGAATGTGACGTTATTTTGGAAATCGGGTCATTGCAGATGTAATTGGTTGAGGTCATACTAGAGTAGCGTGAGTCCTTAATTCAATGGGATTGGTGTCCTTATGCATACACAGCCATGTGAAGACACAGACACAGAGGGAGGACACCACAGGAGATGTAAGCAGAGCTTGGAGTGACACATCTACAAGCCAAGAAATACCTGGTTCTATCAGAATTGCAAGAGGCAAGGAAGGAGCTTCCCCTAGAGGCTTCGCAGGGAGCATGGCCCTGCCACTTTGATTTCAGACCTCTCGCTTCCAGAACTGTGAACAAAGAAATTTCTCTTGTTTTAAGCCACCAAGCTTGTAGTGCTTTGTTACAGCAGCCATAGGATACCATGTAAGGTCACATATTCATGGGTTTCAGGATGTGGACGTCTTTGTGGGGGGCATTCTTCTGCCTTCCACGATGGCCTTCCAGAGATTTTGCATTTGGCAATTTCCCATGAGAGGGAGTAGTAGGATGTTTGGAGATATTCTCCATGGGTCTCTGAGATTTTTGCACCTTTTGAGAGCAAGAGGTGTTTGATGCCTTTATTCCAGACTATATTTTTAAGAATGTTCATACAGCAAACAGCCTTGATACATGGGGATCATGTCCACACCTGGAACAAAAGGAGTTTTTGTTGTTGTTCTGTTTTTGTGTTTTTTGGTTTTTTTTACTGTCGGTGTAATAAATAAATGTCTCCTTCCAGGGCAAAAGTCAGACAAGCTTACTGTCTATTAGAAAAGACTTAGGTTCCCTAAGCATGGGCTCCTCTCCTACAACACAACCCCAGTGATGGTGTAGGTGTCACCTGGCCCACCTAGCATTGTCCTGCAGGACTTGGTGCTTAAGAAAGTGGCATAAATACTAATACCCCAGCTGCTGCTGTGGTTGTAAGTTGTAAACTCTCCTTTGTTTCTGATCCAGGCATCTGTGTCTACTGGCAACACCCATGAATCTGTGCAGGCTAACAGGTTAACTTGCAAGTCGTGTAAATCTCAGACTCTCCACAGTTCTTGCCAAAGAGAATTTAAGTGTAAAATTTGGAAAGTGAGAAAGAAACTACAGTGAGTTGTTGCCACTGAACAATTCAACATGCAGGTCACACAAACCAGGGCTTCAGCTCACCTACTTTTAGCATCACTTGCTAACCTCAATGGTTCTCCAAGGGGGGTCCCTGGACTTGGAGCATCAGCAACACATGAGAACCTGTTAGAAATGAACATTTGGGGGCCACACCTCAGATTTACTGAATCAGAAACTCAGGGATGGGGGATGGGGGCACAGCTGTCTGCTTTGTAACAAGCCCTCCAGGATGCTAAACCTGCAGCTCAGGATCCTAGCCTGCCTGGTGGTCCACACTCCAGCTGCAGGGTCCCGGATGCATGCGCATGGACAGTTTGGGTGGGGGACCCTGAAGCCCAGGATCTGAGAGACCAGAAGCAAGTCCTCGCTTGTCCATTCTCTGGGGCTCCTCTGACTCCACTTCAGTGGGGCAGGGTGGGGTTTCTGTGTTTTCCACAACCTTCACCCTCTCCATCCTCACCCCAAAGGAGAGTAGGCTTTTTGCAATAACACGATGAAGCCATGCTGTGCAAGTGGGTCAACCTCAACCCTGTTTACCTTATTGCTGCCCCATTCTCCAGGAGGCAAACTGGACCTGCCATGTTGGCTGAGCCCCAGGGAAGGAAGGGCGGGAGGAGGAAGGAAAGAGAATGAGAAGGGTGGAGTTCTGCCAGCTACAGCTATGCGGGCAGACTTTGTGCCACCAGCCCAGCCTGGCAAGTTGAGGGAGCTGATGCTTGGCTGAAGGTGGGAGGGGATTCTTTCTGGTGCAAGCATGAGAACAAAAGGAACTGTGCATGCCCTCTTAGGAAAGAGTGAAATGTTCTACGTACAGATAAAGTTACCACTTGCAGAAAAGTAAGAACAAAGTCTGCAGGAATCATTTAAAGGCTTTAGGAGGACCAGGAGAGCCTCAACAGATTCAACAATGCATGGGAAAAAATGATCTTCAAGTGACTTACACAGTGTTTTTTTATTTTTCTTTCCTTAGTTCTCTGGAAGAGAGTGAAGAATGAGCAATTTTCTTATTGCAAAAAAAATAGCATAGAAGGTTTTAAAAAAAAAATCCTGATAGGGACCTCTTAGGGTTTTTTTTTTTTTCTAACCAGGATTTTTCCCTCCCCCATTGCCAGACAAATCACAGCATCGAAAATACTCTATTCACTACCATATGAAGAGTTTTCAAATATAGTAGTTAATAAAATGCTGAATGCAGTAACAGAAAAAAATTTGATACCAAAACTAATTTATCTGTGTCCTTTTGTTCATTTACAATAAAGGTTTACAGTTATCAGATCTTGCTTTGAAGGGTCTGCCAACCCCTAAGAGGAGCGCCTGTCTCTGTGCCTGGCTTAATTCCATCTTTCTGTTGGCTTTTCCCCATCCTGGGAACGAGCTCTGGGTTTTATGGGAACATTTATTAAATCCATCAGTCCTTTAGCTTCCCATGACGGCCACAGGCCACCTGATGATACCCAGTGGATACTTCTCACGGAGTATTTATAGAACATTTTACTAGTTTATTACCAATGGACCTAATACTGTTTGCACAGGAATGAATTTTCTTCCAGTTTAATTCTCTTGACTAGAGTTTAGGCATGCCTACCCACATATCCACTCTTAAAACTCTTGTCTATTTTTGTGGGTTCCCAAAGGAAAAACCTGGACCTCATCGAGGTGAATGTGTTAGCTACCACCTTACAGAAGCCTGTACCCCTGACCCTGAACAGAGCCATCGTACAGAACCACACACATGACAGGACACAGCCCGGTCATCTCAGGTGCTGTTCCTGCACCACACCTGAGATGGGGAAGAGGGGAGCCGGCCCACGTCTGTCCCCATCACACAATGGGTGTCCAGGAAAAAGTGGCCCAAGAGGGATGCATGGTGTGGCAGGAGATCCAGGTTCACATCAGGAAAGACCCGGGCGGGAGTGAGCCTTTGAGGACGGGAGGCCACCTTTGCCGGTGTTTGCGGTCAGGTGAGGTGTTTGTGCCAAGCCAGGCTTCGAAACTGCCAATCAGGGATCAAGTTGAGGTATTTAGGATATCTGTCACCTTGAGCAGTTATCATTTCTATGTATTGGGAACACTTCAAACCCTCTCTTCCAGATTTTGAAATACACAACACATACATTGTTGTTAACTATGGTCACCGTTGAGCATTAGAACATATTTCTTCTCCCTGTGTGTTTGTACTGACTTGACCATCACACATTCCATGCGTGTAACAAAATAGCACATGCACCCCTAAAAATATACAAATATTCTCTGTCAATAATTGAAAAGAAAATAAAAAAAACTGCTGGTCAAAGAGAAAATAGGCCAAGGCCATGAAGAGGAGGGTGTAAGTCAGGGTCTGCTGAAATCCCAGGAAAGGCCGCGGGGCCTGGAAGGGGTCAGGGCCAGCTCAGGAGGTGGGTGGAAGCCGAGAGCAGCCCCTGCTTCCAGCCCATCCTTTTAGCCAGGTTTCCAGCATCCCCCACCTGGTCACGCACAGGCTGGGGCCTGGGTCTCTCGCTCGGCCACACACAGCTCCGTGGCTGCCAGATGGCTTTTCGCCTCGCTGGCCTCAGTTTCCCCACCTGGAAAGTCTGCACTTTGGACTCACCGAGGGCCTGGGCTCCTTCTGGCTATAACAGTGTCTCCCTACTGGTGCCCTTGCTCCTGTCCTGGCAAGGTGCGCTTGGAGACAGGGCCCCCTGAGCACAGGACGCGAAGGTAGTTCAAGGCTGCAGGCGAAGTTGAGCTCTTCAGACTACCCATGTGACTGTATGAGACACACGCATGTATACTTGGGACAGCATATAGCTCATTGTTCTGTATCTGAGATATGTCGACAAATACACCTTCTGGCTCTTTGTCCGGAGATCACTCCACATAAACCGCAAACACCACGACACTTTAAGAACTTAGTCTTAATTCTTCATGACCTCTAGTGGCAGCAGAAGGACGCTGCTATTTGATTTTTCCAGGTAACCGGCTTCCACGCTTGCCTCCCTATTTCCTGAGAATCTCTCCAGCGTCCACCCAGCTCTCCACACACACTGCACCTGTCCTTATCCAGGCCTCCACTGCAACTGACACCTTGTCACAGCCTGGGAAGCCACCTCTCTGACCCACGTGGCTGCCCCCAAGCCTCTTCCCTCTGTTCACGGGAGCCCAGCAGCGCTGCAGGTGGGAAGCGCACAGCACCTGCAAAACCTGCCCCCACCTGGTATTTGACTGTGGGGTACTGCTTCAGAGTCCCCTGCGGGGGGCAATGCAATGTGAGGTACAGGCACTGTTACCTTTCTGAAATCCAAAAAATTCTGAATTCCATAACACAACAGGCCCCCTGAGTATTAGATAAGGGATTGGGGTCCTTGGTAAGGGCTCAACATTCCTTGTTCTGACTGACCCCTTTGGTGTTTCTCTCTCTCCCATTCCCTGTTCCCCTCCTCCCCCTTCCCTTTTCTTCTCTCCTCTCTGCTCTTCCCCCACTGTTGGATGGTTTGGGACAGCATATGGCCCTGCCGCCTCTGGCTGCTGTCCTGCCACCTCGAGGGGAGCCAGACTTTGGTGGAAGCTCACACTGCAAATGGCAGAACAGAGAAACAGAAAGAATCTAGGTCCCCGGAGGACAGCTTTGGGTAGCTGATCTTGCCAAGCCTAGGCCCACCCTCCCTCTGAACCTGAGATAACACACTTCCTTATTGTTTAGACCTGTTTGAGTCAGTGTTTTTTGTTTCCTTTTTGAAGTGTAGATCCTATCACTGCATCTCCAGCTGAGCGTGGCCTTCAGGATGAAGTGCTCCCTCAGCTCAGGGGACAGAGCTCAGGGCCCCCTTCCCCTCCCCACAGCCCCGTCACCTGATTCTAGTCCTGCAAGCAGACTCTCCACCACGGTTCCCCAGTAGCTTCACTCCTCCCTGCCTTTGGGAAGGATATTCTCTGCTGGAATGTGTGTTCTCCATTGCCAGTCCCATGTATATTCTGCCTCAAAATTCAAAACATCACCTTCTTGGGAACCTCTTCCTGATCCCCAGGGAGCAGGCTAGCAGAGGAGCTGGGAGGACAGACTGGGGCTGCCAAGAATAGAGAAGGTAAAAAAGACAGAAGAGAGATGGGAGGAAACTGCATCCTGGTTAGAGCATTTGAGGCCCTGGATCAAGCCCCACCTGAAGACAAATATATCTTCAGACTTTAAGTCTTTGTAAATTTTCTAATTTCCTGTACTGCTTAGTTTACTTGAGGTTAGTTTTGTTTGTTTGTTTTTGCAAAAGCATTATAACATGCTTTTCCAAAATTCAAGTCCCACATCATGATTTTCTAAGAACTGGTAGCTTTTCAAGAGCAACAAGGGCCATAGATGTTTGGTGTCTCCATTCCCTGTATTAAAAGATACTCAGTAAAAATCTGCTGCAATTAAATACGCTTCTCATTTTTGCCAGTTTTGGTTTATACATATATTTCAAAAACTCTATCAACATTGTTTGGGAAAAAAAAATACTGAATTCTAGCCAGGCTCCAAGTTTGTTCTTTCAAGAACAAAACTGAGTGCATGCTCA
This sequence comes from Varecia variegata, assembly GCA_028533085.1. Lineage (NCBI taxonomy): Eukaryota > Metazoa > Chordata > Mammalia > Primates > Lemuridae > Varecia > Varecia variegata. Next base: position 70,843,767 of record CM052437.1, on the reverse strand, counting down.
TATATTTAAATTGCATTGAGGGCATAGAATAAAAATATTCAAATCACACATGCTTTACGAAAACGCAAATTTTTGATTAAAAATACATAATCCCCCAATGATCTGGTTTTTTTCCAATAGGATCTGAGAGTTGCAAATCTATTAAGGAAATTTGTTTTGTTCTCGCAGCAGGCCTAAGTGCCACTCTAGCCGGGTCTAGAGAGACTGACCTGCAAACAGGCCTTCTGCTCCTCACTCTCCGTGCCCAGTTCCTGCACTTGGACAGAAGCTCCAGCCCAGGGCTGTGCACGTGGATCATCCTCTGGGAGCCCGTTTAAACCTGGAGGGGCCCTTGCAGAGCCGCAGCTCCCTCCCGCCCCCTCCCTCCTCCTTCCCTGGACCTGCTGAGTGAATCACCCATCACACAGAGATGCCAACTTCATACCCTGCTGGGGAAACAATATGAAGAAAAAGACATCAACTCTTCCAAGAGGCTATTGCGTTGGTGACATCACTAAATAGTTGTTTGGGTTGGTGGCCATGACTTCAGGCCTGGCTGGATCCAGGTGACCGACAGGGGCTCGAGGCTAACATTTTCAGCTAAGGAACCCTGTCAGAAATAAAACTTCCCTTTCCTGTAGTTATGGCATAACCTGAGATGGTCCTCATTGGCCCTGAGAAGCTCCCTTGCTTCTCCCTGAACTATGATCCCTGTGGACAGAGGACAGCTGGGGGGCTCTGTTTGGCCAGGCTAAGGTCACTTTGTTATTTCTGGTTATAGGGTGTATTTGTTTGTTACTGTTGCTGGAACAAAGTACCAAAAACTAGGTGGTTTAAAACAACAGAAATTGCGTGTCTCACAGCCCTGGAGGCTGATGTCTGAAACCAAGGTGCCGGCAGGGCAGTGTTTCCTCCAAAACCCAGATGGGAGGAGCCACCCTTGTGTCTTCCCACTCAGGTGCTTGCTAAGGTCTTTGCTGTTACAATCCTTGGTGCTCACGCAGCTGGTGTGTCCCTGTGTCTCTTTACCTTGTCTCCCTCTATGCATGGCTGTGTCCAAATTTCTCCTTTTTAGAAGGACACAGTCACACTGGGTTAGAGTCCTCCCCAATGACCTCCTCTGAACATGCTTGCACCTGCAAAGACCCTATTTCCAAATACAGTCACACACACAGGTGCGGGGGCTAGGACTTGAACATGTATCATTTTGGGAGGGGCAAGTCCAAGCCACGATGGGGTGGGAAAAGCTAAAGCCCACGTATGGGTATGATGACAACAGCACTTTCCTCATTGATTTGAGGTAAGGAGCCAATGGCAAAGCCCATGGAGAGTTCAGGGTGAACACATGGTCAGCAGTTGTTTCTGCTTTTATGATAACTTCTGCAGTGGAGTCAAGCCATACATAGGACACTTGTGCACACTCAACTGTATGTACAGAGAGAGAGAGAAATTTAAATAAATTAAAGGAATTAAACAACAGGGGCATTTCTGCTCACCAGTCCACTTAGAGAGAGAACACCCTGAATGAGAGGAAATGGGAACAGAGCCTTTGCTGTTCCCCAGCCAGCCTTGGTGTCCAGCACCCACACAGGACACGTCCCACTACCGGGTGGAACCGAGTGTAGGGTGGAAAGATGTCCACACTAGATGCTATATACAACATGCCCCAAAGTGCCGGCAGCCACTTCACCTGGCACCCACCCTGAGAGCAGACTCCATGCTGAGGCTGGGTCACCCAGTGTGCTGGGTCATGGGGGATGGCTCCAGGGCACATCTGCAGTGAGAACCAGTGTCCACCCTCCCTCCCAGGTCGCTGAGGGCCCCCACAGTCCCTGACAGCATGTGGCTCACACCACCTGTGGCTCAGCACACACTAAACAGCACCTGCCCTGGCCTCAGATCCACCCAAATAAGCCAAGTCTGCTGACCGTGGTTAACAGATGCCACAACATGCCAAATGCCACGAGTCTCCAATCACTTTACTCTCACTTTGGTGCCTGTCTATTGTGGAGTGGTAACAGCCAGTCTAAGACCAGTCCCACCCCATAGACCTCCCTTTGAGGAGCAAAGTGTCCTGTCAGGGTGACTTAAGGGATATTCAGAAGAAATCTAGGCTGAATGGGATGTCCACCTCCCCTCACTCCTAACCCCTACCCAAGAAGGGCCCCTCTTGGTGGGAAAATCCACATTCCTCTGCGAGTCTTTCTTCCAGCTCCCTCACCATCTGGCCTCTGTCCTTAACCTCCTCTGTAACCCCCAGCGTGTCCTCCAGCCTGGTCATCCCAGGCCCTGCCCCTGCCAGCAGACTCACTCCTGCAGGCACGACTTTGCTCTTTTCCATCTGTCACAGCCAAACCTGACCAGACCTTGCTTTGTTTCCTGGGGCCTCGAGTTTCAGAGAAATAAAATAACGGACAACTTGCTCCTTCCAATCAGCACTTGGATCCTAACGGGCAAGGCTGGGAGGCGCATGAGGAAGAGGAGAGGGTGAGGATGGAGTCGGCCCTCACAGGAGGAATCCAGGTGGGTGTGAGGAAAATGCCGACAGCCAGCGAGGACGGCTACAGCAGGTGAGGACAGCCAGGACGGCCTCTCAGGGTACCAGGGACGCCTCATCCCCAAACCAGAACACACAAAGACCATAAGTTTTCCGTTCCTCTTCAAATCTTCCTCTTCTCGCCATTCGCGGTAGTAACTGAAGAAGTTGGTGGCTAGTAATCACCAGGCATAATGCCGTTGGTGAAACAAGCTGTCCTGCACATGCACACACATCCGGGCCACTCAGTTCTGACTACTACTGCCCGGAGGCCTCCACGGGGTTCCTGGGCATGTCCTGCTTTGCCGACCTCCTGGACAACTGGGGCCATCGATGACACTGGATGGCACGGTACACTTTTGTCCTCCACACGTCACACTTTGCAAGCACTCTTGATACACGTTGAATGAGCACAACTCGGCTGTCCATCGACAGATGACTAGATAAACAGAATGCAGCATATCCATACAATGGAACATTATTCAGCCTTACAAAGGGAGGCAACCCTGACACATGCCACAGCATGGATGAGCCTCAAGGTCATTATGCTCGTCACATGCATGTGCATAAGCCAGGCACAGAAGGACAAATACTGTGTGATTGCACTTGTATGAGGCACCTAAAACAGTCAGATTCATAGAGACAGAAAGTAGAACAGGGCTTGTCAGGGGCTGGGGCAGGAGGAGAGGGGGGTTGTTGTTTAATGGGGACAGAGTTACAGTTTGGGATGACGAGAAGTTCTGGAGATGGACAGTGTTGATGGTAGCACAACAAAGCGAATGTGCATAATGCCTCTGTACGCTTTTTCAAGTGGTAAAAATAGTAAATATTTATTATATATTTTACTATAATAAAAAAAGTTGAATGAACAAACACACAGTTGTGCAAAGTCGGTCTGCGCAGTCGCCGAGCGTGCAGCCCTGTCCTAGGAGCCGCAGGGCAGCTGCAAGGTAGTTTCTGTCCTCCAGGGGCTGATGTTCCAGTGGAGGGCACGGAAGGAGGCGAATAAACAAACACGAGCAATAATTCCAGGTAGTTCTAAGTGCGCTCTAGAAAAGCAAGGCCAGGTGAGGGGCGACAGGGGGTGCTGGGATGGGAAGGCCAGGAAAGTCCCCCCCCCCCCACCCCAAGAGGTGAGACCTGAGCAGAGACCCAGTGACCTCCATGATCGAGGGACGTGTGATCTGGCCCCAAGGCTCTGGGGCGGGGAACATTCAAGAACAAGAAGACTGTGCCTGGATTTGATGGGGACGGCACCCGGTAGGAGGAGATGAGTGTGGAGGGGAGCGAGGCCAGACGGTGGTGGCACCTGTGAGCCACAGGGTGTTACCAGCTGCAGTTCCGAGGGTGGCGGGAGCCACTGGAGGGTGTGGGCACGGAGTCTTGGAACCACAGTGCTGCATGCACACACTTCTCCCTGCTCCTGTTTGGAACCTCTGCTACGGGAGGAAGAGTGAAGGGACCCGGGGACACATTCTGGGAATGGTACAGTGTTCACAGAGGACAGTGACGGCATGGGCTGGCGTGCAGGAGAGGAGTCGGGAGGAAGTGGCTGGATCACGATGTGGTGCAGAGTTAGAGCCAGCAGAACCTGAGGGTGACGTAGATGTGAGGTATGAGGGAAAGCAAGGAGTCGGATACTCCGACAGCTTCCGACGGGTGCTGTTCTCTCGAGTGGGGGAGCCGACTGGACGTGCGAGGACTGAGTCTGGCCAGGCACCTGAGTGGGGCTGTCGTGCAGGAAACCAGAATTGGAGTCTGGCTGAGGATTTTCAGGTGCTGCATGAGGTGGCAGTCATAATTTAAACCCATAGCAGGGGAGAGATCACCTAGGAAATGAGGGTGTGTAGAGGCAGGACCCAGCCCTGGGGGTCTTCAGGGTTAGGATGCCATGTCCCCTCCTCCTCCCCCCGCCATGTGCTGCCATAAGTAGTCCCTCCG
>CM052437.1:70764367-70838811 GCA_028533085.1 Varecia variegata | reverse complement strand
TTTTTTTTTTTTCCTTAACAATACAATTAGGATTACACTTTTATATCAGTGTGCATAGATCTGGTCTATAGACCCTAGCTACCTGTGGCTACATTTAAGTTAATTAAAATTAAATAAAATTTAAAATTCAGTTCCTTAGTCCAGCAGCCATACTTCAAGTGGCTCGTGGCTGTTACACTGGACAGACAGAGAACATTTCCATCGTCCCAGCAAGTTCCGTAGGACTGCACTAGTATAGATAATTCTTCTTAGCGAATGTGCCCTAATCTACAATATGGATGCGGAAGAGTTAGGAAAAAAAATATTTTTTTCTAGCCTTCAGTTCAGGGAAAAGAACACATTAGTGAGCAGATCTTTCATGTGAAAAAGTAGGTCAGTCACAGCAGACAGCTTCTCCAAGGGGCGGAAATCAATTCCGCGAGAGTCTGAGGTGGCAGCGAGGCATTTAGGGCTCAAAGACTTCTCTGCAAATGGTTGTTTTGCCTTTGCTTTTAGGTTTGTGGATTCCCCTGCCACATTTGTCATCTCCAGACTGTAACAGCACCTCTCCAACCCCAGTGTTTTCTTGACGGCCTCAAAGCCTCTCCCTGCCCGCTCCTCGCTCAACCGTCCTCCCTCCGAGGTGCTGCCTCCATATTCATGGGGCTTTGCGCATCCGCCGCGCTAAGTGGTTTGGGGATGTATTCCGAGGGGGTGTCATTTATTCTACGGTTAGAGAATTAATATTGATGAGGGCGCCTCATCAAGAGAGTATAGCTGCCTGTCCCCTGTACCCAGCACAGACCTGATGATAGCATTTAATGCTCCCTGGGAAGGAACACAGTGTTTTTAAAATATTCCAGACACCCCCTCATATTTTTGCAGGCATCAGAATTGCCAAGTTCTTGTCTATAGGTACTGAATTCTCAGGCTCTCACTTCACACTGAGAAACAAAAGACACTGGGCACAGTGAGAAAGGAAGAAGACACAAGTGAGGCTGACTTATAACTAAATATTTAAATAAATTGCAATAAAAACTCTAGCCCACGCAACAAAGCGAGACTCTGTCTCAAAAAAAAAAAAAAAACAAACAAACAAAAAAAAAAATTCAAAGAGTTTGGATGGGTACTGTGTTGAATTTTTAGTTAAACTAATCATGCTTATGTAGTTTAACTGCCCTCATTTGTTCGTTATCCATTCATTCCATAAATACATGTTGTTGCCTACCCTGAGCCCAGTGCTGGGGACACCACAGAGAACAGGACAGGTGTGTCTCTGGCCCTCAGGGCGCTTCCCAGTGTTGGAGAGGACAAGCAACCAGGAATCTCCCTGGGGGGTTCACTGCCATGGTGGGGGAAGCCCAGCACCTCCTGGGAGTGTTTGGGAGGGGAGCTAACCAGGGGCCTATTGATAAGCATTTTTCTGGGACGTCTACTTCACCATGAACCCAATCGTGTGGAACGAACTATAAGCTGTCTCTTCTCACTCCCACTTTGCAGAGGGCAGGGTAAAAATGAGTCCTCAGTACCAGAGAAACGGGATAAGGAACTTGAATCTTCTTCCCAATTCTATCACTGCCTGGCACTGGAACAAGAATAAGCCAGAGTTGTGCCATTTCTTTTTCTTAGCATAAGACTCTTCTTAGCGTAAGGTTCCTTCAGATCTGGTGCCTTCAGCGAGAGGTTAGTGGTGGACTCAGGGGCTCAGTAAACATTCTTGAGCTGTAATCAAACTGCTTTCCATGTGTCTGAGTACGTCTTTAGATTATTGAAAGTCTATGACCCCAAAAAGACTAAGAAGCAGAGATCTATGTACCTGAGGTGTTTGGAAACAACACGCTCAATTCTTCAAAGTATTTTTTCCAGTCCATCATGGGTTGGTGCAGAACACTTGGCCCAGCCTGGGGCTGGGGAGGAAGTGAGCGTGGATGGAAAGGGTGCAGGGAGCATTAGCACCTGGGCCCAGCCCTGGGCTCTAATCTGAATGTGCCGAGGACCCCGTGAAGGCACACACACTCCAAGAGCACCTGCCACCCACCCGTCCAGGTGCCTGTGGGGGAGGCCCTAACTTTGCAGGCAGACCTGCTCTGTTAGGCACCTTGGTCACTTCACACACCCTGTCTTGTGTCATCCTCAAGACAAGGCTCTGGGGTCAATAATATATCCACCCTTTTACAGATGAGGAAACTGAGGTTTAGAGAAGTAGTGAGTTTACCAAGATTCTATAACTTGCCAATGACTGGAGACTTCAACTCAGGCCTGTCTAATGCACCATGCTCGACTTGGCCTTCACATTAGAAACACAAGGAGTGCATAAGCTCCCAGGCTGACCACAACTACAGACCAGTTAAATCAGAATCTCTGGGGGTGGGACCCAGGCACTGGGTGATTGCATTGTGCATGCACCATATTCCATATGTTTCTCTACAATGCAACCAATATTCTTATGAACCACTTCAGACAATGAGCAGCCTTCTGCAAATTAGTTTTCCAGGCACCGATTCCAATTAAGGACTGTCAGTGCCTTTGAAAGGCTAGCACACTCTGATGGAGTGATGTACAGTGGGCATTGTGGCATCCAGGCACCCGTCCCTGAAGTCTGTGCCAGTAAAGATGACCACTGTATTGCCCGGGGTTCTCTAGAGAAGCAGAGCCAATAGGAGATATACATATCCCTAGAGACATATTTATTATAAGGAATTGGCCCACGTAATTATAGATCTCCCATCTGCGAACTGGAGACCCAGGAAACCCAGGCAGTGTAGTTTCAAGGCCTGGGAGCCAGAGAACCAATGGTATAGATTCCAGTCCAAGTCCAGAGTACTGAGAACCAGGAGCACCAACGGCAGGAAAGACCCATGTCCCAGCTCAACAGTCAGGCAGAGAAAGAATTCAGACTTCCTCTGCTTTCATGTTCGTAGGCCCTGGATGGATTGGATGAGGCCACCCACACTGGGGAGAGCCTCCGCTTTACTCAGTCCAACTCAGTGCTCGTCTCTTCCAGAAACACCCTCACAGACACCCAGAAATCATGTTTAACCAGCTCTCCGGACATCCCACCACCCAGTCAAGTTGACACAGAAAATTAACCATCACAATCACAGTGTAAGGAGTGACTGAATCAATGGGCGACAGCCTCTGACATCTTGGAACACAAGCTCTTATTCTCACGGCCGTGAGCACCCAGCGAGTCTAGAACCCGTGCAGGCAGTGGTCAGGAGGTGGTCAGGAGATGCCACGTAAAGGAACCGTTTGTTTGTTGCTTCCCTGAAGTCTGCTACTTAATGATCAAGAAGAGGCGCCAACCTGACGGAGAGTGGGAGGAGGACAGAGAAAGGGGTCCTCTTCTCGGGGGCCAGGTATGAGTGTAGGCTGGCTATGAGCTGTTAGCAGGGAGAGAGGTGGTGGGGATTGGATCAGAAAAATAATTCAAAGCAATTCCCAGCCCAGATGCACTAGAAATTGCTTGAATGAATGCCAGTTCCATTTATATCATCCCAGAGCGTCTCAGACGCTGTGTCTGTCACTAGAGGGGGTGTTAACTGTCAGGCAGCCAGAGTAAAGGAGTGGACCCCACTGATGGGGAGAAGGCATCCACACAGAAGAAAGGGCTGGGCGGACCAGGATGAGGATTGCAGGAGAGGAGCCACAGGCACTGTGGCGCTGCTCTGTGCACAGGCGTCCGGACCCTCAGAGTCTTCTTCGTCTCAAGGAACATTGACAAACAGCCCTGTGAGGCAGGATGTACTCTCCTCCCTTCACAGCCGAGCAAGCCAACATTCAGGACCGCCAACACTGAGCCCAGAGCCACAGAGCTGCGAGCACCGGAGCAGGGATTTCCCCAGACCTCTCTGAATTGGAAGCTCACGCACTTTCTATTCCACATTTCTGAGTTGGTGGCCCCTGAAAGCAGTCCCACCCCTGCTAACTTCGGCGCTGCTTGGAACTCTTGGATAAGCAGCTAGCCACTGTCACAGTGGGCTCTGAACTGCCGGGCGTGTGTCTTCGAGCAGCACACAGCCCTGCGTGCTGCCCAATGCCAGTCTCTCCTGCTGGATCATTTTCTCACAATTGGCTCCATTTCATCTTAAATTGCTCAAAATAAGGGCAGAGCTATTTGACGGGGAAAATGAAATGAATCCTACATTGCAGATTTCTATCTCCGTGCTACAAAGAGCTACTATGTAGGATAGGCAATGAAGGCAATCTATTGTTTATCATAATAAGTAGACACAAGCGCCCATACTGACTTTCAGCTGAACGCCTGAGAGCTTATTATCACATTCTCAAAAAAATTCTGGAATCCTGCCACTTGGTCATTTGTAAGCTGAGACAACTATACAGATGTTTACAGGTCAAAGCACATGAGGGAAGACACAGAATGTGGAGGGGATGGTGCCGTGGAGATGGTCCGAGGTATTATTTGAGAGTTTGCTGTGTGCTTTGCACCCTCCCAGCCAAAAGAGGGGGCGTGGGGCTCCCACTCTGTGGATTTGGAGACCGAGGCTTATGTAGGCTAGGTCACACAGCAGGTTAACAGCACAAGATGCCAAGTCAGGCTGCTTTCCGCCTCTGTAACTGCCCTCACCCAAAGTCTGGGATGAGCTCAGGCTCCTCAGGAGCACCTAGGTGCATGTTTTGGAATGGAAGGGGCATCAGGGCTCAAAGAGTCCATCTCTGTAGCAGGAAGCAACTCCAAGTCACCTGGCACAGTGGCAGGGTTTCAGGGGTGACCGGAACCCACCACCTCCGCAGCACTGGCCTCACATGAGGCATAACCTGCTGCTCTTTACAGAATCCACCTTCACCCACTGAATCTCACATCCTATCAGTGACAGGGAAGACCCTGTTCCTTTGCTCACTTGCTTTCACTGCCCCTCTGCTGCTCCAAAGGCTATTTCTTACAGTGTGGACTTCAGCAGCCCACGAACCAGGCCTTCAGCTCGGACGCTGCCGCTCACCAGCTGTGTGCCCTTGGACGAGGTAACTGACTTCTGTTTCCACATCTGTAAAATGGGTTTCCCTGCAGGTTAAATGAGGCCATCGGGACAAAGGAGGCAGTGCAGCACAGCTGCAAGGGACTTGGATCTAGAGGGAGCTCTTGTGGCCTCCGTTCCCCATTTGCAAAATGGGGGTGGTAATACTTGCCTCATAATGTTGTGGGAGTTTGTAGGTTACTACATATAAAACTCTTATTGGCACACAATAAATTCACAGTCAATGTTGCTTTTGCTCCCAGGAGACAGCTGGCAAGGTCTAGAGACATTTCTGGTTGTCGTGCATGGGGGTGGAGATTGCTACAGGAATTGAGACAATAGAGCCCAGGGATGCTGCTAAGTGCACATCTTCACTACACAGGACAGCCCACAACATAGCAGTGCCTGGTCCAAACTTTCAGAGGTGCCCAGGTTGAAAAACTTGGCTGCTGGGGTGGGGCCGAGGGATTCCCAGACCTTATGAGCAAGGACGGCCCTGCTCACCCAGTTGAGAGGCAAAGGCATTTTGGGCAGATTAGCCTTAATCCAGAGTGGCAACATTTGAACTGAGGGACCCGCGCCTTCAGGCAGAGGGTTTTTGCCAAGAAGGTGGGGGGGGGGGGGCTGCTGCTCAATTTCTGAATCAGGAAAACAACCGAGAACCCCTCAGAGGGAACCAGAAAACTCCACCCATCTTCCAGCTGACCTCAAACTAGCCAGGGGTCCCAGATGAGCACGGTACAGCCAATCCGAGCTTGTCTCTCCCCATGCATTACTTACTTTGTAAAGCCTCAAAGTCCTTCCCTGGAGGACAGAGAGACAGGAGAGGTCCAACCCCCATTTGAAAGGGCTCACAGAATGCCCATCACGATAGAGAGGAAAAGAAAAAAAAATATGAGCTCTATAAAGAGAAAATTCTAAAGGTAGAGAGAAAATTACTAAGCATTTCCAGAGAGGAAAAGCAGGTTACCTGCTAGGATTAAAACCTATGCTCTTGGTCTGGGCATGGTGGCCCATGCCTGTAATCCCAGCATTTTGGGAGGCTAACATGAGAAGATTACTTAAAGCCAAGAGTTCAAGACCAGCATGAGCAACATAGTGAGACCCCACCTCTACAAAAACTCTAAAAATTAGCCAGGTGCAGTGGCATCTGCCTGTAGTCCCAGCTACTTGGGGAGCTGAGCCCAGGAGTTCAAGGCTGCAGTGAGCTATGACCACACCACTGCACTCCAGCCTGGGCAACAAAGAAAAACCCAGTCTCCAAAAAACAAAAACAAAAACCCCATGCTCTCTACTGAGAGAGGCTCATAAGCACCAATACAGTAGCTGGTATTTACATAGATGGTCAGAAAATAATTGACGGTCACATTGGTAGTAAGAAGGAAAGATGAGCCCATTTTTCCATCCATCCTGCCCGAACCCAAGCAACAGGGACAAACATGGAGACTAATCAGGTCAGGCTTATTGGTGGGGCATTCACCAAGAAGGGGAAAGATAATGTGATTACAGGGTTTGGGGGGTTTGGGTGAAATTTAAATGCAGTCATGTTTCCATAAGCTCAGAGCAAAGCAGTGCTGGTGGTGTAGGACGGTGATTGCTAGTCACTGTGATTTGAGTGAATGAGGTTTCCCTGTAAGAAAGCAGCTGTCGTTCTGACATGTCACAGCTTTAGCGTGTCCTTGGGAAGAGCACTGGTAACTTCCCATCTGGCTTAGTCTGTTTCTAGTATCCCAGACCCATGAGTGACCAGGCAGATTTGTACTTTCTCAGTATGAGCTCACCAGATCCACTCGTGTCCCCTCTCTGCCCTGCTCTCTGCCCTGAGGCTGACCTGTAGGAACCACATCAAGGGTTCCCATGCCCCCCTCTGGCCCGGGTTCTGGTTAGGATAGATCCAGCAGGACGTGGGAGGAGCGAGGGGGATGGGCCAGGGTAGCGGTCCCAGTGTCTGCCTCTGGCAGCCACCTAGAGATGGCTGTGTCCCCCCTCTACAGGTGGGCACTCTGCATACCCCTCTCCTGCTGGGCTCGGGCACCCACGCTCTCACGTTGTCTCCCAGGGGGGCTAGAAGCTGGGCTGCTACCAAGCAAGAACCACCCTCACTCACACCTTCATCACTGGTCTCTGTGTAAGGAAACCTCCTTGACTTATTCGAGTCTGAGTGTGCCATCTGTTTCCTGTTTCCTGATACAGGTGGCATATAGATAAAGCTTATCTATATAAGCTTTATCTGGGGCCCACACCCAGGGCAGCCTCCCAGCACTACTGTCGTGTAGGACTGTCCCCCATCCTATCCTCAAGGTTGCTTCCGGGAATCCCGCCTTCCTCCTGAGCCTTGACCCAGCTCTTTGCAAAACGCATTTTTCGATTCAACATTTTAGTCCTCCCACTGAGTTTCAGCCTTAATGTGGAGCCACTTTAATATAAAAGACTTGTCAGGGGAAATGCTGTCATTCCCACAGCACATTTCTGGAGGAGAGCCTTGATTCATCCGTTTATAATTCTCTGGGGAGACGGGAACCAGATAAAATGGCCCAGTTCTGCCTTTAGAAATTCCTGCCCTGCCGCAGCCTGACGAGATCATCTGAGACTTTCGTGCAGCCTCATGGTGGGTTTTCCTCCTTTGGCAGCAACCATTCCCTTGCAAGCAAATTGTGAAGGACTCATTAGCTACTCCTCATAGGAACAACCGGCCAGGGAACCCGTAACACTGCACTGCCGGTCACAGTGTGCTCAAACAAAGCCCTGCGCGAGCAATCGTCACATCCCCATGGCCAGCACGTGGCTGCAGAAAGTGGTCAATAACTAACACAGGGCAAAGTGAATTTTTACCCCCATCTTTTTCAGAAGAGACTCAAACAGATTAGACAATTTGCCCAAGACCACAAAGCTAGTAAAAGGCACCTCAAGGCTGCTAACTCAGGCCTCAGGACTGGTGACACTTCCTGCGGGGCCCCATATGCAATGCGCTTGCTCAGTCAAGGTCCAGGACTAAACTTCGCAGATGTCATGGTGCAAGGCTGCTATTGCCCAGAGAGACAGACAGAGCATTGGTACCAAGGAGGCCTTTGTCTCAGCCCCTCAGCCCTGAATTCAGGAGCCGGCTTGTTCTATTGGGTCTGAGTGTGTAGATCCAGATTCAAGTAGATCTCTTGGGTCACCCAGTCCAAGAGCTCTGAGATCACTGCGAGTTGTGAGTAGGTGCCTCGTAAGACACTGCACTGAGATAATGCGTGAAAAGTGGATTTTAGTCAATTAAATTTGGGCAGGACAACATACTGTGCCCCTTAGCAATCTATAATGCACACTGATGTGCTGAAGGCTCTGAGAAGTAACCTGCTTACGTAGTTCAACCTAGCGTTTCTCAAGCACATTACACCAGAAAATTTTTTCCCGTCTTTACAACACACTTTGGGAAACACTAACATTAGGTCAATCCCAGGGGCTTAAATCAAATTAAGATCCTGAGGTAGAGTCACCATTTCCCCCTCAAAGTTGGCACAATGGCAAGCAATTCAGCACAGGAAATTTCCCTACAGAATTTTCTTAGATGGAAAACTATAGGCTGCAAGAAAGTCTGGGTCTGAGGAACTCCTTCCTCCTACTATTTCAAAGTCTAAAGTTATGCGTACTCAACATATAAGGGGCTCTAGCAACAAGCATTTCATATGTCCCTGAATTTTTCAGTTCAATAATCAGATCATGTCAGTTTCCCTCACCACAAACTTAGGAAAATGCAAAATTAAGTGATTGCTAGTCACTCCCTAAAATGCCACACAGCTAGAAAAGATAAAGCGGTGGAGGTCAGAGAAGGAAACACAAGTGGTTGGAAACTGCTATGGGGAAGTCACTTCCCCTCGTGCGGGACCCTGCAGGGGCTGGACTCTTCTCTCACCTGCACTGGCAGAAGGCCATCGGCACCAGCAGATTCCATTCTAACGTCGCTGCCCCTCCAAACAACTGCTCAGCCTTCTCCATCTCCGTCGCCTCCGTTCTAGTTCAGAGCTTCCCTGTCTCTTACCTGGACACTTCTGCTAACCCCCAGCTGGCCTCCCTCCTCCCTTCTCTCTCACATCTCATTTCCCTTGCACCCTCTTGCAGAATTATTTTTCTGATGATTGAAAGTTCAAGTCACTTCTAGGCTCAAAAGCTTCTTAGCCAGGTATTTAAATTTTCTACAATTTAAATTAAACCTTTTCAACCTCTTTTGCTAAGATGTGAGTGTACACCTCCACAAGTTGAACTTGCCATTTCCAACACGGGTCTTGAAATTCTGAGAGCTCTGCGTGGCTCTTGCTGTTTCCAAGCAGCATGTCTACTTGGTTCCCATCTTTTAGATCCACCTACAGCGCTGGCACCTCCATGCTGGGGCGATCCCTTCTGGATCACCTTAACCAGAAGCAATCTCGCCCTGTTCTGATCACCGACAGTGCCTCGCAGTACCTGCTTTATAACTCTTACCACTTTCTTCATCGTATTTATTTACCCGCATGTGTCATCTCTTGTGCTGTACTGTAAGATCATAGGATAGGGGGATCTTTGCCTAGTTTATTTTCCCATTCCCCTCTCTATTCTATTTCCTATATATGCCTTATATATAGGAAAAACTATAAATATTAGTGAAATTAAAACATAAAAATATTTGTGTTTCTGTCAATATCCTTCTAAAATCTAAGTGTGATTGTTCTAAAAAGTATATACCAGCTATCTCTTTGGAAATCCTCAGTGCCTAAGAAAATACAATTTAATATTACAGGATGAATCTCTATTCATTCTGACTGAATATATTCACCCAGGGACAAGCACAGTGGATCCCTTCCCTGTGTGCCCTAGCTAATGGTGAGAATAGCAGGTCCCGCGGGACTTTAATCTGTGCTGGGGAAGGGACTGACCAACAGCAGCAGCCGTACCTGCTTGAAGTCAGATAGACATCAGGTAGACCACAGCGTCTTACCTGAGCAAATGAGGATGAAGACAGACTTCCCGCCTTCCTAGTTCCTCTGGGTCTTTAGAAGGTGTGCAAGGATCTAGAGCATTAAAAACCACATTCCTGGCGTAGTTCAGCTGTGAATCATGGGTTCACAAAGGTGCTCTGTGAAAAACATGGTGCAAAGAGGGAGAATGATAGGTAGAAAATGGTGGTCACCCCTTATTAGGTGTGTTGTACAACAGGACAAATTCGGGCAAGAAATAAAATATCTGTATTTTAGATGTGTGAAAAGTTCAGTTCCTTATTATGAATTTTTCTGCATGGTCTCTGGAATGAATTGTTTGTCCTATGTTCATCTGCCTAAGTGAGGAACAGGGTGCCCCAAATTTTGGTATAGTTAGCTTCATCTCTGAAAGGTATTTTTTCTCTCATTTGAGAGCAGTTTTTGCAGTTGACCAGACTGATTCTCAGATAATAGCTGGTGAAATTCTCACATAATCTTCACAGACATACTTTTCTCCTTTTGTTATTATTCTGTCAATAACATTTGGCAGGGGGAAATGAGAATTTTCCCATTTCCCACTAAACATCATTAGAGAAGGATTTTCCACTTTGTTAACAGACATGATTTTGCCTTATAAAAAGTTCTTATTTTTCCTGGAACCAAATGACACTCTAAGGTCTGCGAACTTTTTTTTCTTTTTTAAAGTCATGTACTGTGCTGGCCAAGTTTGTTTGTGTTTTTCTTTAGAAGATTACATCATTTTCTTCAATTCAGTACAAATCTCTATCGAAATAAGATTTAAAAATTCAGACCAGACAAAAAGCAATGACATCAGCCCACTTTACTTTTATGATAAGCTGTATCATTTTACTGCTTAAGGTACTGATCATACAGGAAATTATGCAAGAGGATAATAACAATATGGAATATATTTACATTTTGTGGATATTGATTTTGTCTCCTTTTAGAAAATGCTTTGAGCAAATTTTATATCAACAAACAAATTGGAGGCAGGGGCACGGTGACTCACACCTGTAATCCTAGCAATCTGGGATGCCGAGGTGGGAGGATGGTTTGAGCTCAGGAGTTCGAGACCAGCCTGAGCAAGAGCGAGATCCCATCTCTACTAAAAATAGAAAGAAATTATATGGACAACTAAAAATATATGTAGAAAAAATCAGCCGGGCATAGTGGCGCACGGCTGTAGTTCCAGCTACTCGGGAGGCTGAGGCAGAAGGATCGCTTAAGCCCAGGAGTTTGAGGTTGCTGTGAGCTAGGCTGACGCCACGGCACTCACTCTAGCCCGGGCAACAGAGTGAGACTCTGTCTCAAAAAAATAAAAAAAAAAAAGGAACAAATTGGTAAATAATTGATTTAACAAGTTACCAGCTACCTTGATATCTAATAACCAACATTGATTTTGTACTAAGTATTAGCATTATGAAGATGAGGGCTGTCAGTAATTTGGGGCTTATGTGCTGAAAGTAATAAGTTTCTACTTTGCTATTTTTCTTTTTCTGCACAAATATGTTGGCTGGTTTCACAGGCAGGTGACCTATGTAGTCACACATGGCCCTATGCTCAGAAGGGCCCTCTTGGTGTGATGCTCTGCTGTTATTGTCTTGAAATTCTTAATAACTTTATTTCTGAGCTTGTGGTTTGTATGTGAAGTTTGCAGTTCTAATTTTCATAACGTCATCAACTAGCAATGTTGAGTATCTTTTCATATGCTTATTTGCTATCCCTGTATCTTCTTTAGTTAAGTGTCTGAATTGACATTTAACAATATTGAATCTTTCATTCCATGAACACAGTATATTTTTCCATTCATTTAGGTCTTCTTTAATTTATCTCTTCAGTGTTTTGTAGTTTGGCATACTAATTCTACACATAATTTGTTAGATTTATACCTAAATCTTTTGGGGGGGTTTATACAATAGAAATTTATTTTTCATAGTTCTGGAGTCTGGGAAGTCCAAGATCAAGGTGCCAGCCAATTTGGTTCCTGGTGATGGCTCTTCCTTATACCTTAGTCTTTTATTTCTTTTGTTGCTATTGTAGAAATTTTTAAAATTCAAGTGCCAATTGTTCATTGTTGGTTTATAGGAATATACTTGACTCTTACATATTGATGTTGTATCCTGCAACCATGCTCACTTCCTAGTTTTTGGAACATTTTTGTAGAATCTTGGGAATTTTCTACTTAAATAATTATGTCATATCAAAACGGAGGTATTTTTATTTCTTTCTTTTTAGTATGTATCTTTATTTTCTTGTCTTGCTACACTGGCTAGAACTTCCTGTACAAAGTTGGATACTAGTGATGAGAAAAAACATCCTTGCCTTGCTAATCTTAGGGGGATAGAATTCAGTCTCTCACTATTAAGTGTGACGGCAGATGTAGGTTTTTCACAGATGTCTTTCATTGAGTTAAGAAAGTTCCCTTGTATTCATGGTTTGCTGAGAGTTTATATCATGAATATGATATCTCTACATAGTTAGTATGTAGAGATAACATAAAATCAATGTTATCTCTACATACTAACAATAATTAGAAAAAGAAATTTTAAGAAGTACCATTTACCATAGCACCAGAAAACCTCAAATTTGTAGGGGTAAATTTAACAAAAAATATGCAAAGCTCATACACTAAAAACTACAAAATAGTGATGTGAGAAACTAAAAAGGACCTACATAAAAAGAGAGATATATAATGTCGTGAATTGGAAGACTTAATATTATTAAGATGTAAGTCTCAGCCGGGCGAGGTGGCTCACGCCTGTAATCCTAGCACTCTGGGAGGCTGAGGCGGGCGGATTGTTTGAGCTCAGGAGTTCGAGACCAGCCTGAGCAAGAGCGAGACCCCGTCTCTACTAAAAATAGAAAGAAATTATCTGGCCAACTAAAAATATATATAGAAAAATTTAGCCGGGCATGGTGGCGCATGCCTGTAGTCCCAGCTACTCGGGAGGCTGAGGCAGTAGGATCGCTTAAGCCCAGGAGTGTGAGGTTGCTGTGAGCTAGGCTGATGCCACGGCACTCACTCTAGCCAGGGCAACAAAGTGAGACTCTGTCTCAAAAAAAAAAAAAAAAAAAGATGTAAGTCTCCCCAAATTGATTTTCCCCAATTGTCAAACTGATCTATATACATTCAACACAATCCCCATCAACATCCCAGCAGGGGTTTTTGTTTGGTATTTTGTTTTGTTTTTTGGTAGAAATTGACAAGCTTTTTCTAAAATTACATGGAAATGCAAAAGACCCAGGATAGCAAAAGTTACAGTAATAAAAACTGTGTGAAATTTGTGTTGTATATGGATAAACACATAGATCAATGCAACAAAAGAGGTTATATATGGATGGATGGAGAGATGGATGTATGAATGGATACATATATAAAGATATATAAAGATAAATATACACACACATATATATGTATATACTCAGACAGAGAGAGAGAGAGAAGTATAGTTAATAGATTTTTGACAGAAGTGTAAGGTAATTCAGTGAGAGAAAAGATTGTCTTTTTCAACAAATACTGCTGGTACAACTGGGTACCCATGTGGAAAAGCAATTACTCTGGCTGCAGAGTAGAGAAAGGATTACAAGGGTCAAGAGCAGATGAGGGAGCACCAATTAGCCATTACTTACAGGAGAAATAATGGTAGCTTTGCCTTCAATCTAGTAACTTCGCTCTAAAAATTTATTTTATAGATACTAAAAAATTGACAATAACCTAAATGTCTATCAATAAAAGACTAGTTAAATTGTAGTTTATGTCTATAATAGGATAATATGCAGCTGTTTAAAGAATAAAGAAGCTCTTTATCTTTGTGGGATGAGCACAAAGATAAATTCTTTAATTAAGAAAAAACCAAGGTGCACAATGGAGTAATGAGCTATATTAGTCTGTTGCTGGAAGGACACACAAGGACTTGGCCACGAGAGTTGACTAGGGGAGAGTCACAGGTCTAGGGTGCTAGGGTCGGGGGAGGCTTACTTGGCATTGCATACTCCTCCATACCTTTTGAATTTGGAGTTTGGTACCTTAGTATTTATTACCAATTAAAATACACTAAAAATTAAAATTACATTTAAAAACAATGACTTGATAGTAGATAGGACTAGGGTGATGATTGTGAAGACAGAAAGGGATGAATCAACTGCAAATGAAAATGAACAGGTGTTGAAATGAATTGAACACGTGGCTGTAGGAGAGGGTAGCGCCCAGGACAGTTGCTAGGGCTTTTATGGCTTGTGCAACTAAACAGTGAAATAGGGAATACAAGTTTGGTGTGTTGCAGGGGGCAGCGATGGTGGAGGGAGGGCAGGGAGGGACAAGATGAGGAGGAAAAATCATGAAAATGGATGTATCTAAGAGAGGATGCTGAGTGGGCAGTTCAACGTTCAGACAGGTCGAAAGCTCAGGGGAAAGGCCTAGGCTGGAGAAGCAAAGTGGAAGGCCCACGTGAACAGGTGGGAACTGATGCCAAGGCAGGAGTGCATGCAGTGATCTTCAGCCAGAAGAGGAGCTTCATCCTGGAAAAACATTTCAAGTAAGCAGAGCCAAAAACTGGCCTCAGTCACTAAACAAATAAACAATATCAACAGAAATGCAACTGAAAATGCTTCCAGAAAGCCTTGCTTTATCAAGTAATAATGACTCTGTGTAATAGCTAAGATAAATTATTGCTGAAATGTGTGTTTACCTGGAATTGAATGAAGTCACTTGCTTTAGTAATGACTAAAAATAAAGCAGCTAGAACTTGAGAACATTGTATCAAAATATTGAGGTTTAGATAAGTTGTTTATTGATAGCTATCTGTTAATGAGCTACCTGATCGTAGAGTCTTACCATTTGCATAGAAGAGAGCAAACGTCTCTCTGTTGCCTGGATCAGGAAGTTGTGCATCCACCGCAATGCGATGTGATGGGCTGAACATTAAAGGACATGTTAAAAGAAGGAACTCAGGGACCCAAATAACCTCGACTCATCTGTATTTTCAGCAGAATTGTTTAGCTGTAGTTTTCAAACTACTGCAAGCTGTGGGGAGCGAGGGTGGTGTGTGGAAACACCATGTGGTCACCAGGTCCTGTGGTTGGGAACAATAGGGACGTTTCTCAATCTCCCTGCCTTTTTGTTCCCACAGCCTGACTTCCCAGGTGTGTCTGAGGAAGC
The DNA here is from genome assembly GCA_028533085.1 of Varecia variegata. Lineage (NCBI taxonomy): Eukaryota > Metazoa > Chordata > Mammalia > Primates > Lemuridae > Varecia > Varecia variegata. Next base: position 70,823,743 of record CM052437.1, on the reverse strand, counting down.
TTCTTGGCTGTGTCATTTGCAAGACTTTGAATTCTCTGATAAGCAGCTTCCCTCACAATCAGCGCATCTGGAGGCCTTTTCTTCCTCCATCCCTGCCTTGCTACCTGCTCTCCCTGCTGATGTCCTCTCCCCTTGGAAAGGACACTTCTCCGCAATGCTTTGCAGGGAGCACTTCTGCCCAGTGGTTACTGAGTGGTTCCCCGGCATCTGGAAGCTGCTTTGTTTGAACAGCAGGACCAAATGTTTCCTGACCTGTAAAGGGGGCATGTGGTGAGTGCTGTCCCCTCACAGGGCCCTCCTGCTGCATGGATGAAATGTATTGCTTGGGAGGCAGCAACACCACTGCCAGCAAAGTCCCCCTACGTGTCCTCACAGTTCTGCTACGCTTCGCTGGGTGCATGGGTGGGGTTGGGGAATAAGAGAATTAAACCTCATTCAATGTCACTAATGTGCTCATTAGATCCAAAGCACTAATTACAGACTCCTAATCATCATTTGCTATTTTTCTGCAACATTTTAACCACTGCTTAAAAGCTCAGCTCTTCAGATAAAAGCCATCTTGCAAAATAAATGGACCATTAAATAAATTTATAAATTTCATGTCTCAGCCATGGTATCACTGTAAGTTAAACCAAAGATTCCAAGATACAAAAGAACTTGAGGTTCTATTTGAGTTGCTCCTGTGCCTATTTCTCTTCAAAGTGTGTAGTGATAATATTCCAATTTAACCTTTGCTTCTTGTGGTTAGAAAAGTTTAACGAACACGACATGTGTGTGTCTTCCCTAGGTGACCAGGAGATGGCGCCCAGGCTAACGTTGCCGATTACTGGTGCTCAGGACACGGCCTGAATTGGGAAAAAAGGAGGGAGAGAAATAATCAAGGCGTTGGGGGCGGGGCAGTTTAGAACAATGGTCTCAGGATCCCCTCCACATTTTGTTAGCCTCTTTTGTTTTGAGAGACTGCAAGAATAACAAGAGGAGCAAAACAGGAGGAAGGAGAAAGCTTAGGACAGGAAAAGACGAGGCTTGGCGACCTTAAACGGGGCGGCTGAAGCCGTCAAGGCAAGAGGGGGTCCCAAAGCCAGAGTTCAGACTCAATTTTGTCCGGAGCCACAGTCCACTCCCTGAACGACACGCACGTTTCTTTAAGACTGAGGGGTTACAGGGGCCTGTCTGGAATACAGCCAGGTACTCATGGAGGAAACTGGAATGCGGTGTAAGAGAGACTACAGGAAATAAACTGCACACCCATCCGTGTTTCTGGTAATATTTCACATCAGAGGTATTAGAAGTAAATGTCCCAACCCACGAAGAGTTGCCTCCTTGTTGGACAGTGGCAGCTTACACGGAAGACAGGAGAGTGGCTAAAAGAAACACATTTAGGTGGTGAGTGAAGTGAAAACTCAATGTCCCAACAAGCAGTGTTTTCCTGATTAAGCACAAGTCCCAGTGACTTTCCTGGTCAAGGAGAAAAATCCGCCACCTTCTTAAAGGCAAGGAGGGTCTGTGGTCCCAGCACCACTCCTCTGCACTGCCCTCAAGGGGGCTCTGGGTATTTCGTGTTGGCCTTCAGTCACAGCGGGTGTGTGGACAAATACAAGGTGAGGCATATTTTGCTACTGACCAGTTGTATTCAAATCTGCCAGTATTGTTTAGAAGTCATCTTATCACAAGCAAGAGGTTAATAACAAATAGTTGCTGAGTGTCCACTCCATGCCAGGCCCTGTGCTCCCACTCACATGCGTTTCCTTGTTCTCAGGACACCCTTCCATGCTGCCGGTGCAGGCAGAGGAAGGTGTAGGGCTCAGGGTTGCGCCATGTTGGATCCCAGCTGCCAGAGTCCCCGGCTATGTGCAAGTTACTCAGCCCCTGGGGACCCGCCTTCTCATCTGTCAACTGCAATTAATATGGCCTGTCTCATTTGTGGATTGAATGAGTTAAGGTTTCAAGGGCAGAGCTTACAGATCTGTGCTTCCAACAACCATTAGCTATTAATACATACAATAAGCCGGAAGCAAGTCCTTTCATTGCCGAGGAAAATTTCTTCCCCAATGGTGCATTCATGGTGTGTAATTTTGTCCTTGTTTTCCATAAAGCATTTCAAAGCACCTTCCTTAGGCCTTGTAATATGCCAGGGAAGCCGGTGCAACAGCAACTATGGCCTCCCCGTTTCAAAGTGGTGGGAATGGAGACACAGGGCTAGAGCGTGGCCTCTCCACATCTAGGCTACAATCTCTTCCAAAAAGGAGTTGAAATCATACTTACCATGACTGTACTTTATTTCATGTGCTAGAATCTTCTTTTGGCCCCTTAGGATCCACCCCTCATCCTTTTCCATCATACTCTGCCCCAGGAGGTATCCTGCGTGGCCTACATCAGTAGGGTGTCCATGACCTCTGGCTTCCGTTTGGCTTCAGTCAATAGGAAGCCCCTGAAGGAGATGGGGATGGGGTCGGGGGGCAGAGAGCGAAGTCAGGACATTTTTTTTACTTGGTCCCCTGGGCTGCCCGAGTTCCTGAACCCAAGGTTACTGCGCCTGTCGAGCCAACCTACACTATCCCGCTCTTTCCAGGCTCAGGCAGTTCCTCCCTCCTCTCATCCCCTCCAGGCTAGGGTGGTAATCTGTGTGGCTGCCACCATCCCCGGGACACTGCAGTGTCCTGTGTGTTTCTCCTAAAGTATCTTTATGTGAACAGACACTCCCGGAACAGTCCTACACTGAGGGTGGCAGGTTCCTTTGGGATCCTGTCTGATGCACTTGGATATTTCAGCTACTTCATTCCTGACAAAGAGAGTTGGCTCATTTGCGTTCCATCCTGGGCTCTGCCATTAATTGACTAAGTGTTTGGGCAAATCATTTAGGTTCTACTGGCGTTGGTTTTCTCATCGTCAAATGAAGGGATAAGCCTTATTCTTAATTATTGCTGCACTTAACAATCACTGGAGAGCTTTGCAACAATTAATTAAGCCCAAGTGGCTCAGAGTGGGACTTGGCCATAAGTTATAGCCCTAGTTTTCTTATGTTCGACCAAGTCAAGAAAATGTGGAGGGTACCATCTCCCACCAACAGCTTTGGGTCCTTATGTTCACTCACTGTCTATTTATTGAGCAGGGGAGAAGGCGGAACTTTACCTCTACTCTCTTATGGTCCCTGGCTGTGCCTGAGATTTAAATTGACAGAAGAGAGATTCACAGGAGGAAAGCACACAGATGTCATACAGGTTTTACCTGACACCTGAACCCTCATAAGGAAATGAAGACCCAAAGATGCAGTCAGAGCTGAACATATATATACAGACTGAATTGGAATTTTGGAAAAGTAACTAAATTGTGGAAAAGTAACTAAACTATTTGGGGAGGCTAAAGGAAGATAAGAATTACTTTAACAGGGTCTGTTTGTGCAGGATCCTCACCACTATGCCTCCCCATCGAAGAATATTCCTTTTCTCCTGGTACTGGGAGGGCATTTTTCACATGGGAGTTTTGGTCTCCTTTTTTTAGGAAGAAAAAGGGAGATTAGAATGCTCTTCTTGCATCTGTTGTTTCTCAAGTGCCTTTAGCTCGAAATAATCCTTCTGCCAAAGTGTCCTAGTTTGGAGCGGCCTGTCCTGCCACCCTCTTCAAGCTCTTGGCAGGCACAGTGTGAGGCATTTGCTACTATTCAGAACCGGGTGAGAGAGGGAGGAAGGCGTGTCAGGAAGCCATCCTATGGTGCTGGGACAATGCCTTTGGTAGGAAGGGATTCAAAAGGAACATACGGAGGAGAGAGTGCTTCAGAAAGCAGACAATCTACGAGCTAAGCTTCTGAGAAATCACCTAAAGGAGAGAAGAAGTAGGTGCAGACAGAACAGGACTAGCCCAGGGACGTGGGTGGAAGCGTGGGATGGCTGCAGGGAAGGCAGATGCCCACGGAGGCTGGTATGTGGGCTGAGGAGGCTGGGCCGGCTCCGGGCAGGCTGCAGACTCAGCCCCCAGGCAGTGCAGAAGGATTGCATTTGCTGAGGACAGTGACAGGATCACATTCAAGTGTTTGCTGCTGACCAGGGCTGCCATGTTTGGAGGGACTGGAGGGAAGAGAGAGAAGCACCATCTTTCAGACGCTGCTGCCCAAGTCCAGGTGGCTGAGGGCAGAGCTGGGCCAGAGCAGGAGTGTGGTAGAGAGGAGCGCGGGCCTGGCCCGAAGTTTGGAGTGAGAAAGACAGGAGCTGGTGCAGGGGGAGTGGGCGGATGAGGGGAGAGAGGCAGTTTCCACCGCACAACCCCAGAGAGAATGCTGTGTCAATAGGGGGCCCCTCTCCCCTGAGTATGTCAGCCAGGACAGACTGGATTTGCTAGGGGAGATTTTCACTTTCACAGGACTCTGTTTACCCGCTTTCTCCAATGTGGGTGGGAAGTTTGCCTGACTGAAACTCCTTTCCCCGCTGGGCTGTCACTACACCCTGACAGCTGACAGCTGCCTCTCCTGATCCTGAGGGCAGAGCCTGAAAGAACACAGCAGTCGTGGGCCCCAGATGCAGCCAGAGTCAGGAGCGGCTACTTGCTCTGGGTTTCCCAGGGGCAAATTAAGCAATGGCTTCTCCTGTACCTCAGTTCTCACCCAGCTATGAAATATGTCATTGGAATGGCCTCAGTCAGCCTGGACCAAGACAATTATCTGGCCCCCAGCCAGCCAGCAGACATGCTGCCAAAGGCTCCACCTGCTTCGCTTCTCCCACAGATGTCAGGGCCCTGAAATCTGGATTGGTTTACTGATCCAGTCATTCACTCATTCATTCAGCAATCAAATATTAACTGAGGCCATGCAGGTCAAGGTGCGGTAGACCCTGCGTTAACTTGCTAGTCAAAGGCTGTTTACAAGAAGAAGGTGTCATTGAAACCAGACTTCACCATTGCACGAAAGTGGAATTGAGTGGTCAACACCTAAACGGAACAGGAAAGGCATAAGGGTTAGTTTACTCATTCCGTGTACATAATGAAGCATGATTATGCGGGAAGGCATAGCATTTCTTAGGGGCCGCTGATCAGCCGAGGGATTGATAACCTACAGAAAAGGTTTGGGCCATTACCTGGTCATTAGGCCATTAGCCCCTGCTCTGAGCTGGCTCATTGCCTTTTAAGTTCATTTCCTATGATCATGCTACCGTTATTGTTGTTTTAAATCGGAAGATATATAGCCAGAAGGTAAAATTATATAACCAAATGAAATAAACTGAATAATCAAAGACAGTATTTTTCCTGAATTATAAGACATTTCATGAAAGAGAGCTATGCTTTTAAACTGCAGCATCATCAGGAAATTGATTCAGTGCTTTGCCTCCGTGTGCGTGGCGCCTCTATTCTGTGCACAGAATCTGCATCAGGAAGGAAGATAGAAGAGCCCTCAGGCCTTGGGGATTAAGACACAGAAGAGACACCAAGAAACCAAGAGCTGACACGTTGAGGCTTCAGTAGGCATCACCTACACACAGGGTGGTGTTGTCAGGGTGGTATTAAGGACTTTCAAGTTTCCTTCATTCCCTGCATTTATATTCTTCCAATTGCAGCAGATTAATCTAGCTGGAGGGTCATTACATAATCACGGCTGCGGTCACCCTGGGCAAAGACAACAGAGAAGAGGCCAGAACTGGAGCAGGGTGATAGCCTGTGCTCACTGTCCCTTTCTTTCTCACTCCAGGCAGAAATTCCACTTAAATAGCCCCTGAACTCTGGAACTAAGAAGAGAGTTGTATTTGGAACTGTCAAGAGCATGGCAACATTTGAATTTGATCTCTCCATGGGGAAATGATTTTGGACAACCCACCCTTCCAGTCCCTTCATTGGAACGGGCAAGGTGGCATCTCAGAGGACGGGGGACCCACCCTGTCAGTCCCCAGTTTCATGCCCACTGACGGGTGAGGGCGTGTCTTGGTTTTGCCACCTATAAAACCAGCCCTTAATAACCACCCATCCGTCCCACGGCAGCATTCAACTGCCACGTGTTGATAACCCCAAAGCACCAAGCAACCCTTCCACACAGAGGTTAGGGTTTTCGCTCATCATGGCATGTTTCTCTTTGAGTTAGGCAAACAATTTTTTTTAATTAAAATGTTTTTAGAGTTTTTTTTTCCCTTGGAATTTTCATGTGTCGAAATGAAAACTTCTAAGAGTGTCCTTATTTATTTAATTATTTATTTATTTAATCAAGCTACGGACCCATGGCAGGGCACACTGTAGCCTGGAAAAACTAAGTGCTTCATGACAGTTTAAAGCAGAGATCAGCAAGCTTCTTCTATAAGGGGACAGACAGAAAATATTTTAAGCTTTGTGGGCTAAGTGGTCTCTGCCGCCGTTGCTCAACTTTGCTGTGGGAGCATAAAAGAAGCCACAGACAATATACAAAGGATGGGTGTGGCTGTGTTCCAATGAAACTTCATTCCTGAACACCAAAATTTGAATTTCATCAGATGTTCATGTGTCGAAAACTACTCTTCCATCAATTCCCCCCACAAACCCTTTAAAAATGTAAAAACCGTTCTTGCAGGACAAACAAATGTAAGAGCATGCCAGATTTAGCCCGTGGGCCACAGTTGGCCGACTCTGGTTTAAAGATTTGGCACCAGGTGTTAAATACAATTTCTTCACAGCTTTAAAGTCACTGTGGCATGACACTTCTAAACCTGTACCAGGACCCAGGGCTTAGTCACATTTTTCATAGCTCAGGGCCCCACTCAGGTGCCCAGGGATTTATATTTATTGGCTAAAATAAAAACAAATGTCTCCCTCTGCCCTGTGACAAGGACTGCACTGGGGTCCCTGGGCTCACTGGGGTCACCCTCTCCCCCCAGGGCACCTGAAGTCCCTCCACCCCAGCGACCCTGGAGCCCCTCAGGATGGCTACTCTGAACACATAGACTTTTCTGGCCGGGAGTCAGTTACTACTGTGATTCATTCATTTACAAAGTGGTTGTGCTAATTACATTCCCAATGAGTGTATGAGAGTTTCAATTGTTCTTCTTCCCGGTCAACAAGTGGTAATAACAATCTTTTATTATTATCATCATTTTAATCATTATCATGGGCATGTGGTAGTTTTTTTGGAAGATCGAGCTGTATTTTTTGATGAATGATGAAGTTGATCTTTTCATATGTTTACTGAGCATTTGAATATTCTTTTGTGTTTTTTGTTTTTTTCTGATTAATTTGTAGAAGTTGAGAGAGAGAGAGAGAGACATAGGGATCCTGTGTCAGTGAAATAGGTTGCAAATGTTTTTTCTTGCTCTACGGTTTGCCTCTCATACTCTTAATGGTACCTTGTGTTGGAAATCTAATTTTAATGTAGTACAGTTTGTGAATCTTTTCCTTTGTGGGTAGTATTTTCTGTGTCTGGATTAAGAATTTTTTGCCTATCCCAAATTCATGGAGATATCCTCCAATATTATCTTCTATTAAGAGATCGTTATGGTTGTTACGGTAAGAGTTAATTTTTGTGCGTGAAATGATGTAAGAGTCAAGTTTCATTTTTTTCCCATATAAATATCCACTGAGCCAGCAACATTTATAAAAAGACTATCATTTCCTCACTACTCTTCAGTCATAAACACATGACACTGTGTTATAGTGTCCATTTATGTTTGAGTCTGTGTCTGGATTCTCTATTCTCTTCCATTGGACTATTTGTTGATCTTTGCATCATTATTACATTGTCTTAATTATGCTCACTTAATTATAGATCTTGATGTCTGATAATATAAATCTTCCAACTTTGTTGTTTTGTATTTTCCAAACATTTATTTCCCATGTATTTCCATACATTTTAGATTCAGCTTCTCAATTTACAAACACATGCACACACACACACACACACATCCCTCTTCCAAGAGATTGCATTGCATTAAATATGTAAATTTGGGGAAAATTCACATCTTTACAAACTGAAATTTCCTATTCATTAATACAGTATGTCCTGCCATTTAACCAGGTCTTCTTTAATGTCTCTTGCAAACGTTTTATATTTATTGGTAGATTTAAAAAAGTATTTTTGATGCAAATATAAATGGGATTATTTTAAAACATTTATCTTCTAATTGTTTGACACTGGTATACATAAATTAATTAATTTGTATATTGACCATGTACTCAGCAATTTTTCCAAATTCTCTTATAAATTCTAGTAGTTTGCCTGTCGAGTTTTTGGGAATTTCTTTATTCATAATCATGTAATTTCTGAATAATATGAATTTTATACCTTTATCTGCAATCCTTATACTATTTTTCCTCACAGCAATGACTAGGACATTTATGACAATGTTAAATAGGATTTTTGACAGCAAACATCTTGTCTTTTTCTCAATTGTAAGACAAAAGCTTTCAATATTTTATCATAAAATATGCTTGCTGTATGTATGTGTTATACATTTTATTGAGTTAAGGAAATTTCCTTCAATTTCCAGTTTATTCAGAGTTTTTTAAAATCACAAATGGACATTTATTTTATTAAAATCTTATTTTTTTTACTTCTAAACAAACCATACACTTTTGAAGTAAACCCAAATAAACCTCTTGAGATGAATGCTTAGATCATTAATTGTCAGCCTTTCTTCTTTTCTAAAATATTCCTTTAAAGCTATATATTTCCCTCTAAATTTGACATTAGCTAAATCCCACAAGTATTGATATAAATGTTTATTTATCATTCAGTTCAAAATACTTTCTAATTTCCACTGTGATTTTGCCTTTGACCATGATTTACACAGAAATGCATTGCTTGATTTCCAAACAGGAAAAAAAATTTTAATATTTTGTTGTTGCTTTTGAGCTCAGTTGTACTATTTTCAGAGAATGTATTTGTATGATTTTAATCTTAACTTTGTTGAAACTTGCTTTGTGTCCCAGCTTACACTCAATTTTGGTAAATGTCTCATGTGTCCTTGAAAAAATAATGCATAATCTTCAGTTATTGATTGCAGTGTGATATATGACAAGATGATCAAATTTGTTAATACTTTAGAGCAGTTTGCTGTTGAAAAATTCAGTTTTTATTTATTTGGAAGTGTCTTTATTTTGTCTTCATTTTGAACGATAATTCTACTAGATATGGAACTCTATATTGGGAGTGATTTTTTTAATCCAGCACTTTCAAATCATGGCATTCTGGCTTCCATTCTTTCTGTTAAGAAGCCATCTCCAAGCCTTGTTGCTTCTTTGAAGGAAATATGTCTACTCTTCTTCTGGCTGCTTTTAATTTTCTTTTTCACTTTTGTTTTTAGCAATTTTCCTATGATACTATAGGTGTGTATTTTTTTTTTAATTTACCTTATTTATGGTTTGTAGCACTTCTTAAATCTGTGGCTTAGTGTTTTGTCCCTTTTTTAAAAGATCCTCACCATTAGCTCTTTCTAGATTGCTTCAGTCTCATTCTCTCTCTCTTTTCCTTTTGGGACTCCAATATGGCATATGGTTAGAACTTTTCACCATGTCCTATATATCTCTTAAGCTATGTTCTACATATTCCATTATTTTTTATCTTGAGAGATAAAGCATTGAGGCGCTTCATTGTAGCTGTTTTTGAATTATCTACACTTCAATTTAGTAACTCTCATTTATGCTCTTAAGTCCTTCTACTAGGTCTTAATTTCATTATTATTGTTTTCAGTTCTAGAATACCTATTGATTCTTTTTTATTTTCTATTTCCCTGATGACTTTCCTTAACTTTTTGTTGAATTTATTGAACCTATCATAGTCATTTTAAAGTTCATATCTGATAACTCCAATATCTGTATCTACAGTGGGTCTATTTCTATTGTCTATTATTTTCTTGATTTTATGTTCATTGTTTTCTTTTTGCATGCCTGGCTATCTTTAATTGAGTGCTAGACATTATGTAAAAATATTCATGGAGATAATTTGAGGCTCTGGATGATATCATCCACCAGAGAGAATTTACTTTTGCTTCAGGCAGGCAGCTGGGGTAGGAGAATATTACTTTATCTCTCAGGGTTTAATTTGATTCAAACCTGGGCTTTTTGAAATCTCAGAGCTAGTTTATGATTTTTCCTAGAGTGCAGACTCTCAGGGATCCCAACTGAAAACCTGGATGCATACTGGGCCTGGTGGGTCCTGATCTCTGACTCCTCACCCTGCCCAATGCTCTGAGACTCCTACAAGCTCTGCATGGCTTTTCCACTTTGTAATGGGCAGATGTCTTGTGGGGGGAAAGCAGAGGCAACCGTCAGCCTTACCTTTCTGCACTTTTTTGCCTGGAATAGTGGCTTCTCAAGTTCTTGCTGCCTGGTAGTTCACTATTGTTTTCAAACTTATTTTTGTTAAATCCAGTTTTTCTACTTATTTTTGTTAAATCCAGTTTTTCTAGTTTTCTAGAACTAGAGAGCTCTAGTAGGTGGGTTGTCTGTAAAAACTGCCAAAAGTGGAAGTTTTCTTTAAAAATTGCATTTTAGAATACTTTTTCTAAAATTATATAGAAAGAAGCATATATTTCTTTTTTTAAAAAAAAAAAGTGTACTTAAGCTGTTGCATTAAAAAAAGAGAGAGAGAGAGAGAGATCATTTTCCTGACAAGAAAAGTGAAGGTTTTGGAGTCTGAAGAAATAATACTATTTACTTGTGAGTTGATACTATTTACCTAATATTAGGGTAAACATATTATTTATCATCCAAACTGAGATAGTTTTGAGCATGAAAGAGGCATTAAGTAGGCAGGACACACTGGGAAAATAGAAACTAAGACCATCCTGAGAAAACCAGAATGTGTGATTACCCTACCTGTAGCCACCAATTTTAGCAATTACAGCAAAATTTCACTTTAAAAAACAAAAACAGGCCAGGCGCCGTGGCTCATGCCCGTAATCCTAGCACTCTGGGAGGCTGAGGCAGGAAGATTGCTTGAGGTCGGAAGTTCAAGACCAGTCTGAGCAAGAGCAAGACCCTGTCTCTATTAAAAATAGAAAAATTCGCTGGGTGTGGTGGTGTGCACCTGTTGTCCCAGCTACTCAGGAGGATCACTTGAGCCCGGAAGTTTGAGGTTGCAGTGAGCTATGGTGACACTACTGCACTCTAGCCTGGGCCACAGAGCAAGACTCTGTTTAAAAAAAAGAAAGAAAAAAGAAACAAACAAAAACAATGAATTCAATCCACTTTAATATCTAGTTCTATTAATGATTCACACATAACTATTAAAGAGAAAAGAACTAATGATTTCTCTTTCTCTTTACACAGAGTGTGTACTTTTAATGAAAAAAAATATTTGGAAAAATCGTTCTGCATTGTCATTTGAAGATTTCATACAATGATAAAAATAAACAGAATTTTTGAAGAACTTCCAAAAATTTGAAAAACAAAATTAAGTTTAGAGTCTGGGTGGGTGAGATGAGCAAAAACATGTTTGTTTCATAGGATTAGGGAAAATTATAAGTGTACTGCAAAGATGCCTAAACTGAATAATTATCAGACAGTAAGCTCTTAATGCCTGAATTGATTCCAATCCTCTGGTTTTACAAATTCAACCCTAGTGTCAGAGTACTTAGTAATAAAATTTCACATAATGTTGTTTTATTGAGGGAAAAAAATCCAAGTTTTATCTAGTTTATTTTTAGAGAAATGTTTCAAATCAATATATCCTAAACTGTATTGCTGGAATTCTCCGTACTAATAAGGTTCACGAGAAAAGAGTTCTAAAGGAAAAGGTCAATAGTATAGTAAACCACACATCATTTATATATCGCAGATCTGTTACCTGTTCAACTCAGGCATGTGGTAAACAACCTTAGATTACAGAATTTTAGGAACTGATTTTGTTTCTTAAATTAAGGCCTTTGTGCCACCCAGATCAAGGTCATCTGTGGGTTTTATAAAAGAATGAGGATGCGGAGGCCTGTCTCAGACCATTTCATAATCTGCTCTCCTGCTGATCGTTATTCCTCCTGAAGTTCGAGGACTACTGTTATGGTAACGATAAAAGAAGCACCAAGATTTGGAATGAGCTCAGTGAAGGTGAGCAGGAACCACAGTCAAGAAACCCACAGAATCTCATCTGGGCTACAGTACTTAGACCATCATATAGTTCTTTTGTCTCCATTCAACTCTTCCCTCCATTTGTCTTCTCTTAGCCTCTTACTTGCTTCTGTCCCATGAGACTTCCCTGCTGCTTTGACCTGTTGATTTTCTGCTCTACTTTTCTGACTTGCCACTGCATCTGGAGGCCACCTGTTTCCAGTCAACAACACATTGCAGAAGCCTCATAGCATCAGGTCTCTGCAACCAAGTTTCTGGTTACCTCAGCTCCAGGTGCCCAGCCAGCTTCCACAGCTGGGCAGTGGCATCACACAGAGTAGGAATTTAAACATTGTCTGTTGCAAAGTAGAAAAGTACAATCCATGAGGCCAGTTAGAGTAGGGGAAAATCTTGTTTAACTTTGAGGTTATCTCTGTTATCTATTACAGAGAAAGTGAAGTAATTAATGCACATAATGAGTGCTATAGTTTGTGTATGTTCCCCAAATTCCCTATGTTAGAAACTTACTTGCCACATTTGTATGTTGATGACTTTTAGAGATGGGACCTTTGGGAGGTAATTGGGATTAGATAAGGCCATCAGAGTGGTGGATTTATAAGAAGAGGAAAGGGACCTGAGCTGATATGCACACTCTTGCCCTCTTGCCATGTGATGTCCTCTGCCACGTTATGACTCAGGACAAAGCCCTTGCCAGGCGCTAGTGCCATGCTCTTGGGCTTTCCAGCCTCTAGAACCATGAGCTAAAGAAACTTCTTTTCCTTATACCGTACCCAGTCTGTGGTATTCTGTTATAGCAACAGAAAGCAGACTAATACAGTGAGCATGCTGGGTCTTGAAGGAAAGATTTAATTGGGTTTAATAATGCAGTAAATTGTCATTGTTTTTAAAATATTATCATAAACATTTTTTTAAATATTTAACAAGCTTCAGCTACTGGGGAGGTGGGGGGAAATACCCAAAAATATCACCAAGTCATGATGACCCTCGATGAGTGAGAAATAGGCAGAGAAGCTGTTATTTTTTGTCTGAAGAAAAAAGAAGTTGTAATGACCTGTTTGCACACCAGATGGCAGAGTTGTTTTTCCTTTGGCCTTTTTTTTTTTTTTTTTTTTTTTAAAACAGACTCCTCCAAATCCCTGACTATTTTATATAACCAGACTTTTACTACTTTGTTCATGTCAGGTCAATATAATTTGGGTAATAGATTTTCATACAAGAATATAGCACAAGAAGCAGAATACCAGGCATTAAAAGGTATGATTTGGTTAGTTTATCCCTATTTTGTCAAAAGAATGGTGTGTTTAAATATCTGTGGCCGTTTTCAAACACCAAGTACTCATACAGTTTTTAAAATTTGTATATACAGTGATGCAACGTATTGATGTATCATTTCAATAGTTTATAAAATGTCAACTATACAGTTCCCCAACTGCATTTTTTAAATATTTCTAGTACTCCTATAGATTGTAAGGAACTAATCTGTACTCTTATTCCTTCTTTTGTATGTTATCTATCTTGTCTTCTTTTTACTTTTTCCCTACTAAATTTGAAAAGTAAAAACTAAAATACAAAGAGATTCTTTTTCAACTAGTGTAATAAACATTTAATATGCTTATCATAATAAAAAGAGTCCTTCTCCCTCATTCTAGCAACAAATGACTATTCAGCAGATGCAAATGCCCAGGTAGGTTTTAGTGCAGAATTTATCCCTACATTTCAAAAGTGTAGTTATGGCTAAACGTTGGGCCTGTGAAATGCTCTTATGTCCTGTGTTGCCATTTATACTATTTGTGAACTCACCTTAGCACTACCCTCAAATAAAAACTGCTTGGAGCCTAGAGGTTAATTTTTGCCATCCTGTTCCCCTGAAAGGCCCAGCTGTTTTATGACATAGACACCCAGCAGCACTGTGGCACGGAGGGGTGCACAAATGTACAGGGTAAGAGAACAGGCACTATGAGTTCATGGCATTATAAATTGCTGAAACACTTAAATGTCATCACATGTATTTAACAGTTCTGTTCTCATTTATCCCATCTCCTACATGAGATTGTTCAAACCCAGAACACTATGCCTGGCACAGGGTCAGAACTCAGTAAACGTTAATACCCTCCTGGTCTCTCCTTTGCGTAAGTCTATCACTAGAGCCCTTGAGAATGCTCAAACCTAGAGGATATGAAATAAGCAAACAGTGATTGGTTTCTACAGCACTGAAAAACAATTGAAAATCTATTTTCACCAAAACTGAAACTAATTTGGTTAAAACAAGCCCAAAATATACTCAAGGGACAGCATGCTCTGACTTTGCACCAGCATGGTGCAATCGTTCTAATGCAAGTTCTTGATTGTCAGTCAAGAAATAAAAATTTTACTTAAAGACAAACTAAAGTTTAGCAATGGCGTAATGGTTTGAGCACTTGACATCTTCCAGTAAATAGGGGGCTTAGCCTGCTAACTTTTCTGTTATATGTAAGCTAATTCATTCTTTGTATTCAATAAATTTTGAACAGCTACTTTCGGCAGAAAAGTTTTTTATAGATATAGGAGAAAGGGAACCTAAGGTCTGTGAAAGGCAAAAGACTAAATTGGGCTCTTTTTTCTATTTCTATTTTCATATATTAATTTACTATTTACTCAGAGTGTAATATTAATAACAGCCAATCTTTATTAGCTCTTACTGTAAGCCAAGCATTATTTATTCTAAGTACTTCATCTATATTAGCTAATTTCATTTTTATAAAAACCCTATGAACAGAATACTATGCTTAGCCCCATTGTGCAAATGAGCATACAGAATGCAGAGTTGCTCGGCTTGCCCAAAGCCACCCAGGCAGCAGGTGGCTGAGGTAACCCTGCCTTCAGGAAGCCCAGCACTTACAGATCCCCCGGCTAGTAGGGGTCCAATAAACATTGGTTGAGCTGAATGTTCCAGAGCTCCTAGTGTACACATGCAAACGGATCGATTACAATGCCATGCGGGGAAGATTAACACAATGCTAAGGGACCCCAGACCAGGAAGCAGTGAGGCAGTGCTTCCCCAGAGAGGTTACACTTAAACAGAGCATTACAGGAGGAAGAGGCAAGGTCCATGGAAGACACAGCAGCATAAGGGTGCAGACACAAGAGCAGGCTGCCTGGTCACCAGCAACAGGCCAAGTAGCCTGCGTGTGTGGACAGGTGTTGGGGCTGAGTTGGAGCTGCGGTCCCCGGGGAAGGGTCCGTTTCCCGGGCTAGGCAAAGAGATCAGTATCGATCTTGCAGAGCCAATGGTGGCTTTAGCAGGGAAGTACCTGCATCCGGCTTTGGATGAGGATGACAGAGCACAACAGTGTGGGAAATGAGCTACCATGGAGACAGTCAGGTCTCTGGCCTCCTGGGGAAGCAGAGGAGGGAGGCCAGATGGAGGCTTGAGTTTGTCTGTGAGCCGGGTGACCTCTCTGAGAGGTTACTTCCTTGGTGTGACCTGGGGATGAACAAACCAAACTCCTAACATTGGTGGGAGGATTAAATGAGAAGTGCTTGTGCAGCACCTCATGCAAAGGAAATGCTCATCAATGTTAGGGCCTGTCCCACCCACAGCCGCCCCACCACCACCAGGCCTGCCCCACCCCCAACTGCAGGCCATGCCCCCGGGCAGCGATAGAACTGAAAACTGGCATCACTGAAGACTTAAACAGGCTGAACTCTCTGCTGGCCAGCACCCGGAAGTAGGTACAGCCATTGTCACCATTCACCCTGAGGATTCTGGCTCAGGGAGGTGGGGCCACCTCACCAGGTTGCACCAATATCATCCAAGGGGCTACGATTCAAACCCAGGTGTGTTTGGGTGATTCTAAATCCACACTTGTTTTCTCCATGCAAGCACATATCATGGTTCTTGAGATTCCATCATTGCAAAAGGGATTCTGAAGTTCTTTGCCCCTACTTGCCCACCTGGGACATATGGGCACAGCAGGCCAAGAGGGTCCCATCTGGAGCTGAAACTGCAGCTCTGGGTGCCATTCTTGTTGGTCGGTGTGCCAGGCATGCTGGCCCATAGAGCCCAGGCTGCTGGGTCTGCTGATGCCATGGCTGGAAGAAGCTAGGAGCAAGACCCCTGGGACAGTCTCAAGCCTACATGGTGTTCCACACAGGGCAGAAGGTCAATTATAGAAAGCAGCATGGCAAGGGCCCCCAACCTGGCTGGGAGCCCCAGGCACTGGTCCCGAATGCTCTTGGTCCTCGGACCAACCAAGTCCCCAGGCACCTGCCAGAGTTCTGTAGTAGAAAAACCAGGGAGCTGGGGTCTGTGCCATCAAAGGAGGCATTAAGATCTCAAAAAGAATTTATTATATATATATGTATGTATGTTAATCCAAAGTCAGATCTTAGGCCCTGAAAGCAGAAAAGCTCTCTATTTCAAATTGCATTGCTACATTACTATCTAGAAATCAAAGTGAACAAACCAAAGGGAACTTAGAGCCTGACGGAAGGGAATAGGTGTGTGTATGTTTGTAGGGAAACAGAAGCAAGTTTGTGTCCCAAGGCCAGGGCAGGAGCCACCAAGCCAGGGGCCGATGATACCATCCCTTTCTCTCATGGAGAGCCCAGGAGAGAGCTACTCATTTAAAAATAAGTTTCTTACAGAATTCTTTCTGCCCAGTTTCTACTTGGGTATCCCACCTGTGGAGCGATTGGTCCAGGCCCTTGTTTGAACCTGGATTCCCCAAAGCACCGCTTGGCCCATTGTGGCCCCTGCCGGGGCCCCCTGCTTCTTGTTTCGTCCCATCCAAACATAGCCACCTGTTCCCATTCTACCCGGGCCCTGTGCTTTGCTAGTTCATATTCATATTAATTCATACTAAAGTAACAACTAACCAGTTGTGGCTTAATAAATCTCTGAGACATTGCAATTTGTCATACTTTCTCTACTAAATTTTCACAATGGTAGCCTGGAAAGCTGGGAGGCCAGCTGTGGGAGTTTGGGCTGCATCGCACTCTATGGAGAAACACGTGGGTCATTACAGCCCTTTCATGAGAAACGAGTTTATTAGTGTCAGCACCCGGCCCTGCCTCCCCAAAGATGTCTGGACAGATGGCCACTGACTTCACGCCTCTTGGGGAGCTGCTCTCTCTGCCTCTTCCTAACCTGTCCCTGCTCTTTCATTTAAACACGATCAGCCACTGACATTTCATTTAAACAAGATTTGGACTCTATCTCAGGGTATTCTTCCTTTGAATTCAGTCTTGAAAAACGAGTAGAGGCTTTTTCAGGTGGGAAACAATTGTAAAAGCGTGTATGCACACAGGGTAATGTAATAAGTTATTAACACTTACTGTGCAATAAGTTAGCAATAAATGACCCCAAAACTCCGTGCCTTATAACGGCGAGCATTCATTTCTAGCTCCCGGGTTCTCATGGATCGGCTGGGGCTTCGTGGCTCTCAGCTGGGCTGGGCCCCCATGTCTCCAGATCTGGGACCAGTGCGTACTCAGAACCTGTTCTCCTCACGTCGGGTGGAGAAGCACAGGAGGAGTGAGCAGAAACCCATGATGCCTCCTAAGGGTTTGGCCCAGAACTGGTACATTGTCCCTTCTGTCCCCATTCCCTTGGCCGGAGGAAGTGGCATGACCAGTTCCAACCTCAGTGGCCTGGGAGGGATATCCACTTCACCCCAGTGACCGTGGCGAGGGCAGGGAGGAAGGCCTGTGAGCACGTAACACAGCGCCCTGCCACAGGGAGCCACGTCAGCAACACGGAGGTGTAAAGGAGCATGTGTTTGGGAGCCGGGAAACGGGGGGAGGATGGCAGGTGGTGAGTTTGGAAAAAAGAGGTTAGGACTGGTTAGTGGAGGACTCGGCTTCCTTGCCAAGGAGCATGGCTTTTATTCTGTAGGCAGTAGAACGACATTCAGGGTAAGGACTTGCTTGGCCCAACATTCCCTCTGTCACCTCAGCTGCTGTCCCTGCTCTGGGGCACATGAAAGCATGCAGTGGCGGGATGGAAACTGCTGCCTACTGCCAGGAACAGAGCAGAAGAGTTTGGGGACAGGTCCAGGCTCATTGCCAATGTCACCCGGGGTATGCGTATGTCAACACATGCACTTAGCTCTGACTGCCCAGGCTCGTGAAGTACCATTGAGTGCTCTGAAAGCATTTGGGTGACCTCTGGGCAAAAGTCTTAGAGCATAGGACTCACACTGCAAAAATACATGGTCAGGTAGGAATTGAGGAAGGAATCTGAAATACTTAGACATAAATCCAGCACCACTAATTACTAGTATGTTGTTTAACCCAAAGCTTGGTTTCCATATATATAAAATGCTTCTACTAAATTCTCCTACTTCAGAGCGTTTGTAAGACTTAAATGAAGTAATACATGCAAAAACTCTAAATCATTATATAAATATAAGCTGCTTATCTTTATATTACACTTTATATTTATGTAAGCTACTTATATTTAAGGTAGCTGAAGTGGAGGGAATAGCTACCTATCCAATGAACTGAGCACTGTATTTCGGGGTGGACCCTGGTACCAGCAGAGATTCGGGTGAAGCAACAGAAAACATGGATCCTAAATGCCTCCTGGAGATCGAAGCGGGGGACTGCAGTGCCAGGCTCCTTCACAGACCATGTGCCAGGGCTACTGGGACCAACAGTAAGCACCAGCGCCAGAGCCATGGTGCTCAAGAGATGACACGGCAACGAAACCGACAGTACAGCTTCTGCCCCTGGGAAGTCATTTCAACAGACAGGAAGCTTTGCTGTGAACTCCCCGCCGAATGCCTCCTCTGGAACCCCATGAAACAGGATTTACTCTCCACGTACTTGAGAAATGGGCAACATGGGAGGACCTTCAATTGCTTCAGTGGTAAATCCAGAAAAAGGAAAATTGAGAGAGGAAGAAAGGAGTTACCCGGGATACATTAGTGCATTAGATGTGTAAAAAGTTGGGGGAGGTGCTTATTTCAGCTAAAAATAATCCTTGGGTACAAGACACTCTGAAATGGGATTTCTGTGTGCTTCATATCCGACTACGGGAGCGGGCACAATGGGCACAGCTGGGATGTGATTTGATTCTGCATCTATTAGCGGGAGGGAGTCCCGAAGTGGCTTCATTCTGAGACCAGACATAGGCTGGAAGCCAACTTTGTAAAAACCAGTAAAAGTCAGCTAGATTTTGTGTCCAGGCTTTGTGCACTGTCCACGAGGTCTGATCGCCCCACGGGGCGGTGGTGTGCACAGAGGGCTGGATTCCGAAGAGCTGCTTTGGAAGATGAAGCCATCGTGTCAGGGAGGCCAGCCTCGAAAATGTTCTGCCTTGTGGACAGTTAAACATGTAAAATAAGGTTTCTGGGATTATCTGCACAATGATGGCTTAATGAGAGTCATTAAGTGGACAAATATACCCTAAAGAAGGCCAATCCTCCCTCACATTATCAGCAAAGTGGGAAGTATGCAAAGCATTAAGGCTTTTTATATTTAGCAGAGTACAAAATTACCATGCTAAATTGGCTTGCTTTTTATAAGGCCCACAGAAATCGATATTGATCTTTATCTGACTGATTCACACAAAGGCTACTTGGCATAAGAAGTTCATTTGTGTATTCATATTTGATAAAAAGAGATGTGTATAAAAAGTAAAGGAATGAGGAGAGTTGCAAAGGTTTTCATTTAGTTCAGGCTCAGTCTCAGCAGATCCACATTCTGTAGCATTTAAATCAACTTTTGCATGTTGTGCTCATATACACCAAGCAACAAGACACAACAATTCCATAGAAGATGACTGGGTCTGACCAGCCATGGCTGTGGAAGACAGAGGGTGACAGCACTGGGATTCTGGAATGCAGCAGGTGAACCACGGCCCTGTGTTCCCCACGGGGGAAGGTTTCCTAGAATTGTGGGTATTTGAAACCTATAAAGCATCTCTTACGAAGTGCCTCAGGGCCAGGGTTGTGTGAAAAGGAACGAGGTGAGTGTGTGCCACGGAATCGAGACAAGAGAGCTAATGTGTCCAGAAGTAAAAAGACATCAGAAAACAGTAGGTAACTGTGCCAGGCCGGCACGGCCAGAGGAGGGCTGTTGAGGAAGCTGGAAGAAGGCAGGCCCCATGACCATTTGTCTCATTCCTTTCTCCCTTCCCTTTCACTCTCTTGTTCTGTGGCTCTCCTGCTACAAATTTTGTGTTTTTCTTGTACGAAATGTGTTCTAATTGTAAAAAGGATTGTTCATAGGGCTTCTATTCTCATATAAAATATTACTAAAATAGACCAAATAATTGTGTTTTACTTCTTGTACCTACCCTATAAAACTGGGAAAATTTCCTCCTAACCTCAAAAATATTCTTCCATGGGAGCCTGGAGTGTCTATCAGGTCTTGAAATATATGGAAACATCCCCCAAGTGCAAATATGTAAGAAATGACATCTTATTCTTAACCTTTCCAAATGTGTTTCCTTAATTATTGGATGAGATAATCCCACACCCTGACTTCCGTGGTCTCTCCCAAGTGCTGTGGTCCATCCTTTGGCTCTGGCTAGCATTGATGGGAAGAGGCTCCTGCTTCAGGAAGGACATGCTGGGTGGGGGTGGACAATGGTGGCCCCTGTGATCAAGGAGAAATATTGGGATCCAGGGCACTTGAGAGGGTAAGTGGTGCTTCTAACAGAGGAACACAGGGTGGGCATGGCAGGTGATGGGAAGGAGATCACCTGTCCATTTTCATTTTCATCATTTCAAACTTAGGGGATTAAAGATGATTTAAAAATAATAGCATGGTGGATGAAAATATTAACAATGGATTTGAAACAATGAAAATAATGCAGAAAAGATGTGATGAAGAAATAGGGAGACACAACAAGGAAGGCTTCAAAATAAGTCTGCAGGTGTGGCTGAGAGAGGCTTACTGACTTCCTCCCTGTCTGTCGTTATCTTCCAGGTAACTTCAGAAGTTGGTGGGTTTCACTATTATCATTATTATTGTTCTTATTAATTACTGAAAATGGTATTGTCATGCCTTGGCAACCTTACATAAACATTTTCAGTCCGGAATTTCTGTCTCCAATAATACCAAACACTTTGGACAAATCTTCCCAAGGATAACTAGGGCAATTACACAAGATATTAAAAACTATCTGAAGGCAATGGAGAGCTAACAAGGTAGTGAAAATTTATAGGACAGGATCTGAGAAATGATGGAAACTTAAGAGGGTCAATCTGGAGTTGGGAGTTGCTTTTCTCCTCGTAGTATGAGTCCGTCCTTCAAGGAGTCACTGAGAGGCTGACTGGGAATTCTGACAATCTCTCAGAGTTAGGGGGATAGGCCTTGGAGTCCAGGGCCTGCTGGGCAGGTGAGTGATGGTGTTGCTGCTGGAAAATTCTTCTCACTTTAGGTTATGCCCTAAGAACAAGGGTGAAACAGAAGTAGACAGACCTTCACAGCATCTCCAATAACTTCAAATGATCTCAAACTCTGAAATTAGAGAAAATTCAAAGACTTTTAAATGCCTGACAGAAGGAAATGTAAAATCCTCTCTGGAGAAAAATAGCATTATAATGGGCCTCAACTATTTCTACAAATAATTACAAATAAAATCTGTCACACAAGCAAAAATATCCAGGAAACAAGACAACAGGAACAAACAGAAACAATAGATAATGGAAATAGGCCCACGGGGGCTCCACATTTTAGTGTTATCAGACACAGACTTTAAAATAACCTCGCTTCTATGTTTCTGGGTGAAAATAAGATTAAGAATTTCAGCAGAAAAATGGAAACTGTTTTAAAAAGAACAAAAGTAAATCCTAGAACAGAAATTTATAAATTTATAATAACCAAACTCAAAACTGGAACTTAATAGAATAATAGTTATTCTAGAATAACTAGAATTTAACAGTACAATGGACACAGCTGAGGAGGGAATAATAAACTGGAAGATAGGCCAGAAAAACCCTGAGTCAAGCATGAAAAGATAAAAAAGATGAAAAGTACATAAGAAGATATAAGAACCATATAGGATAAAGCAAGAAAGTCTAATACACATGGAATTGGAGTCCCAGAGAGAGAGAAGATAGAGAACAAGGCAGAAGCAATATTTAAAGTAATAATGGCTGAGATTTTTCCAAAGTGATGAAAAACTTCAAGCTACAAATTCAAGAAATCCTATGAAGCGCGCACACACACACACACACACACACACACACACACACAAACCCAGTAACTCACACCTAGCAAAATCTGAAGCAAACTTCTGAAAATAAACATAAAGGGAAAATTTTAAAAGAAACTAGAGAAGAAAAAGATAGGAGCACTATTTAGATTACTAGCTCAATTTTCTTTAGTACAAATAGGACCTAAAGATAATGGAATAATATAGCTAATATAATTTTTTAAAAATGCAAAGTTGGAGTTTTATACCCAGTGAAAATATCCTTGAAGAAGGAAGATATATTTTTAGACAAACTAACTGCAATTATTTGTGACCAGCAGTCCTGCATTAAAGGAAATGTTAAATGTATTCTACAGGTAGAAATAAAAGTATCCCAACAGAAGTTCAAAAATGCAACAAAATGTTGGTAATTTAATGAACATTGACTGCAGAAAACAATATTTTTTATGACAAAATTACACAGAGACTTAAAACATATGAGAACAATGGCATGTAAATTATAAGGGAATAAATAATGTTAAAATGCTCTAAAAATCACTGTACTATCTGGGCAGAGAGGGTGTTAATATTAGAATTAATAAGTCAAGGATGCCTGTTATAATCTCTACAGTAACCACTAAATTAGAGTAGTACAGCGTAAACAAGTCTAGGGATCCAATGTACAACATGAGACTATAGTTAATAAAATTGTATTGTATTAGGGACTTTTGTTAAATAAGTAGATTTTAGCTGCTCTTGGCACAATAAAAAGTAACTATCTGAGATGATAGATGTTAATTTGTTTCACTTTAGTAACCATTTACTATGCATATCATGTTGTAAACCTCAAATATACACAATAAAATTTATTTTTAAAAAAGAGTAAAGTCATATAATATTCAAAGACATAGAGGGCAGGAAAAGAATAATAAAGAATAACCAAAACAAAAGAGGCAAGAAAGAAGAGAAAGGGAAACATAAAAAAATCATGCAAATAGAAAGCTCCTCAGGAGGTACAGATGGAAACAAAATGTATTCCATTGTCTACTGTCCTTGGGAGAAGTCTTACCGTCTCTGTGCCTCCAGGTAGAGCCCCGCTAGCACCAGGGAGCTCGTCAACCAAGCGGCTCCATGTGCAACTGGCCTTCTCAGCACAGTTCCTGGGGGCAGTTTGATCAGGAATTGTCTGACTTTCCAAAGATCCCCATAATTTCTCTTTCTTTAAAAAAAAAAAAAAAACCTTTTAAGTAGATGTGTAGGCTTTCTAAACTTCAGGCTATGATAATTAACTGTATAGATCGTGCCTAAATTATAGCAGCACGTTTACAACTGACCTATTGTCTCTGTCCACCACAGGTCTCAAGCCCACCTCGAGCATCCCATTGCCCTGAGCCTTTGTGTGGTGGAGGGAGGGGAATGCAATTTGGGGACTCTAGTATCTGTGGGTTCATAGCAAGAGTTAGGAACGTGCACAGATTTGGGTTAAGGGAAAGGTCAGTCTCCCAGCTTCCCTGGGGCTTTGACCCACGATGGAGCAATGACATGACAATGGGATTAGCTGGGTGCTCTATGGGAATCAGCTGGCAGCCTGTGATGGCTGACCCTCAGCTGCGGTAACTAACCAAAACTCAGCTATTTGCTGCATGAGTACACTCCTAAAGTAATTGGTTTCACCAAGCATGAGTGACTCCATATTGGTGTGGTCTGTGGACAGGTACAGGTGCCTAGTCCAAATCAACGGCCTCCTGCAAATTTTACTTAACAGAAGGAATTACTGATCTGCCATGTCTCAATCAGGATTTATGTATGTATATCCACCCAAACACTGCATTAAATTCTAATTCAGTTAATTGAGTTAATAAGGATCTTCTTTTAAAAATGTAAATACTTTCAAGAAGGCCAAGGATATCATCATTTATGGCAAAATGCACGGACTCAGTTTACTTTTCTTCTCCGATCCAGCTGGGTGTAAGTGTGGGCAGAAGCGGGAACTAGGCGGAGGTAAGTGACGTGGGTTGGGTTAGATGCACCCGTTCCCTGCGAGCAGCGCCTGAGATGCAATTCTGGAGCGAGGGGCTTGCGGAGGGACAGCTCTCCAGGGAGACTTGCAGCACTGGAGGAACAGGAGAGGAGGGGAAGGCACTGGCGACCTGCAGGTTCGGCTACCATCTGCCCTCAGGCTGATCCCATGGGAAGGGTTGGTGTGGGTGGTATCACAGGGTTGTCATCCCCTGTGGCAAGGAACTCAGACTTTTGTACCCAATATCAGTCAGTCATTGGTTGAGGGGCAGCCCCAAGGGAAGGGCAAAATCTCCCAGGTGTTCAGGATTAGGCAGCTCCCACTTCCCAGGGCCAATTGTTAGCAGGAGGGGCAGCTGTGAGCCCTTCCCAGCAAGCACTCCTGGCAGCTGGGGGAGGGGGTGCTCTGGCCAGTATAAGGGATCTGGTTGGAGCACCCACAGACTCCAGATGCCAAGGACATATCCCAAACAGTCCCAGCTTCCAAAAGTCATTTAGGGTCAGTCTTGTACTAGGGAGAGAAAAAAAATGATCTTCTTTCACTCCTGTCTGCACACACACGCCTGGCGCCATGATTCAGTGTGCCAACTAGCCCTATAATTCAGTGAGGTTAGGGCTCAGGGTAGGATTTTGTGGACTACTTCAAGGACTTCTCTGGGTATAGAATTTCTTCATGAGAAGTTTTAATAATCTATCGAGACAACTGGACCAAAAATTTGAAACTGGATTATTCTTGGAAAATATAAAACCTGCAGTCATCCCACATGGAGTTTACTAATGTAGTCAAATAAAATTACAAATGTATTAATCTAATATGCATAGAATGCTGTAGAATTGTTACTTTGCTACATGAAACAGCCATTAGAGGTAAAAGTTTACATAAAAAAAATCAACATTACTTCTACGAAACTAAAACAAAATTTTAGGGTTTTTTTCTTACTTTTCCTCCAATGTCTATATCTAATGTCAATATTAAGGAACTTCCCTAATGTTTCAAACCATCTGAACATCATTGCCACTTTCACATGGGAAAGTACAAAAGATCTGGATTTGCTTCTCTTTCACCAGTGCCTCACTTCGGTTCTCTCTCCCCAGGGTCGTACTCCACACTAGACTGGGGTCATTGCTGAACTGGCATTATGATTCCCGATGCCAGCCTTAAGTACTGAGATTATCATAAAAATATTCATGTATAACTTGTAAAAGAAAAATAAAGCACTCGTTTATTGGGTTCTTCAAAATCTTTCTCAAGCTTATGAGAAAGTGAAAACATCATAAGTTCTATTTCCTGTAGGAGATAAGGAATAAAGTTTGTTGTTGGTTTTTTTCTAATATCAGAATTGTTTAAAGGCATTCCTTAAAGGCTAAATGGCAAAATGAACTCTGCAACAAAACAGCTTCTGGAAGAAGAGAGGGACCTTGCTGCAGCACATTGGCCAGAGATTGGTTGGATTTGTTTTGTTGTTGTTAGTACAGGTGCCAGGTTCTCATCACCTAAAATTTTAAACTTGCTCAGTTTCTTTGCTCTTGGACGGCTTCAACCAACACCTACACAATGACGATTCCCTAGGATTTGGTTGATGGGTTGTTCAGCTGAAGCATCCATGTGGGTGTGTCTTTCCTTACTCAGGTCTCTGGACCTCTCAGTACCAGTGATTTTGTCAGGAGACTCACCAACCTGCTCAAGCAAAATCGAAGTGGAAATTTGAACAGGAAGAAGAAAATTCCTAAAGGAAATTCTAAAATGTTCACCTATGGAGAATAGAGGATGTATACATCGTGCCAGAGGAAGAAGGGTGAGGTAATTCTCAGGAGGAAAGGTTGGAAGAGGAATAGACATAATTCTTAGGACTTTGTGGTGCATGCACCGGTACTCACTATGTGATTAATAAATGTGGACCTAAACTGTTTTACTTGAAATAAATACAATGTCAAAGACACCATAACAACATTAAAACTTGTAAAGTCAATTGAGAGGAAGATGAAGGCAACGAAGGAAACCAACGTGACTGTGCAAGAAAATCTGGGGGGTGGGAGCAGTGATGGGAGGTTGCTTGGTGGGTACAATGTGCACTGCTCCAGTGGTGGATGCAGAGATGGCCCTGACTTCACCACATGCAATACACCAATGTAGCAAAATTGCACTTGTACCCCAAGTGCAATATATACAAATTAAAAAAAGACCAAAAAAGAAACTCTGATTAGATTATACTTAAAATATAAATAAAATAAAGCAAGAACAAATAGAAACTTAGCATGAACCCGTAAGAGTAGGTAGGCCGAAGTCCAGTGTGAAATGATCTTGAAAAATTGTTGAGAGTAGCATAAAATACTGTTTGATGTTGTTCTGTTTTAATACATGTGCTGTGATCTTGTAACTTCTCTGTGCCTCAGTTTCCTTTTCTGAAAAATAGTGATAAGAGCAATACCTATCTCATAGGATTGACAAGAGGATTAAATAAACAATATACGTAAAACACCAAGAAAAATGCCCAACACCTCCTAAGGATTCAACTAATGTTATTATTATTAGCTATTAGTATTATTATTCTTAGCACACTGTTGGTGACGTCCATCCAACTTGTTGCTGATCTATTATTCATTTATCATCCATAATAAATTACTTTTTTCATTGACTAGAAGGTTGTAATAGATGTACTATAAAGGTCTTCTCCAACTTCTAAGATTAAATAAATTGTTGCATGATGTCTATCTATAAATTCTGTCTCTCATGCTAGATTATTTACTCCTTAAAGTTAAGGATTCATGTTTAGTTTGATTCCCCAAAACTCCTCAGCATGGGGCTGGGTAGAAGGCAGATAGTCATCAAGTAATTATTAGAAAGCCTATTAATTAGTGACGTCCATGCATAAGCCCAGGATCTGAAAAGGGTAAATAGAGGGCTATGGCCATCAAGATAATTTATTAAAAATAATTCCTACCTGGGCCAGAAAAATCTCTATCATGAGGATGGGGTAATGCTTTACATGAATTACATCATTACTCATCTAACAAATTAAGAGATTAAATATAACCAGCCCCATTTAACTATTAATAAAATTGAGGCTCACACAGGTAATGTGTCCAGATCCTCACAGCTGGTGTGAATTGAACCTGAAGTCAGATCTCGGGTCTGTTTGATAATAAGCCAGAGTTTTTATTCACTAGCTTACACTATATCAATTTATAATGTGGTAAAACCATGCAAATTGGCATAATCCCTAGTCTCAAATAAAAAGAAATCAGAGTCTTAGAAAGATCACCTTGTTATTTTATGTCAACAAAAATAAAACTGATGTCTGAGACTTCTGGTATCTTATTTCAGGCTGCTAACACTCATGGGGACGTGGTAGATTTTCCTGCAGATCCTGGCAGGGCTTGTAACTGCCTGAACTTGAGCTTGTTGACTCTGTTGCTAAGGTCAATAGGCAGTAAGGGTTTCCAAGTGTGGCACTGCCATTTCAGAGATTCTGAGCAGGCTGAAAAGTATGGGCCAAGATCAGAAAGGACTCATTAACAGGACAGTGTTGACACATGTAACATCAGCAAAGAGCAAAGGCAATGAAGTAAATTAGTACATTGTGTGATGCTGACCATAGCCAAAAAAAGAATTTCAAAGGAGAAGGCAGGAACTCCTACAGTCCTCACAGTCTGTGTCTTACAAATTTGCTGATTCTTTTTATTGCCATGGCTTCCCAACTAGATGGTGAGCCCTGTGAAGGGGAAGGTGATTATTCATCAGGGCCTCCCTCCTATTCAACTGAGCACATCACATTTATTGTATATGTTCAGTGAACCGATCCAGGTGTAAAAGACAAAGACGGAAATATTCTAATACCCATCCAATCTCTGGTCTTCTTTTGATCTAGAACGGTAGTTCTCAAAGTGTGGTCTGCAGGTCCCTAGGGGTCCCCAGGACCCTTTCCAAAAGCTCATTAATGTGGTTTCCACTTCTGCGTTGCAAATAACCTTAAAAGACTGACACTTGTTGAGTTTGGGTGTAGAATCAAAGCATGCCATTCACAATTATCAGAAAGGCTACTAAAATACTAATCCGTTTTCCAGCTAAATATGTTGAGGTTCCCAGGTCCTCAAGGACTAAACTATTTTTATGATAATACTAAAATGTTATTGCAGAAACAATGGTAGAT
Source organism: Varecia variegata (assembly GCA_028533085.1). Lineage (NCBI taxonomy): Eukaryota > Metazoa > Chordata > Mammalia > Primates > Lemuridae > Varecia > Varecia variegata. Next base: position 70,795,441 of record CM052437.1, on the reverse strand, counting down.
AAAACTGCTGGCCTTTTAGCACAAATCAAGGCAGTGGCACCCAGCTGCACTAGAGGTCATTCTGTTCTTCCCTTGTATTCACACATTCTATTAATATTTGCACTCATAGGAAAAATAAACAGTTTCACTTAAAAATGTCCTCCTTAAGTCGGTGAAAATTATAAAGTTTCTTGAACCTGAACTCTCAAGGACATTTCTTTTTAATGTGTGATAGGATGGGAAGTATACAAAAATCATTCCTGCTGCCTATCAAAGCAGGATGGTTGTCTCAAGGAAAAGCACTTGTGCAATTACGTGAGTTGCCAGCTGAACTAGCCTCTTTTTCAGGAACACCGTGTTTACTTGAAAGAACGTCTAACAGGCAAACCATGTTTATTCAGACTGGACATTTGGCAGACATTTTTTTTAAAAATGCATAGAATAAACCTGGCATTTCAAGGAATACTACTGACAGCCTTTCTTGCCAATGATAAAATTTTAAATTTCAAGCAAAAATCAGAATTTTGGAAAACTTGTATCCACCATCCATGTGATTAACAGCTTCCAAATAGATAAGGACTTTTCTATTAAGATTTGTGGTGCTATTAACCAATGTGATTTTTCAATATGGTGTGATGGCAATTTTTTTTGATATTTTGTATATCTTTATAACTCAGTGAACCAATATTTTTCCAGATAACCAATACATAAAACTATAAAATCATGTGTGGATGAAAGATCTATTCAAAGTGTAAGATAAACCAATAGATTTTAATGTAATAGAGTACAAAAAGTTCAATAATGTGATTTCCCCTTCCACATTGCAACTAACCTTAAAAAACTGACATTCGTCAGGTTTTAGTGTAGAATCAAAGCATATCATCCAAGATTATCTGAAAAGGTTAATAAAATACTACTCCCTTTTCCAAGTAAATATCTGTGTGAGCCCAGATTTTCTTCATTCACTTCAACCAAAATAACATATCACAAGACTAAATACAGAAACGGATATGAGACTCTAGCTGTCTTACATCAAGCCAGATATTGCAAAAAATGTAGGCCAATGCCATTCTTTTCACTAAATTTTTTTGAAAAAGACATTTATTTTTGGTAAAAATATATTATTTATATAATGTAAATGTAATGCAATGTAAACACATAATAGGTATATTGTTATTTTAAATGAATTAATGTTTTTTAAAAATACCTCTGTTTAAATTTCAAGTACATTAAATATCAATAGGTATAAGACATATAAATTCAAGCTGTTTGAGTCTTCAATAATTTTTAAGACCATAAAGGGGTCTTGAGACAAAAAGTACGAGAACTCTCACCCTAGAAGCTATGCTTTGCTTCTTGACATGGCCGAATTTTCTAGCAATTGTTTATGGGCAAAGCCCTCCAAGGTCCTGGTTTCCTCTTCTCTCGAAAACAGTTGATCACACTGGTGGTGCACCCAAGTGTGCTGTGTTGTACGTGTGACAACTTTTGGGGTGTATGTGCCTCTCAAATCATAAGAGGACCAGGAAAGGGGAAGGAAATAAGTAATGGTATCACGTGTACCTGAAAGGAGATGTGGAGATTTTTCAGGTACACGTGATACCATTACTTATTTCCTCTCCTGCAGGTACAACTGTCCTCCTATGGCCACAGGGCTGCTTGGACAGTGTGATGACAATGCAAATAGAGTACTCAGAATTATAGATTAATGTTCATTACAAGGCTGAGGGTGACTGGCCCAAATGTTTATTTGCTCCTTGTAAATATTAACCTTTCACTTTTGTGAAATGTTAGGATACATTTTGTTCACCACTTAATTTCAGCACCTAGAACAGGGCCTAGAACATAGAAGAAGTTCAGTACATATTTATTAAATGACTGGAAGATTTGTATTAAGTTCCCACCAACAAAAAATAATGCAACTATCTAATAAACTTTTCTTTCATATCTAGGCATTTAGTCATAAGCTTTGGTTTAACTATTTTTAAAAGATACAAAATATTCATAAAGAATTTGTCATGTGTGTAGTCTGAGTTAAATATAGTGTCCAGTCTCTGGCCTGAAGGAGCTTCCAGAATGATTTACGATTTTGCATGACTTCAGAAATGTCTGAGAGATCCAGTTTCTTTGCAATCTCACCAGCATTTGGTATTGTCATTATTTTTTATTTTGATTTCCACAAGTTCAGTGCTAGTATAATGAAATACAATTGGTTTTTGTATGTTAATATTGTGGCCTACAACCTTGTTAAAATTCACTGATCAGTCCTAGGAGGTTTTTTATAGAATCCTTAGGATTTCCTAGATAGACGATCATGTCATCTGCCAATAAGGATAATTATGTTTCTTCTTTTTTCTTCTGTGTGCTTTTCATTTCCTTTTCTTGTCTTATTGCACTGATAAGAACTTCCAGTACCATGTTGAATAGCAGCGGTGAAAGAGGACATGCTTGCCTTGTTCCTGATCTTAGAAAATAATCAGTCTTTCTCCAATAAGAACAATGTTAGCTGTAGGTTCTTATAGATATTCTTTATCAAATTGAGGACATTTCTTTCTATTCCTTATTTTCTGAGAGTTTTTATCTCAAATAGATGTTGGATTTTATCAAATTCTTTTTCTGTGTCAATTAACATGATCATATGACTTTTTTCTTTAGTCTGTTAATATATCAATTGATTTTCAAATGTTAAACCTATCTTTCATCCTTGGCATAAATTCCTCTTGATCATGGTGAATACTTTTTATATAAATCCTTTATATAAAGGATTCTTCTTACTAACATTTTGTTAAAGTTTTTGTGTCTACATTGATGCGAGATATCAGTCTATAGGTTTCTTTCTGTCTTCTATTTTATTTGTTTATTTATTTTTTGTCATGTCTATGTACATCACCCTGGTTTTGGCATCAGGGTAGGACTAACATCATGAAATAAATTGAAAAGTGTTTCCATCTCTTTTCTTTCCTGGAAGAGACTGTATAGAATTTCTGTTAATTCTTTTTTTTTTTTTTTTTAACATTTGGTAGAATTCTCTAGTGAAACCATCTGGGCCTAGAGATTTCAAGGTGGCAGGAGGTGGGAGTGTTAAAGTAGAAAGTCTATTTCCCTAATAGTCATACAGCTATTCAAATTATCTATTTCATATTGGGTGAGTTGAGGTAGTTTGTATGTTTTGAAGAATTGATCCATTTCTTCTAAATTGTTAAATTTGTGTGTACCATTGTTTGCAGTATTCCCTTGTTACCCTGTGGGTGTCTGCAGGGTCTGTAGTGACATCCCAGTTTCATTTCTGATATTCATAACTTGTGTCTTCTGAGGTTTTTTTTTTCGTCAGTCTTACTAGAAGTTTATCCATTTCATTGATCTTTTCAAAGAACCAGCTATTTGTTTCATTGACTTTCTCTATTGTTTCTGCTTTCAGCTCCATTTATTTCTGCCTCATCCTTATTATTTCCTTCCTTCTGCTTGCTTTGGGTTTATTTCACTTTTCTTTTGCCTAGTTTGTTGAGATGGGGACTTGAATTATTGATTTGAGGCTTTTCCCCCTTTCCAATGTAAGCATTTAGTATATAAATTCCCCTCTCAGCATTGACTTATCTGTGTCCCACATGTTTTGATATGTTGTGTTTCCATTTTTTTTTCAGTTCAAAGTATTTTTATTTCCCTCAAGACCTGCTTTTTGACCCATGAATTATATAGGAGTGTGATGTTTAGTTTCCAAGTTTTTGAAGATTTTCTTGTTATCTTTCTATAATTGGCTTCTAGTTTGATTCCATTGTAGTCAGAGTACATATTCTGTGTGATTTCAATTATTTTAAATGTTTTTAGATTTGTTTTATGGCCTAGGATATGGTCTATTTTGGTATGTCTTTTGTGGATGCTTTAAAATATATATACTGCTGTTGTTGGGTGGAGTGTTCTATACATGTTGAAAAATACTTTTGTTTCATGGTGTTCTGTTCTGTGTCTGTGCTGGCTTTCTGTTTAGCTCTTACAGCTGTTGGGAGATAGATATTGAAGTGTCCGACTATAATTGTGGATTTATCTATTTCTCCTTTCAGTTCTATCCATTTTCCTTCACATATTTTGCAGCATCATTGCTTGGTGCATACACATTATGGATTGCCAGGTCTTCTTGGTGGACTGACCCTTTTATCTTTCTGACCCTCATAATTTTATTCACTCTTAAATCGGCATTATCTAATCTTAATAAAGCCACTCCTGCTTCCTTTAAATTGACATTTGCATTGAATGTCTTTGTCCTTCTTTTTCCTTTGCTAGGATGTCCCTTTCTTGGTTCTTTGGCCAGAGAAAACAGGCTTTTCTTGGGGCTTTTTTGTCCTTACCCCTGAGTGTTTCTGAATTGCCAATTTCTCCAGCACCTGCTTTGGGATCTGTGCAATAAAAAGAAAACTCAGGAACTTTCTACTGTGTTGTTCCTCAATTCCCAAGGCCCAAGGTTCTCTCCTGGAGATGAGCTAAGGCTCAGCTAAGGCTGAGTCATCCAGAAACATCACTAGGCCCTACCGAAGGAACAGGTCACAGGTTACAGTGTTACAAGTGACACTGTAGACAAAACAACGGTGAACACCCACAGGGCGTGCAGCAATCAGGTGGAGAAGATACATCCCCAGCAACCAGAGAACAGAACAAGAACACCCAGGGCTTCCAACACCCTGGGTCCCCCAATGCCATGAGGTTGCTGCACAAGCCACCTCCCACCCCTATGGCGAAGCAGAAGAAGGGGGCAGACATCTGAGAGGATGCGAACTTTACAAAGAGAGATTGAACACTTCCTAAATGGACTGATTAAAATATTGGATCAGACCCAGCTGTTAACCCACTTTGATGTTGAATTAACTGTGTCTCACTAACTGTGGGTGGGAGTGCAGAAAAAAGCCAGATGTGACGTAGGCAAATTAAAGACATTACATTTTTTGGCACATTCCAGGTCTGAATTATACTGTCTAGGTGTTTCTCATGTGATGAACATGGGCATCTAGGTGGTGGCATGACTTCTGTCTTCTACAGTTCCTGCGATAAAGTCGATAGTGTGGGGGCCTTAGTTCCACTTGGCTTTCTTATGGGGTGACTCCCATTCTTGTCTTTTTCTTTTCTTCTTCTCTTTTTTCATTCCAAGCTCTCAGATTCTTCAGTCTTCCTTAATTCCCTATAACCGTAGGAGGATGGAGATGACATTTTGCAATAGGTTTCACGTTGTAGATCACAGTATCTCTTATATTATGAAAATTGTCTCTTATTTCCAAGCAAAGAGGACTCAGAAACTTCTAGTGTTTCAGCTGTTTCAAGGACTAGAGATAAGTGTTATTCTGAATGAACTTTGATTCAACAAGTCTATAAAGACCTATGCATTCTGCACTGCACTACATACTTCCCAGATTATCTCATCTCGGTATCATAAAAGCCCTGTATTATCCACCCATCTTTCAGATGAAGAAACTGAGAGGTGCATGGTGTGCTCCAGGCCACTCAGTCAGTGTGTAGCAAAGCTGGACACCTCTCAAGTGCAGGCCTCTTCCAACACTCCAAACAATCTTCTTTGGACAGTCCAGAGGAGTCTTTCAGTGTGTTCCCAGATACCATGTCCTCCCTTCTGTTTCCATTTCCGAACTCTCAAGAGTACAGAATTGACAAGAAAAGTGCCTCTCCAGGACAGGAGCCAGCAGCTATTCTCAGTGCTGCTCCATCAGCCAGGCTGACTTTGGCAAGAGTGTCCATAAGCTCCTATCTTCCTGTCAGGGCAAGAATGAAGGACGCTGCCTTGGAGATGCTCTTCTGGGATCCTCAATGACCTGCTTAAATCAATTGTTTTCCATGTGTTCTTCATCTGATACTTATTTCACCTATTTCTATGCCAAAAAAAAAAAAAACATGTTTTCTAGGCCAAAACTATTTTATACTAAAAGTTATTCATAATATAAGAGATGACATTGAACTATTTGTTTGACAATCTCATTGCTGATTTTGCTTTAGGTTATTATCAAAAGGTCTGCTTTCTTCCTTTCTTACATATCTAAACCTCTAAATGAAGAAATGGGATCATTCTCAATGTGATCTTGGAGATCTATTTGGATCTGGAGATGTTTATCACTAGAATGGGAAGGAGGTGGGCAGGTGGGAATGTTAATTAGGTTATTGAGATTCAAAACAATTTTCTGATGTTTATTTGAGATAAATTCTTAGGAACATTATTCCCCAGGAAGAGAGCTTGAGGTAGGGGTTGGGGTGTGCATCTGTGTGATGAAATGGGAAACTGGAAGGAAACTCCGGAGACAGTGCAACCAGATGACAAAATGATTGCGTTGACCCACATGAAGTTCCCAATACTCTACCATGTTGACCTTCAGACATGGCAATTTTATATGGCTCAAGTGAATGGCATTAAAAAGGAAAATGGTGGGAAGGGAGTGGAGGGAGCAAGAAGGGAGTGGAGTCCAGGAAGATGGGGACTACAGAGTTGTAATATGGGTGGCCACTCCCATCAGATAGCTTTTGGGCCGGGCAGGGGATTAGGTTCTCGTAATAGCTGTAAAGCCAGTTCAGAACCTTTCTGGAGACCTAGTCCTGGAAATACCAGGAAAATAAAGAAGCAAAGGAGTTCCAGAAGATTCATTTATTCCTGAAATTGAAGGGTGGATCTGAGGCCCAGTAGGAGAATGTCCCTATGTCTCCAGTGACTTTGGGGCATCAAGGATGGAAGGATGGTGAAGAAAGAGCACTGTCCCCAAAGGATCAAACAATTAGGATAAACAGTGCCTTTGAGGTTGTATGTGTGTGTGCGTGTGTGTAATATTAATAAAATGCAGCCAGGGCCATGTAGCTTACTCACTACATCATCAACTATCTCTCAAGGATCCCGCCCTCCAGTAAAAGGTCTGACTGTGTGAGCGCTGGGCGTCAGTAGACAGGATCATTCAGACAAAAGGGCAAGTGAAAGTGACAGAGCATCAAGCCAGGGCTGTGAGCCTTGTGAGAGATCTCCTTACCCCTTCTCCTCACGTCCCCATAGCTGCGATGGGGAATGTCATGACTGAGAAGGGGCTGTGGAACATTCCGCATCCTGGGATTCAGCTCCCTATGTGACTCAAAATTAGATGGCTGACAGATATTGATCAAAACTGCCAGTTGGATCCTAGCTCACCACACCTGAGAGTTAAGCTGGAGAGTACTTCAAACTGTGAGCACAGAGAGTACAGACAGACGGCCTCAGACTTGCTCAAAATATCTTCCCTAGGGTCCCTCATTAGGTAGCAGGCTGTCCTCTCCAAGAATGTGTTTATCAAAAAGGCAACTGGAAACTTTGCTTTCCCTAGAACTCTGTTAACATGCAACTTGAGATAGCCGCACATGCCTCTATTTGGAGAACAGAGGCTGACTATTTATAATAATAATGTCTGGGGCCATCACCTCCCCTCTGGGGCCTGCTCTGCTGGAAAGGTTAGGACACGTCCGTGCACCTCTCCACGCCAGGGTGAGAGTTCTTTACTGCGCACACACAGAATAAGAAGACTGAAGATTCTAACTGCAAACCTTTCCTTCCAACTGTGGGCTTGGTTGCTCGGATTAGAAAAAACACAGTCTCATGAGTCCCAGAGAGGCAACTATTCTGTCTCTACCCTCCCAGGGAATCCAGCCATGCTAATTCCCGATGCTTTCAAGGTCTTTCCACCCCCAGAGAGAATAGGAGGGAACTTGGCTGATTTCTATTGCAAGATGCTGGCAGAACACGAGAGAACAACAAAGATGCTTCTGTACTGGAATTTTAAAACTGCAAAATAAGGCTTTAGTTGTGTATTTAAATTTTCTAGCACAAGAAATGGGATTTTAACATTTATTGAAACAAAAGGGATAGGAGGAATATATAGTTTATTTCTATATTCATTTATAATTTAGAAATTCTGATCTCAGTTCAGTGTGCACTTAATCATCGAGCCTGGGTTTGTGAAATAGTACCAGAGAAAATAATACAACCTATACAACCTAGTAGTTCAAAAATACAAAGCAATGGAAACCTGTTCAGGTTTGTCCTTCTCCTTCTGAAATTGCCAAAAGTGCAACCACGAAAGTGTTAAAATGGATTTCCATTTTCATACTTTACTTCTGTGAGTAGAGTATGAAATCCTTGAAGAGTTTCTAATCTCTGCACACATGCCCTGGTGTGAATGCCCTCATAAGACCACGGGCTGAAAGGGGCTTTCACACACAGCTCGTCACCTCTGAAGGACCGTCAGCAAATCGACTGGCTGAGATGTCCCAGGATCCAGCCTCCTGTGGAAGGCCCCAAAGGGTGTGGATTTGTGAAAGCAACACCCTAGATAACAGGCAATGAAAGCGCTGTCTGTCTTAGGAGAGAGTTCAGCACAATTATAATTAAAACTGCATCTTCAAGTAGGAAGAGTATGGTGTCTTAGGAGATTCTATAAAGAGCTGACATTGCCTGATTGGGGCCAAAAGTCCAAAAGTAAAAAGCATTGGAAACACACCCTTCTGAGTCAGGAATCACACCTAAAACCACAGCTCAGTTTCTAGCTGTTCTTTCTGAAGCCACCAGCGTAGAAGTCCACTTTCTCATCTTTGGCAGAAGTTTTAGAATCCAGTCTGGAGGCTATGCAGCTCAAGAACGTGGGTTTTGGAGTTAGGTAAAACTAGGCTTGAATTCCGACTCTGTCACTTACTACTTCTTATGTGAAATTAAGCGTTTTACTTTACCTCTCTGAGCCTGTTTCCGCACCTAAAAAACAAGGAAACTATGCGGTAAAATTGTAAAGACTAAACAAGGTAACTAGGTAAGAGCATACCACACATGGCAAGGGCACATTGTAAGCGCTTCACGATGCCAGCGATTATTTCCAGTCCTACCTGGGGATGAGCCTTCTGATTTAGGAAAACCACTTCCCTCTCCTCATTCCCAGAGCTAATTTCTAAGCCTCTCCTCACCCCAATCTCATTCTCTTCTCTCCCATTTCCCATTCTATCCTTCTTTCCATGACAACAAACATCATGATTTCTTTCATGATGATCTCTGGCAATAGGGTCTAAGATTTTATGCAAAGTTCCACCAGGAATGTTTGTTTTTAAGAACATATTGCAGTCTAGTCCTAGAATAGATTTACATACTTTAGACTTTAGAAAATGGAAGTTTTGACTCTTAAAATACTTTTCAGATGTAGTACTAGACATTTACTACTCAATTAAAATTGAATTAAAATGAATCAAAAATGGAACTTGATTTTCTTTTCAAAGGCAATTTTGGCTTATATAAACCGAGTGATAGCTGCTTCTGCTATGAAGAATAAGGGGATTCAGCCGAGGCTTCTGAAGCCTTGAAGCTTATGAACGTGTAGGCAAAGATCAAGGATTTAAGAAAAATCTCTAACGTGAAAGGCAGCAAGTAAACCAAACCAACAGGAAAACAAGCTCATGAGAAACAGAGAAAATGCAGAAGTGGATAGACATTTCTAAAAAATAACTGAAGTTAATAGGCCGAGAGGTAAGGGAAGATATTGTATTCATGAAGCAAGCAGAGAAATCAATAAACAGGACCATTCAAAGACTAAAATAGAGCTCTAAAAAATTATAAAATTATGGTAGCAGAAAAGAAAATTCAGTCAGAAGGGTTGAAAGTTAAATATTGAAGAAATCTCCTAAAAAATAATAAAAAGACAAAAAGGAGGGAAAATAAGAAAGAAAAAAATAAGAAAATTAGTGGAACCATTCAAGATAATAGAAGTTCCAGAAAGAGCAGAGAAAATGGAAGTCAGAAAATAATCAAAGATATAACATAAGAAAATGTTCCAGAACTGAAGAAGACACATTCAGGACTGAAAGAATCCTAAACTTTAAACCAACACTCATCATGGTAAACGTTCAGAGCCCTGGGACAAGAGAATTCCTAAATTCCTCCAGAAAGTAAAAAGCTAAATCAACCCGGCAACATTTAATGGGTGCAAATGAGAATGGCATTAAATTTGTCAACAAAAAAACTGGAACTGAGAAGACAATGGAGAAATACCTTCAAAATCCTGAGGAAAATTATCTCCATCTTGAAATTCCATACCCAGCCAATGAGAGTTATATGTGTAAAGTACTCCAGCATTCATGGTCTCAAAGATTTTATGGCCGATGCACTCTTTCTCAAGAAGCTAAGTGACAATGTGTTCCACCAAAATGAGCCAGTGTTCTAAGAGGAGGGTGGGGGATCCAGGAATCAGGAGATCTGATGCAGGAGAGAGGAAAGGGAATTCCGATATGGGAGATGAAGGGAAATCTCTCTGCAGTAATCACTGCAGTCTGGACCAGGACAGAGAGCTGTAGGAGGGACATACAAGAGGGGAGGTGGGAATTGAACTGATAGACTTCCAGTTTGTAAGCAGGTGCACATTCCCAGTGGAGAATTCGAGAACGAATTAACAACAGGTAATAGAAATGCAAGCAAATAGGAGGAAAAAATGAGGCAATTGTAAAATTGATGAAAAACAAAAAGAAAGGAAATATAGTCATGGCAAAGAACAAAACAAAAAACATGGCTCGGTGTGTCTAATACTTAGAGTCATAATGATAGTTACCATATATTGATTTAATAAAAATGTTTGATGACACTATACAGAAAGCAGGGGAAGGCAAAGTAAGGAGGTAAATGTGGGGTTAAAATTAATTGATACTTTATTTTCCTTCAAGAAAGTAGGTAAGATCTAAACCAAATTTAAAAATCGAGAAGCATTTGAAAAAATTAAAAACAAGAAATAGTAGTATAAGCAAGTTATTTGATAAAAGGGAGCTAAGTACCAGAGGAACCTGATAAAAAAGAAGTGTTTGTCTCTGGGAAGTGGGGTTGAGGGGGGGTGAAGCATGGGGTTGTTGTTTTTCATTATAAACCATGTAAAATCATGTAATTTCCAGAAGTAATTACCTTGTGAAAAAGAAAAAAAATTGATATGAGTTTACAAATAAAGAGCATAAGTAGTAAATTACAATGAATATAAGGTTTAGGTGAGAAAGATCTTAAAAATACATTTTTTAAAAAAATCACACCAAAACAAACTTATTTCTCTTTCTGACTATTACAGTTGGATCAGGGATATATCACGTCCAAGAAGACATTAGGCCTGTGACTCATGCACAGGTCCCCATGACGACAGTCAAAGGAAGGAGAACAGGGCGGTCCAAGCTCTAAGCCCTAAGGCACTTTGATACCTCCCTGGGAAGAACTGACAGTGGTTAGATGCATCTGGGTCCCCTATAATGCACCAGGGGAAGTAATTAGGTCATTCTAAGCTGCTTTAATGTAAAAAGTAAATAGAGTCCTGAGTTGGCAGCTACTTATCCAGAAAAGATTTGGGCAGGAGGGGATTGGGTTTTAACCATCGAATGATAACCTCTAAAATATTAATACAAGACTATACTCATAGGCCACATTATTAGAACATCAAGGTCATGGGAAATAATGGTTCCCTACACACTGCCCAGTTGGATCCTATCAGGAGTACTGTGCTTAATTTGGGGTATAACATTTCCAAGAGAATATGAGATGGGGAAACTGCCCATGATAAAAGCAATTCCTGTGCTACTAGACATGGTTGGAGGCAATAAGAGACAACTTGGAGACAAGAAGATGAGGTGTAATACAATCACTGTACTAAAAAATTACAGAGCTGCTGTATAGACAAAGAATAACTTACAATGTTTCCAGAAAACAAAAAGTTCAAAACCCAGCTCAGTCACTTGCAGAACTCTGGGCTGAATGTGGGGCTTAGCTGGGTGCTCCCCTAGTGTTCTGCCTGTCTGTGTCATGTGGTCATCCTTTCGTGTCAAAATCACTGACTGTGACCTCCCAGAAGACAGCGAATATGTCTCATTCTCCTTCACATCCCCAGCCGCCAGCGCCACACCAGACACATGGTAGGCACTTGGAGTCAGGGAGCCAGTAGATTGTGGCTCGATATTACTGGCTCAAAGAACATCTGATGACAACTTGGGAGGCCTAGACAGGCAGATTGTTTGAGCTCAGGAGTTCGAGACCAGCCTGAGCAAGAGCGAGAGCCCGTCTCTACTAAAAATAGAAAGAAATTATCTGGCCAACTAAAAATACATATAGAAAAAATTAGCCGGGCATGGTGGCGCATGCCTGTAGTCCCTGCTACTCGGGAGGCTGAGGCAGTAGGATCGCTCAAGCCCAGGAGTTTGAGGTTGCTGTGAGCTAGGCTGACGCCACGGCACTCACTCTAGCCCGGGCAACAAAGCAAGACTGTGTCTCAAAAAAAAAAAAAAAGAACATCCGATGACAAGACAAAGCCAGTACTGGACTGGGTATCTGGTGAGATGAGTGTCTAGTCACTAGAATAATCAAGAGAAATTGGATTCCTTTCACTGGGGGAGGGCTTGCTCTGGATGACCTCTCAGATCTCCTCCAACTTAAGGCACTTTCAATTAATGCTGATTTCAGCTCTGTCCTTGTCAGGATCTCAAGCAGTCTCTTGACAGCTGATGGCCTCCACATCATTATCTTGCTTGGGTAGGTGGACAGAAGGGGACGAGCCTGGGGAAGATGTTAGTGAGTTCTCAAACTTCCTAGTACAAGATCACTTACCTCTCAGATGAAAGAGAATTTAGGAATTAAAAAAAAAAAAAGATTTAAGAGGAAATATTTAAAGGGAAAGCAGAGAGATGGCCTGAGTGGCAAACACAACTTGAAATAGGGCAGAAAGAAGGAAGAATGGGAGCTCCTTTTAGTTCAAACTCCCCATATCTTGAAGTCCTCACATTCCTACTTACTTACCAAATCACCAGATCAGGATCTATAGAACAGGAAGAACTGGAGAGAAGGGAGAAAATAAATCAGAGGTGGTGGGCCTGCCACACTGCACAAGGCCAGGGGACACAATTAAGCCCATAGTTAATGGGAATGGTGCCTTCTGGCTTTGAGCAGTGCACAACCCGCACAGCAGGATATGGTGGCCCTGGTGAGACAGGAACACTGCCAGATAAGAGTTTCTTTTATACTTGCTCAAAAATTAGGAGGGAGAGATCACCATTAAAGTCCCAGAAAAAACAGCAGTAATAATAACCAGATGCTTCAAAAGTTCACCAAGTTTAAGGTCTCTCTACTTGCTGGGCTTGTAAGTTATATTTACTATCCTAATCTTGGGGTTGATTGTGCACATAGACCCAGCCTAAATACCCTATACCATTTTTCTAAAGAATAACTATCTAATTGCTGTGCCATAGTCTCTCAAATGCTAGGCCCTGGGAAACCTGATGGGCAGGTCTGATTGTCCCTTGGCCAGGAATGATTCCGTGGTTTTGCTATGAGGAGGACAGCAAGTGGGAGTTGAGAAGGGGGCAGATAATAGGGAGTAGATAGGACATCAGAGGACAGAGGCGCTGACAGCCCAGAGGACGCGCTGAGCATGCGCCAGGGGCAAGTGCAGCCCCCTCACGCCCATCTATTTTTACTTGAGCTCTCTTCGCTGCCTGTGTCACAGCTTTGAGGGCATCAGCGCCCGGAGTCCCAAAAGCCTATTTTAAGAGACTTCACTTCGATGACTGATAGATACCAGCAACAAACATGCGATTTCTGCCAAATGACTTAACGGAAAGGGGATCTGCAGCTGCTTTCAGAATTGGAAAACTGGCCTCACTCCAAGTGCGTAGACTTGCAGAGGAGCTAGCGAAAGGGTCCCGGAAGAGAAGCAGCCCCAGGGAGCAGGCTCGCTGTGCTCTGTAAAACATTTACACCCCTCTGCCCCTTCCCCGGTGTGGGTTGGCAACTGTTGCTTTTAGTTTCCTGTTTAAGCCTTTCTTTAACAAGTGATCTCCTTTGGGGGCAAAGGTTTTATATTTACAAGAAAAAATAAAGGTGGAGGAAAGAGCCTTACCCTCCCTCCTAACCTCTCAGATGGGCGATGTGAGGTCATAGCTGGTGAGATCTCGGGGTGCAGGCAGCTTGGAGCTAACTTGGTCAGGTTAATTAAGAGCACACCCGATTCTCTCCCTGGCACAGGCCACACAGCAAAATGTTCCTCTGCTCATTAATAGTTTTCCATGTTCTGAGCACTTCTAATCACAGAACCGAGTTTGCCAGGATCACTTTAGACTTGGAAACTGGATACACTTCTTATCAAAGCGCAGACGGAGCCCAAGGGCGCCCCTGCACTGTCCTCTTGGCAGGTGCTGCCTGAAGCACTCTGCCCAGCGAGGACTCCTGCCATGCAGCAAGGGCTGAGGCCATGGGGAAGGATGTGTGGTCGACTCAGGGAAGAACCAACGACCGATTTCGGGACATGGGACTGTCTGGTTTCTCTCCAGTCTTCCTCACGCCCTGCCCATCCCTGGGATAAGGTCTGGGATAAGACTCCCCCCGGCAGGTGGCCTTGTAGTGGTGACAATTGGAGCCATGCCCTGACCTGTTCTCCCACCGCATGGCCTCTAGACCTCAACCAAGGAAAATATCCCTGTCCCTGAGAGGCTTCGCTGCCCCCCATAAAACCTAAGTGATGTCAACTGAACACTTGGAGAGAAAAGGGAAAACAAAACAGGATTTGGATAATTGTGGTTAGAAAAATAACCTGAGGGTCATTTAGCCTGAGTGTTTAGAAGACAGAAGGCCTGAAGAATGCAGCGGATTATGGAAAGATGGACACGAGCACACATTCCTTTAGAATGCCCAATTACCAAGTTTTTGCTTGTTTTCTTAGAACCAATAATGTCCGCAGAGAGGTCATCCTCTTTGAGGCTGGAGGGCAGAGAAGTGCCCTCAGGTCACAGTCAGACAGGACAAACGAGGGACTGGAAGAATACCTCATACGCAGAAGACTGCCATTTCTAACAAAACCTAGTTCTGATTCTAAGCCAGCAAGAGGCAGGTGGGGACTACTCTTTTGAAAGGGTCCTCACAAGGACCTCACAAGGTACTCAACCCCGTGATGGAACTTGGACGCACCCACTAGGGGTCTGAGTGCTGGTGTCAATCAGTGAAGCCAACTGTGTGGAACAGGGAGTGGTGGGCACTGGGGCAAGCTGGCAGGTGCATGCCCTGTCCACAGGGCAGCCCTTCCTCCTCACCGGTGTCTGCAGCAGTGCTCAAAGCAGGCCCGGGGTGGCCAGATCTCCTGTCATTTTAAGAGAGACTGTAAACCTACATTTTAGTGTGAAATCTCATACTGTTGGCAGCACATTGTTTTAAGGACTAATATTTAGGCTAAAAGGAAAAAAGTCTACTGGCTGGATTCTGTCTATGGACCTCCTCCACTTTACAATTGCTGACCTGTAAAAATAGCCTATAATCTATAACTTTGTAAGACAAGATACATAGCCAAGAAATAAGATACAAACGATACAATTAGAGCCTTGTGGGAATGGAAGATTGCTTACAGATCAAATCAGCCCAATTTTTGAATGAGAAACTGAGGCCAGGAGAATTGAGCAAGTGCCCTGTGAGCTAGCCAGGGGTGGAATGAAAACTAGAACCCTGCCTTCTGATGTCCGGTCCACCACTCCTTCCTCCGCAGTAGCCACTGAGCCAGGCACCCTCACCTGAACCTTAGAGCCATTCCCTTCTCAAAATCAGCTGGTGGCTAAGTGCATTGTTTTATCCTTCATACGCTTATAGCTTCATTACAAGAGAGAACCGACAGGTTTTCACTGACTGATGGGAGAATAAGGTTGGCGAGGAAGGAGGAGGCTGTGAACGCCCTTCCCAGCCAGAGGATTCTACGCCTGCAGCTCTTCGTGGGGGCCCCTGCCTGGAACACTGTTCCATGGTGCATTTGACTTCTACCCACAAACTCACGTTAGGGTTCACCTCCCCTACAAAAGCCCTTCTGACCACCCAGGCAAAGTGACCCCTCCATTGTCTGAGCCCTCCAGATGTTTTGTAAACCACCCATTTGGCTCAAGCTCTCCAACTAGATCTGTCCTTCCCAGCCTGGGCTGAGCACTGCGGTCAGCTGGGAGCTTCCCAGATCCCCACGGCTAGGGTTCACCCACATCCAATTAACTCAGAACCTCTGGGACTCAGGATCATGAACCTCAACTGATCCATAATCCATTTGAAGATGAAAATGCCTAAATGCAGGAGCAGTTACATAATTTGCAGGGTCCTCTGCAAACTGAAAATGGAGGCTCCTGTCAAAAACTAAGCATTTCAAGATGGTGACAGCAGTGTTAAACCCTTCTGGGCACGGGGCCCTGCACATCTGCTCTGCCACACGCTCATGCCTAAGAGCAACCTTGGCCTGGAGGGATTTCAACAAACCAGGTGTGGATTGGTTAGGGCAGAAGAAATACAGTTGGTCTAAACCAGAATAAAACTGAGCAGAAAAGCAAAGGCAAGAGCTTGAAGATTGGGATCAAAAAAGAAAGCTGGATAAAGGATGGGGTGGGAATTTCAGGGAGGAATACTTCTTTATAAACAATTCTTAATAATTGAGATGCAACATATATGTAGTAAAGGGCACAAGCCCTAAGTGTACATTTGATAAAAATCAAATCAAGATATAGAAGTTCTCCAGCCCCTACACACACCAATCAAATCCCCCCTAAACAGCACAAGGCTGACTTCTATCACCATAAAGTAATTTTGCCTGTTCTCAGACTGCGTATCTCATACAGTATGTACTCTTTCACTCGACATGTCTTGAGACTCATGTATGTTACATACAGCTGTAGTTTGTTCTCTTTTATTGAGTTTTATACCACAATTTATTCCATTTTGGTGGACATTTGAGTTGTGGACAATTTTGAGCTATTATGCATAAAGCTGCTATGAACCTGTTTATACACATCTTTTGGTAAAAAACATGCACACATTTCTGTTGGGTATTTACCTATGATCAGAATTGCTGGGCCATAGGGAAGGCATGTATCTAACTTTAATATATAAATGGTTGTACCGATTTACACACCCACTAGCATTATATGAGAGTTCAGCCTTTCTAATTTTAGTCATTATTGCTAAGCTTGTAGTATCCCGGTATGGTGCTAGTGTTTCTTGATGACTAACAACATTGAACTTTTTTTTCATAAGGCCTTTTGGATATCCTTTTTTTTTTTTTGTAATCACCTGTTCAACTCTTCCCTAGTCTTAAAGATTGATCTGTTTTTCCCTTATTTACTTGTAGGAGTTTTTTTTTTTTTTTTTTTTTTTTTTTTTTTGAGACAGAGTCTCACTCTGTTGCCCAGGTTAGAGTGCCATGGCATCAGCCTAGCTCACAGCAACCTCAAACTCCTGGGCTCAAGCAATCCTTCTGCCTCAGCCTCTCGAGTAGCTGGGACTACAGGCATGCGCCACCATGTCCAGCTAATTTTTCTATATATATTTTTACTGTCCATATAATTTCTTTCTATTTTTAGTACAGACGGGGTCTCGCTCTTGCTCGGGCTGGTTTCGAACTCCTGAGCTCAAACAATCCACCCGCCTCGGCCTCCCAGAGTGCTAGGATTACAGGCGTGAGCCACCGAGCCCAGCCTCACTTGTAGGAGTTTTTAAAAATGTATGTTTAATATTTATCTTTGTTTTCAATACCTTCTCCTAGCCTGTGGCTAGACTTTTTCACCTCTTAATAGTGTCCTTAATTGTTAATTTTAATGAAGACCAATTTCTCAATCTTTTTTTTATAGTTAGTGGTTTGCATGTCCAGTTTAAGAACTCTTTGTCTATCCCAAGAGTCATAGAGATATTCTACTATTTTTTTTAGAAGCTTTACTGTGCCACCCTTTTTCATTTAGGCTCACAATCCATCTGGAATTGATTTTTTGTCTATGGTGTGGGATAGAGGTTGAGGCTTATATTTTTCCAAAAGCAATACAATACATTTTTATATATTGATTTTGTATTTAGCAATCTTGATAAATAGATTCTAATATTTATCTATATGTAGTTTTGGGTTGTCTACATACACAATCACATCATCTGAGAGAACTGATGATTGCATTTCTTCTTCCCAATATTTATAATTTGTATTTCTCTGTCTTGCTTATCACTCTGACTAGGCCTTCTAGTTCCATGTCAAATGAAATGGGGTCAGTGAACATTCTTGCTTTACTCAAATTCAGAGTGAAAGCATTCAATATTTTACTATTCAACAATATTAAAAGCATTCAATAGTTTACTATTATTGTAGTAATATTTTACTGTAGATATTTTTACTGTATTAATATTTACTATTGACTGTTTAGTATTTTTATAAATATTTACTGTAGGCATTTTGTAGATTTACTATTTCATAATAAAGAAATTCCCTTCTTATGCCAATTTTTTTATTATTATTAGGTGAAGAATTTTACAAATGCTTTTGGGGGCATAATTTAAGATGATTATATGGTTTTTATCCTTTATTCAATTAATATAGTAAATTATATTATTTTGAATAAGTTGTTGAATTTTTTATTGTTGGAATAAACCCAACTTGATCTACTTCATTATCTTTTAAAAATATCACTGTATTAAATTTTCTAACATTTTATTCAGGATTTGTACATCTAAGTATATAAAAGATATTGGTCTATCATTTTCCTATTTATAATGTCCAAGTCAGGTTTTGGTATCAGGATTATGCTGCCCTCATGACATGAATTGATAAAAGTTCCTTTCTCCTACAGTGTCTGAAAAGCTTTATGTAAGATTAGTATGATTTCTTCTTTGTATGTTTGGAAGAATTCAGCAGTGAACTATTTGGGTCTATAATTTTCTTCTGGGGACAATATTTTAATTGTGGATTTAATTTCTTTACAGGGGTTATACTTTTTTTTATTCTTCTGTCAATTTTGGTAAATTCTGTTTTTAAGAAATTTGTCCATTTCATTTAATTGTAAAATTTAGTGACATTAAGTTGTTTGCAACATTCTTCTTTATCTTTGTAACATCTGTAGACTCTATAATGATATTCTCTTATATTGGCAATCTGTGTTTTTATTCATTTTATTTCTTGATCAGTAGGGTCAGGGATTTATTAATTTTATGTCTTTTCAAAATATCAACTTTTGGGTTTGCTGATTTGCTTTATTTTGTGCTTGTTTTTCATTTCATTGATTTTTCTTATTTTATAACTTTTTCTTCTATTAGAAACATTGATTTTTCAACATTTCTGCATTCTTAACACATGCATTTAATCTCAGGCATTTTTTATTTATGTTTGATGTTCATTTAATATTAATAGCTTCTTGAGACAGAAGCTTAAATTGTTGATTTTCAACCTTTCTTCCTTTTCAATATATGCAATTAAAGCTACATATTTACCTTTAAACATTGCTTTAACTGCAACCCATAGTTTTGGTATGATGTATTTTTATTATGAGTCAGTTCAAAATATTTCTAATTTCATTTCTAGTTTTATTTTACCTATAGGTTATTTAGAAATGTGTTTCTTATTTTCCAAATATATGTAGATTTTCCTGTTGTCTTTCTCTTTTTGATTTCTAGTTCAATTCCATTGTGGTGAGAAAGTATATTACACATGACTGCAGTCTTTTGAAATTTGTTGAGGCTTGCCGTATGGCCCAAAATACAGTCTATGTTGGTACATGTTCCTCGTGCCCATGAAAAAATCTGTAGTCTGTCACTGTTGTTTGCATTATTTTATGTATATCAAATAGGTCAAGTTGATTTTTTGTGTTGCTCAATCTTTTACATCCTTAGTGATTTTTTAATCTACTTGCAACAGTCCCAAAGACAGGCATGTTAAAATCTCCAGCTAGGCTTGTGTGTTTGTCTATTTCTCCTTTTAGTTCTGTCATTTTTTCTTTACATATTTTTAAGCTATGTTATTCAGTGCACAGCAATTTAGTATTGCTGTATCTTCCTGTTGAATTGTTTTTATCATTATGAAATGTCCCTCTTCATCTCTAATAATTCTTTTTTCCTTAATGTTTACTTTATATGTTGATAATTTAGCTTCACTTTGGCTATTGTTTGATATCTGTTCTATCCATTTACTTTTATCCTAACTGTGTCTTTATATTTAAGATGCATCTTTTATAATCAGTATATAATTATGTTTTTAAAATTCAATTTTCCTTTTTTTCTTTTAATCTCAGTATTAGTCTATTCACATTTAATGCAATCACAGATATATTTAGATTTAAGTCTATCTTGCTAATTTTTTTCTATTTGTCCCCTCTCTTCTTTGCTCCTTTATTTTTTCCTTGTTGCCTTATTTATTAATCAAGTATTTTTATTATTCTATATTTTTAATCTCTCAGCCTATGACTTATACATTCTTATATTATTATTTTAGTGATTAACCATAAGATTAAAAATGCATCCTTGACTTAGTGCAGCCTGTCTTGTTAGTACTTTTACCTCTTCTTGAAAAATGCAAGAAACTTAAAACAGTTTAATTTCATTTACATCCCTCCTGTTTTTGTGTGTTCTCTTGTTGTCATATATGTTACCTATATTTTAAACCTATAAGTCTTTATTATTATTCATTTTTATTTGCATTTGCATTTCCCCTTATGGATGCTTTTTGATCCTTTCTGTATTTCTGTACTTCCTTCTGGAATCATTTTCTTTCTGCCTGAAAAATCCCTCTAGTACTTTCTTAAATGAAGGTATTATGTTTGTTTGGAAATGTCTTTGGGGAAGTTTTTTTTTCTTTCAAAACTGTAAAAATGTCATGCCATTGTTTTCTGTCAACTTACCTAGCCAGACTTATATTGAAAAGTCAGTGATTAGTCTTACTGCTGCTGCTTTGAAGATAATGTATCGTTTTATTCTCTCTGCTCTTAAAATACGTATCTTTCACTTTCAACCATTTGACTATGATGTGACTAGGTGTGGTTATTTTTATATTTATCTGCTGGCATTCCACAAGATTCTCAAATCTATGGTTTTCTGTCTTTTGTTAATTTTGTAGGAAGTATTTTTAAAACAATGTATTTTTTAAACTATTGCTTCTGCTCCATTTAAAATATTGCTTCCTCTTTTTCCCCTGGGCATCCAATTATCCATATATTAGCCCTTCCCATCATGTCCCCTGTCTTTTATGTCTCTTTTTGTATTTTCCACCTTTTTTCCTCTCTGTGCTACAATCTAGGTATTTTTTCTAATCCTTTCTTTAGTTCACTAGTCCTTTCTTATGCTAAGTCTAATCTTCTGATAAAACCATTCATTTAACTATAGCATATCGACCACAGTTATACATAAATCTGTCTAATTAGTCAATATCTAAATTACTTCTGAGACTTTATATTTTCACTTTTTTCTTAGTTTTCAGTCATTTGGTGTTAATTTTAGTATGATTTATGTTTATTTTGAATTCCAGACATTGCATATGAAAAATCATAGAGGATCTGAAAGATGTTGTCTTCCTGAAAGTTAAATTAACTTTCCACCTGCAGGCAGAGAACATGCCCACTGATCATCCTGACTTCCTGATGGACAATTTTACACAACCAGGGTTGGTCTATGTCAGTTTTGCCCTCTCCTCTAGTGTAGCCCTACCTACAACAGGCCCCTCTGGGGGCCCAATTGGGATTCTGTGCCTCTCCTCCTTCCTGGGTCTCCCAGCACCCTGTGGCTGCTGGGATCTCTGATCATCTCTTTAACCTCCAAGCTTCAACTTTCTGCTGGTTTCTTAGGTTTACCTGATACACCTGAAGAGTGAGCAAATATTATAAGGGAAAATGTGTGTAAAATTTTTGTTCATTCCTCTGCAGTTCCTTCTGTTATGCAATTTTGCCACTCAAGCAACCAGTTTTGTAGCCCTGAACTTCAACCTCTGTTTCTTCAGCCCAGTGGGACTCTGAATGCCCTGTTCACCCATGTAGGTGTCTACCCAGTGTGTTCACCTAGGCAGATGTTCACCCAGGCAGGTGTTCACCCAGGCAGAGAGCACAGGCGCTGTCAGGGAAAGAGCAGTTGACTGTGGAGCTCCTCTCAGTGTGTCCCTCCTCTCTGGGGTTGCCTTACATCTAGTCCTGTCTGTGTTCATTGCATTCTAATACCTTCAAACTGTTTATTAGGTATTTTTTCCAGCTTTTACTATTTTCAGCAAGATAGTTAGTCCAACACTATATACTCCATCATGCTTGGAAATGGCATTCTCTCCCCATCCCCAAACCTCCCTAACACTTCTGTTTTCATAGATGTTTATTACCAGTTATTACCATATTAATTATTTGTCTCCCTCTGGGGTGCTTTGGCTGTGCACTCACACACAGAGCAAACTAAGTACACAAATACAGAATACTCTATCACTAAAATACTCTATCACTGTAATTACAGTGTATAAACCATTTATATCTTGAGTAGGAGGACTAAAAAATAAACCTATAAAAAATAATGACTGCAATAACCTTTTAAGAGATAGACAGTATAAAAATAAATCAATGGAAACAACAAAAAATCAAAAAGAAAAGAAAAAAGAAATCCTGTGCTGGCTGGGCGAGTTGGCTCACACCGGTAATCCTTACATTCTGGGAGGCCGAGACGGGAGGATCACTTGAGGTCATGAGTTCGAGACCAGACCAGCCTGAGCAAGAGTGAGACCCCATCTCTACTAAAAATAGAAAAATTAGCTGGACTTGGTGGCATGTGCTTGTAGTACCAGCTACTCAGGAGGCTGAGGTAGGAGACTCACTTGAGCCCAGGACTTTGAGGTTGCAGTGAGCTATGATGATGCCACTGCACTCTACCCGAGGCAACAGAGCAAGACCTTGTCTAAAAAAAAAAAGAAAGAAAGACGAAAGGGAAGAAGGGAGGAAGGGAGGAAGAAAGGAAGGAAGGAAGGACGGAAGAAGGAAGGGAGAAAAGAAATCCAGAGTCCAATGCAGATGGGTACAATGGACATTGGAGACTCAGAATCAGGGAGACTGGGAAGGAGTGAGGTAAAAAAAATTAACTATTGGCTACAGTGTACACTCTTCAGGTGACAGGTACGTTAAAAACCCAGACATCACCACTGTACAATTCATCTATGTAGCCAAAAACCACTTGTACCCCTAAATCTATTGAAATTTTTAAAAATGGGCAATAGACATTTCTCCAAAGAAGACATAAAAAGTAGCCAACAGGTATATGAAAATGTGCTCAACATCATTAGTCATCAGGGAAATGCAAATCAAAACCACTATGAGATACTACCTCACTTCCATTATCATGACTATTATTAAAAAGTTGAAAGATAGCAGCTGTTCGTGAGGGTGTGGAGAAAAGAGAACCTTGCACACTGTTGGTGGAAATGTAGATTGGAACAGCCATTATGGACAACAGTATGGAGGTTTCTAAAGAAATCAAAACTAGAACTACCATATGACCCAGCCATCCCTCTTCTGAGTATATGCCCAAAAGAAATGAAATCACCACCTCACAAAGATATCTGCACTCCCATGTTCACTGCAGCATTATTCACGATAGCCAAGATAGGGAAACAACCTTAAGTGTCCATCAAGGGAGGAATGAATAAGGAAACTGTGGCACATATGTACCATTCTGCCCTAAAAAAGAATGAGATCTTGCCATTTCCCACAACATGGATGAGCCTGGAGGACACTATGCTCACTGAAATAAGGCAGACACAGAAACAAAAATACTGCATTATGTCACTTATATATGGAATCTAAAAAAAAAAATCAAATATACAGAAAGAAAAAAAAAACAATGGGATGGGGGTGAGAAAATAAAGAGATGTAGATCAGAGGATACAAAGTAGCCCATATGTAGGGTAAACAAGTCTAGACATCTAATGTACAACAGAGGTAACAAAATTGTACTCTATGTGAGATTTATGCTAAATAAGTAGATATTAGCTGCTCTTGCCACAAAACAAAAACAAAAAAAATAGGTAACTACGTGAGATGATTGACATGTTAATTTACTTTACTATAATAACCTTTTCATTATCTGTATGTATCTTATACCATCATGTTGTATACCTTAAATATACCCAATAAAATTTATTTTTAAAAAAAGAAAGAAATCCAGAGTCCAAAGGATTGATGGGTTTATTTTCTGTGGGTTCTTAACTGACATGGAAAATATTTGTGGTTAGAAGAGGGTGATCTGTCTGTGCCTCACCCTTTAAGAGTAGACCAGGCCGGGCGCGGTGGCTCACGCCTGTAATCCTAGCACTTGGGAGGCCGAGGCGGGCGGATCGTTTGAGCTCAGGAGTTCGAGACCAGCCTGAGCAAGAGCGAGACCCCGTCTCTGCTTAAAATAGAAAGAAATTATCTGGCCAACTAAAAATATATAGAAAAAATTAGCTGGGCATGGTGGTGCATGCCTGTAGTCCCAGCTACTCTGGAGGCTGAGGCAGTAGGATTGCTTGAGCCCAGGAGTTTGAGGTTGCTGTGAGCTGGGCTGATGCCATGGCACTCTAGCCTAGGCAACAAAGTGAGACTCTGTCTCAAAAAAAAAAAAAAAAAAAAGAGTAGACCAATCAGAGAGAAATGAAATTTCAAAACTGCTAAATAAATCTGAGTGGTAGGTTTCTGCTGAGCTGAGCATAGATACAGCCGCAGTATTGACAGCAGCTCTCATTCACTGTGTGCACGCTGCCTACCAGGTACTAGGCAAAGTGTCTTAGATCTCACTGCTCCCAGGTCAGTATCACCAGGGAGCTGGTTGGAAATACGGAATCTCGGGCCCCACCCCAGACCTACTGAGTCAGCATCTGCTTTCTAGCGAAATCAGTAGGATTCGGGTGCAAATTAAAGTTTGAATGGTGTTCTAGGCTTACTGTTTCAATCCTCATAACAACCCTGTGGAGGAGCTACTGTTATTATCGCCCTTTAATAGGTGTGAACATTTCCTCTCATGTTTCTCTTCACAAACTATTCATCTGCATCTAGCTGGCAGCCGTGGAGCCAGACCTTGGGCCCAGGTCTCTCTGACACCTGAGCTGACACATGTAACCACAACAGGACACTTCCTACAGCTCCTTCTGCCCTCAGTGCCTGACTGAAGCCCCATGTGATGGTCCATTGTCGTTTTACTTTTATTGAAATCGTTAAACATTTCTTTACATCTGTATTTTAATTGTATTGTGGTTTGAATTGTGTTACCCCAAAGTTCATGATTAAGTTGAAACGAGGTCTTTAGGATGGGCCCTAATCCAATCTGAGGGATGTCCTCATAAGAAGAGGAGATTCGGACACAGACACACACAGGGAAGACCACGAGCAGACACGGGGAGGAAATGGCCTTTGACAAGCCTGGGCGGGAGGCCTCAGAGGAAACCAACACTGCCAATACCTCCGTTTCAGACTTCCAGCCTCCAGAACTGTGAGAAAATCAGCTTCTGCGGTTCTAGCCAGGCTGCAGTGCTTTGTTTTGGTGGCCACAGCAGATTAATACAAACGGATGTATTTATTTCATGTCCCAAGCCTACCATCTATCTTAACTTGCACAAGTGATTTAGATCTAGGGATCCATTAGAGACAAACCTTGCGTGAAGCTCTACCGTGTCATGCTGACTCTAATTCCATATCCAGATACTGACACACGGTGCAATAAACAAAACTAATCCACTCAAGTCTCAATACTTGAGGATCAAACGATACGTGTATGATTACATTACACGCCAAACATTTTTACCAGCATGAGCTTCTTAGCTGTGCTGTGTGTTGTCTAGAATTAAAATGAAATGGTGGGGCTGAACTCACGTAAGGGTGGGCAGGGAGAAAATGGCTGTGGGGAGTGGGGGCCCAGGGATAACATGGGCCTTAAAACCAGCCGTTAGTGAGTCACCTGTGCTAAGCATGGGAGATGCATAAAGAGAAAAAAGCATGCTCTGCTCTCTCAGGGAGCTTGCGATAGTTGAAGAAGCTGAAGTTAAGTGACCTAATTTAAACGAGTCAAAAAAACAATTAATGGCAACAAAGGGAGGGAGGACACTGGACGTGCCCAGAGGAACTAGTCACTGGGTTCCTCAACAGGCTGTTCCTCAACACGTGGTTTAGATTTGACGCACTAGGACCTGGCTTTGTAGACCGATTTGAAACTAAATGAACGGTGCTGGTTCTTTACACCCCAGGGCATCATATAGGGTGTTCTTGATATAGTCGTGTAAGTTTGGTGGGACAAACGCCTGGAGTTACCTTCTGATTTAGGGCTGGTGCACTCAGGTGCAGTGGCAAAACTGGAAGACTAACCATCCAGATCTGGGGCAGGGAAGGAGGTGGCTTGGTCCTGGGATGGGCCGTGCACTTCCCCACTCCACCCGTCATTCAGGGCTGGGCCGACAGAACAAAACTCCCTTGTGCCGTCCTGGGTCACCTCCCCATCACTTCACCTCCCTGAGCCTCAGGTCCCTCATCTGTAAAATGAGATGACTCTACCCACCGCACACAGTAGTGCTGGGGACGAAGGTCACAGGGGTTAGTGGCTCTTTGTTTGTACAAAATTGGGAGAAATGAGGGCGAGGTAGGAAGGCGGTGGGCTGTGTGACTCGCTAACGTAAATGCCCTGTCCTGGTGTAGTCTGTGCCCTGCGATGCCTCCTGGTTTAGTAAGGAATCGTTTACCCTCCACTTGGCAGGCAGGGTGTGACCTTGTCAATGCTTCTCCCTGGAGGAGTGCCCTAAAAAAGAGGAGAGGGGATTCCACTCCCAAGGCCACTGCTGAGAGAGAGGACACCTGCTTAACTTTCTTGGGAAGTGCTTGACCAATAAACCAGACTCCACCGAAATGTGCCTGGTGGTGGGATTAGCTCATGGGCCAACTCTGAGCCAGGTGTGTAGATTGCTGGCTAAGCCACTACTGGGTCAATTTCCGTATTTAATTTTTTTCTCTTCCTAATTGTTTTTATCTCTTTATTTTCATCTATTCATTGAAGCTTTGTTTAAGACTTGTTTCCGTTTTTGTTGTTTATAAAACATGTTCATAAGGTCCTGTGACTTGAGCTCGAAAAATCCTTCAAAATCCAGGTAAAACTGCCGCCCCCTTTGCAGCACATTCTGAGTTGTGCTGCCTTTAAAAGACACATGTGGAGAGATATCACTTCACATCCATTAGGATGGCTATTACCAAAAAAGCAGAAAACAGCAAGTGGCGGCACAGATGTGGAGTAACCGGATCCCTCCCATGCTGCTGGTGTGGGTGTAAAATGGTGAGAAACAGTACAACAGTTCCTCAGAAAGTTAAGCATAGAATTACCGTAAGATCCAGCAATTTTACTTCTGGGTATATACCCAAAAACCTTTAAAGCAGGAACTCAAACGGATATGTATGCACGCATGTTCACAGCAGCATTATTCACGATGGCCAAAAGCAGAAACAGCCCTAGTGTCCATTGATGGATACATGATCAACAAAATGTGGTCTATCCATACAAGGAAGGAAATTCTGACACCTGCTACAACAGGGATGAGCCTTGAGAATATGCTCAGTGAAATAAGCCAGACACTAAAGGACAAATACTGTGTGATTCCACTTAAACTAGAGAAGTCAAATTCGTACGGACAGAAAGTAGAGTGGTGGTCACCAGGGACAGGGGGAGGCAGGATGGGGAGTTAGTGTTTAATGGGGACAGAGTTTCCATTTGGGAAGATGAGTTCTGCAGATGGATGGTGGTGATGGTTGCACAACATTGTGAAGGAACTTAATGGTACTGAATTGCACACCCAAAAATGGTTAAAGGGGAAAATTTATGCTATATTTTACCACAAAAAAAAAAGAAGGCACAAGTGAGAAATGGACTAGGGGTTTCCCACTTCCTGGCGTCTGTTTGACTGATCAGACTCAGTGTCCAGGTGATGTCTGTGTGGCCCCTGCTGGCGGTTCTTGGGTGCAGTATGGAGATGCTGTCACAAATGTATCTAACGGAAAATGTGTATTTCTCTAAAAATGCTTTTTACAGCAATCAAGCAAAGAAAACAGGCGCACATATATTCCTTCCAGTTAGTTAAAAATAGTGAATTGAACCCAGGCCGATGTTCTGATAGCTCTGTTTATTTTCCATCTCAAAGAATTCCTGCCTGTTTTGAGGAAAACTAAGGAACATTTTTGGGTGTATTTCCATGTTTTCTGAGGCTGAGGAATGTGACTGATGGTGGCCAGAATTTAAATTGCCAACAAGTTCTTAGAAAAGGTATGTTTTTAAACTACATCCCACACACAATTCAAAGTCCTTTTCCTCAGACTCTCTTATAGCCAAATTTAACTAAATTTACCTGGGGCTTCCTCTCATGTGTTTAGCTTTGTGGTTTTTCTCACACCCCACCCGGGTCATGGTTTCTAAGCTCACAGCCTTCAATAACAGAGAATATCAAGAATGAATCAACCTCAGCATGTTCTTAGAAAAATTAGAATCTTAGGACCACCTCATAGAACTTGAAGTCAAACTTTCCATTGCAGGGCTTCAGAAAAAATATTTAGTGACCAAATATTTTAAGTGGTTTTGTGGTCCAAATCTTATCCACACACCCTAAGAGCGATTTTCATCTCATTTTACTGATCCAAGTGTGAACACTGAATGGCCAAACCTACGCAGGCACAGAGTGGGAGCTGTTTCCGGGTTTCTCAAAGTGGACGCTTAAACGAAACTTCTAAACCACAAACATGCACTGGGGCTGCTTGGCCAAAATGCACAGTTAACAGAATTTTTTAGTCATTCTCTTTTTCGTTCAATTCTAAAACTGAGAGTTCAAAAGAGCTTCTACCCTGAGCTAAAACAGAGCACCATGCCTGAAAAGGAATGCTTGTCCCCCAGTTGTGGAAGAGAGCAGCAGGGGCCCCGTGACAAAGTGTGACGGCTCCTCTAGGCTCATGCTGCTGTCCCGAGGGTAGGGCAGGGCAAGTGTATGTGGGTGTGAACTCACTTGAAGCTAGCCTAGCAGCCGGTAGGGCTGTCGAATGAGACCCTCTCAGGCATGGACATTTGTGAACTCAGATTCTCCTCATCTCCTTGAAGTGGCGGGTTAAAGCATTGTCACCCCCATCCCATGTGGTGGAACAGTTCACCGAAATTGTCGTCACGTTATTATGGCGGGATAGGCATGGTCACCAGAGAGAAGGTCAAGACCCTGGGTTTCATTCTCTGCCAGTTATGACTGTGTGATTATTAGTACATTTCTGAACTTTCCTAAGCCCAATTCTGTGATGTGTAAAGTGGGAACAGGGATACCACCTAGTTCAAGGGGTGTTTGTAAGGATTCAGTTAGGTAGTCCACGCACACACAGGACAGTGGCCGGTACAGGGTAAAGCGTGTGCTTGTTATCATGTCTGGGTATTATTTCTGCTCCACATGGGCCACAGACAAATCACCTGTCTGTTAATCAGCTGGGGTCCACGGAGCCCCTGTTTGAACCCAGCACCTTGGGAAGTGCTAAGAGGCACATTCCTGTAAGGCAGGTGATCTTGGAGTTTACAGAAGAAAGAAAGAAAAGAAAAGAAAGAAAGAGAGAGAGAGAGGAAGGAAGGAAGGAAAGAAGGAAGGAAGGAAGGAAACATTAAAACAATGTGTCATGATGAATTGTGTCAGAGTTCAGAGAAGAGCTGGGTCTTACAGATGCAGTAGTCTTTGAGCTGCACCTGAAAGAGCAGGTAGAATCGGGGCGGAGCTTGTGGGCCAGCAAGCCAAGCTGCGCCAGTACGCCCAAGCCTGTTCCCACCTGACGTCTCATTCACAGCCCCCATGTAGACACGTCAGAGCAGCTTTGACATCAGGACAAACAGGGTCATCTTTAGGATGAAGACCCCAGATCAGGAGGTGAGGACTATGCGGGCCTGAGAAAAATGTGACCTTGCCTTGATATTGGGTCACCCCCAGGGTGACACACAGGAAGGAAGGAAGTCTGGGCGTTGGTCCTTTTTCATTTCTTTAATTTGTTGCCAAAGAAATGATGCTAGAAACAGGAGACTTCATTCCTTCTGCTCCTGTGTTTTGCTGCTCAGCATGGCTATGAATGCAGGTGGAATACAAATCTTTACCCAAAACAAAGGTGACTATGTCTTTCTTCTCATGCCTCTCTTCCTGCGTGATTTTTTTTTTCTATTATAGCATCCAGTTTTACACTTTGTAGACGCGCTTTTCCTGTCTGCAGAGCATGCAACTTGGTTTGCTTGACTCAGGCTCCAGAGAAAGGTGGATGGAAAGGTTGGGGCTGAGCACGAAAGGAACTGAGCCAGGCAGGGTCCTGACGGGAAACAGACGGCCCCTGCTGAGGGTGATGTTCAGTGAGTTTAATAAGAGGACAATTTTAACAAGGGGGGCGGTGATGCTCCTTAGGGTAAGCAACAAGGGAGAGCGTGTACCACCCCAGGACTTGAAGGGACATGGTAAAAAATGACCACCCAAGCCGGAGAGAGCCAATAGTTGTAAAGAGAGCTGCCTGGCTTTCCATAAAAAATACAGAACAAACAATAGCAACCTGGCAGGGAAGGAGCTGGGGAAATTATCAAACGCCCGCACCATTCTCTCCCGTCTCCTGCCAGGCCTCCCCATTGGCCGAATCCAAGCAGCAGCCAAGTCCCGGGCCGGTGGCTGGAGTCCATGCAGCCAGGCTGGCCGCGAGGACACAAAGCAGGCTTGAGCCCGAGGAAGGGGCTTCTGCAGGAGAGAGGGATAGCCAGCACAGCCAGCTCATACAGTCCCTTCATTCCATGAACATGGCACTGGCTTCCACTTCTTATTCACATTAAACACTTGCTTCAAGCAGTATTTATTATGGAGTAGTATTCAGCACATAATCGGCCCCGCTTTGACTTCCAGTAAAGAACAAATAATGAATATACACATACCAGAACATCATGTGGTACCCCATAAATATATGCAATTATTATTTTTCAATGAAAAATAAAATTTTATAAAACAACAAAAGAATGATGAAATGGCTGGGCATAGTGGCTCATGCCTGTAATCCTAGCACTTTGGGAGGCTGAGGCAGGAGCATCACCTGAGGCCAGGAGTTCGAGACCAGCCTGAGCAAGAGTGAGACCCTGTCTCTACAAAAAATAGACAAATAAGCCAAGTGTGGTAGTGCGTGCCTGTAGTCCCAGCTATTTGGGAGGCTGAGACAGGAGAATTGCTTGAGCCCAGGAGTTTGAGGTTGCTGTGCTGTGAGCTAGGCTGACGCCTCTGCACTCCAGTCCAGGTGACAGAGCAAGACCGTGTCTCAAAAAAAAAAAAAAAAAAAAAAATG
>CM052437.1:70735653-70764267 GCA_028533085.1 Varecia variegata | reverse complement strand
TGAAAAATGCATGTAATAAAAATGCACGGCCGGGCGTGGTGGCTCACGCCTGTAATCCTAGCACTCTGGGAGGCCGAGGCGGGCGGATTGTTTGAGCTCAGGAGTTCGAGACCAGCCTGAGCAAGAGCGAGACCCCGTCTCTACTAAAAATAGAAAGAAATTAACTGGCCAACTAAAATATATATAGAAAAAAATTAGCCGGGCATGGTGGCGCATGCCTGTAGTCCCAGCTACTCGGGAGGCTGAGGCAGAAGGATCGCTTGAGCCCAGGAGTTTGAGGTTGCTGTGAGCTAAGCTGATACCACGGCACTCACTCTAGCCCGGGCAACGGAGTGAGACTCTGCCTCAAAAAAAAAAATAAATAAAAATAAATAAATAAATATTTAATAAATTATTATTTAAGAAAGGAAACTAGAGAAAAGTATTAAGAAAAAGTAAAAGTTACCTACAATCTTGTCATTTGAAGATGACATTTTTACCATTTCAGTTTCTTTCCTGTGCACACGTGTGGGTGTTTTTATATGACAAATGTGGGATTGTGCTCTTTATCCAGTTTAATATCCAACTTTTTTCAGTTAATGTGACAAGTGAGTATTTTCTTGTGTGTCTGGCTATGTGGGATCTATCTTAAGGGTGTATCATAATTTATCAGACATCTCCTATTATTGGACATTTAAGCTGTTTCCAGTTTTTTACTATTAGAATTATGCGACAATGAGAGTATGTGCCACTTTGAAAAAGATGTGTCTGGGTTCTTGCACTTGCTGCCTATGCTGTCTGAACTAGAGAAAGGCAAGAGGGTTTTACATACATCTTCAAAGTAAACAAAGTGCACAAAATCGGCTGCTTATGCACAGGTTAGGCCACACTTTTGTCACCTACAGGTCACAGTGGTGTCCTACCTAAATCCCTCAGGGTCTCTGGTCTCAGTGGTCTTCTGACAATTAGGCAGGAGGATGGACACATTGGAGGGCCAGCCAGTGGCCTCCACAAGCCATTTGGGGCAGCGTGGCTTGGTGTGTCATTGGCTCCCCACTGCCCGCAGGAGTAAATGACCAGACGTGGAGAGGGCCCAGGACAGAACACACACAGGCGGGTTGTTCAGCCTGGAAATCTTTGGACACATCAAGCTCTAGGTTTCCACTACCTGTTGGTGTTAATGTATCACCCTAAAAGTGGGGCTGCTGGAACAGGGCCCGCTTGTGCACCCGATCACCACCTGCGCCTCCCAAACAGACAGGTAAGGCACCTTCTGCATGCCTGGACCCGTCCTCCCTCAGTCCTGCAGACACCCCACCCAGCCACTGTTCACACACACTCTGCCTCCGTCCGGTGAGGGTTGTCCTCCTGGCAAAGGTTGAGGTGAAATGTGTTTGCAGAAGCGAGAAGCAGGCAAGGGGACCCAAATAGAATATTGAGCACAAAAATATTCTCCTGCTGCTGAATGTTGTCTAGCAGAGTTATCCGGAGTCCATCTGCTCCCAAAAGAATTATGGAAACATTAGGAAAAAAAATTTTTAGAAAGAGTTGAGTTGGGGAAATTTAGTAAGTCCAACCCACAGGACCAGGACCTGCCCCACAGTACTATCAAGGGACTTTAAGAGAATAGCAGTGAGAAAAATAATAATGCCAGCTCATCTGCAGAGTACAGAAAGCCGGTCTGACATCACCCAACACTGCGGATTTCCTGACTCTCTGGCAAGATGGTAATCAGCAGCAGCACCGGGCCTGTGTGTCTCGTGGAGGAAGTAAGTAGAGGCTGCCCCTGTGCTGGCCTCCTCCACGACTCCTCAGCTCACTGCACCTGCGCTGCTGCCCTAGGTACCGCATCTAGATCACTGTGGGTACGCGGCTCACAACAGCGGGGAAGTGAGGCCCAGGGTCTCTTCACGCTCCTAGAGCGGCCTGTCTGGCAAGACAAGAGGAGACGGGACAGTCCCAGGGGCCCATCATGGGCCTTCTAGTCCAAGCCAAGAAATTTAGACCTCTTTTTTTCAGGCAACTGGGAGCAACTGGAGGGTTTTAAACAGAGGAGTGACAGACTCAGAAGGCAGCACTGTGTGAACGACTGGGGGTGATCCAGCCCACCTCTCAGTGATCAGACTTTTACGCTTTCATGGCTGGATTCCAGGATGCACCTCAGGGGTCCAGCAGAGGGTTTGAGCTCCTGTGGAGCAGATGCAAACACACCTTCTCTACACTTGTGCCCCCACTTCTCATTCTCAGCTGATCACCTTGATTTTTATTGCAACAAGAAAATAAAAGCAACCAGGAAGAGAACCACCTCAACCCCCACCACAAAATCTCCCCACTTGCCTGTTATGTGCATTGACCCTGTTCCTCTCCAAGGCCACCCCTCCCCTGGTGTGCTGCCTCTCATCCTCTCCCTGCTCCTACCCAAGGGCTTCCCCCCACGTTATCCTCCTCTTCCTCTCTTGTACCATCTTGCCCTTCCTTTCTACAGATTCTTCTCATCAGCATACATACCAAACTATCTTCAGTATACCCAAGTAACTACTGGAAAAAGGCCCCTCCAATTGCTTCTTTATTTTTCTGCTCTCCTTTGCAGCAGCAGTTCTCAGAAGAGTTGAATCTACTAGTTGTTTTTACTTCCTCACCAGCAAGTCTGCTAAGTTAAATGAGGCCATAAGGATGAGGCCTTAATCCAAAAAAGCTGGTGTCCCTATAATAAAAGGAAGAGACACCAGAGATGTGCATGCACAGAGAAAAGGCCATGTGAGGACACAAAGAAAACGTGTAGGGGAGGAAAAACTTTTTCTCTACCCTCTTATGTTCAGTGCTTAGGAGCTGCAAATTAAGCTAACAAAAGACAGATTATCAGGAGAATAAGTACATAATTTTTATTAATATTTACATGCATAGAAGTTCACAGAAAAGTAGCAGAACTCAAACAAGCTGTTAGACTTGGGGACTTATAAACCATTTTAACAAAGGAAGGGGGTTTGGGCTTCAAGGAATCATGAATTGATACAAGGGTTAATACAAGGATTGATGTCAGTGTGCATGTATCACTGGGGTGGATGGGGCAGGCAGGGTTGGTTCTGGCATGACTCACAAAGACGGTCCCCTTTTGTCCAGGGAGCTTCCAGGAGACCCTGTCAGTGCTCATACCATAAGACTGAAATGGGCTAAAAGTCACCGGTGGGTGGGCCTGGGTGTGGGGACGGAGCCTGGGACTTGCCATGGGCTACAAAGTCAAGGCTGTGTGCACAAGAAAGACTGCTGGGGAGGTGTCAGGGGGACACATTGAGGGAAGATACTTTCCTGTCCCAAAGTTTGTGTCCCATTGGAACCTACTAAGAATAAATTCACGACTGTGCTTACAACCTTTACAAGGGGGTCCAGGGATTGCAAACCTCACGATCGTGTGACACAG
Source organism: Varecia variegata (assembly GCA_028533085.1). NCBI lineage: Eukaryota > Metazoa > Chordata > Mammalia > Primates > Lemuridae > Varecia > Varecia variegata. The sequence continues at coordinate 70,760,870 of CM052437.1, read as the reverse complement.
ATGACTTAAGGCAAGAGGGGATGGTGGGGGGACACCTTGCGGACTCGGCCCCCAGCTGCAGGTGTGCAGCCCTGGAGGAGAACCCGAGGCCAGTCTGGTCAATTCAGATCATGACAGCACTGGAAAATCACAGGACGGCAGCCGTGGACCCCACAACGCTGGCCGGGGTTTCCAGACAGAACCTGGAGCGGAACCCCAGCTCGGCCCAATCTGGGTATGTTCATCCGCCTTTTGCTCAATTGTTTGCTCTACTTCTTCACCTTCCCCCCTCCCTCCTACATTTTTCTTTTCAATTTGAGCAAAACAGACCTTAAGTTTCCTGCTTCTGGAATGTTACGGAAAACAGCTTACTCAGAAAAGCTGACTTTCCATAAATATCCCAATTTATGAAGGAGAAAGCATGATAACTGGGAAGCTGCAGACGTTCCTAATTTATTTCTGTTTGTTTGGCTTTCTCGGGGATACAGTCGTCCAATGCACACATTCTTTTGGAATCCTCACATGAGCTCTGGAGTCGTGACCCGAATTCCTTAAGCCAAAGGCGTTTACAATCAATGAGTCTTCAGAGCCCACTGACAGCAGTAAGAGGAAATTTATTACCTGCATAAGGAACGTGCAGTTAATGACAGTCAAGGTTAAAATTCCTACATCTGGTTATGCCCAAATATGACAAAACAAGAGATTAAAGCAGAAAAAAGTATTCACCTTGATACTTTCACCCACCCATCCATGATGTGCTAGCACAGTTAGAAAATAGAGCAATTCCTAAACTTTCCAGAGTAAAGGATTACTTGAGTACCATGCTCAATGTGAGGAGTGTAATTTGGTGCCAGATACCTAAGGTCTCCCTTTTCTACTGAGTTAGTTGAATTTTCCATGCTGGAATCCAAAGCCCTTGGAAGTCATCCTTGACCTACCCTACTCAGACTCCCCAACCACTGGTTGTCTCACTCTTTTTCAGAAAGGTTGATTTTTGAAAGAAAGGAATAGGATGTTTTTGTTTTGTTGTTTTCTTCTGCTTTTAACATCTGACCTTCTTCTTCTACTTCCTACCCTCCTTAAGTGTTTTAAAGTCAATGACTATCCTCATCATAGAAAACAAATCTTGCCTCCTTACTCAAAGCCCTCTCTGTTTGATTCTTGTTCCAAATAGAATACAAATGTAGAGTCTCTTCTCCTTCATGATTCTTTTATGACAGGAACAGATGATTGTGGAAAAACAGGGTAGGTATTGTGCATATTAAGAATGGATATGTCGGGCTGGGCACAGTGGCTCATGCCTGTAATCCTGGCACTCTCGGAGGCCAAGGCAGGAGGATCGCTTGAGGTCGGGAGTTTAAGATCAGCCTGAGCAAGAGTGAAACCCTGTCTCTACTAAAAATAGAAAAATAGCTGGGTGTCATGGTGCACGCCTATAGTCCCAGCTACTCGGGAGGCTGAGGCAGTAGGATCGCTGGAGCCCAGGAGTTTGAGGTTGCTGTGAGCTAGGCTGATGCCATGGCACTCTACTCAGGGCAACAGAGTGAGATTCTGTCTCAAAAAAAAAAAAAGAATGGATATGTCATAATAGGTTATTATTGCTTGTTAAATAACTGCCTTTCTTTGAGACAGTACTAAACCTGTGCTATAGTCTGAATGTTTGTATCCCCTCAAAATCTATGTGTTGAAATTCTCACCCCAATTGTTAGGTTTGGAGCCGAGAGGGAGACACACAAAGCTTCAGGTGTAGCAAAATGCGGCTTATTTGAGCATCTGGGTGTAGATGGGTGGAGGCCGAAAAGAGTGTCCACACCAGGAAGGGGAGAGCCTTGGGTTTTATAGAGGGCCTTTCTGGGGGGATTAGAGCAACTGGGCCAAAATAGCCACTGTAATAAATTTTTTTTAAACAACTAGTTCCTGGGACCCCTGCATTGGTCACATCCTACAGCTCTGGTGTCATCCTTATCAGGAGGGATAGGGAGGGATAAGCCTCATCCTTATCAGGAGGGATAAGGAATGCAAGTTCCCCACTTGCATTCCATTCCTTTATCTCCCTAGGGGTCTGCAAAGGCTATGTGCCTAATACCAATACGATGGTATTAGGAGATGGGGGATTTGGGAAGGTGATTAGGTCATGAGCAGGGAGCCCCCATGAATGGGTTAGTGCCCTCATCAAGGAGGCCCCACGGAGCTCCCTTGCCCCTTCCACCACGCGAGGACACAACAGAAGGTGCAATCCATGAACCAGGAAATGGGCCCTCACCAAACACTGAATCTGCCAGTGCCTTGATCTTGGACCTCCCAGCTTCCAGAACTGTGAGAAATAAGTTTCTGCTGTTTATAAGCCACTCAGTCTATGGTAGTTTGTCACAGCAGCTGGAACAGACTAAGACACCCTGCAGGTAAGGAACAAAGTACATATGGAGAAGAAAAGGCATCTCCTTGAGATAGTTCCTCATGATATGCTTAGGAAGGTTTGTTCTACGCTATCCTTTTGACCTTTACTATGAGGAGCTGCCCCACTCCCTTGCCAAGTCAATTGTTGGGGTTTTAACAGCGTTTTCATGAGACAATTTAATTTCTGGGTCTCTTCCAAGCCAGGAAGAGATTGCTCCAGTCCCACTTGCTCCCGCTGGTGCATCTTCCATTTCTTTTTCTCGTCCTCCAGCCCCTCTCTGTCCTCTGCCCATCCTCCTCTCCAGCACTCCTGTGTCCTTCCTTCCCCTCATTCCTTCCTTTGCACTCCATGCCCCCCTTTTAGACCTGAAGCCCCTAGTTTCCAGCCTGAGGTGGAAATCCAGTCTGAAATGATCCCTAACCTCTCTTGGCCACCCTTCACCTCTCCTGGGTAAGGGGCAGTTCTTTGTGCCTCTGTTAAAACGTCTTCACTGTAGGACCAGGCAGAGAATCAGTTAATGCCACGAGTGCTCCCTACATGTCTGGAGAGTTTTATGGGTCAATCTATGTTGCCTGAAACCCCTCCATGGTTTTACAAATTATGATTGTCCATCCGGTACATGAAGTGAATCAGAGAACAAGGCCTCTTGCCTCACACAGGGGAGAGTTCATTTCGAGGTGGACAAAAATGGTGACATCTTGATTTTGTCAAATGTCTCCATTTATTTTTCGACAATTTTAGTTTAGCAAAACCAAATCTCTCCCTTCCTGGACTTTTTCTAACTTTACGGTGACTGTTGAGCTTCCTGTGTACTTTAGGTGAAATATAATCCCTAAATGTAGTGTTTCTACTACATTTGCACTTAATGGAGACCCCTATTGTTTGCCTGATGTCCAAGAACACTTTTAAGAGATTTTAATATGCCCTTTTTAAAAGGCTTCCTTCTTCCCAGGCCCCCAAAGAGGAAGTTGTATTTTACTAAGGGTAAACAAATTTTTCCTATTTCCAAAGTTCAAGTGTAGATTCCACACAAGGCACCCAACATGATTAAAGAGGCTCCCAAATTGGACAAAATTGTGTTCCGTTCCCTCTGGTTCAAAAGTGTGCATATGTGACATTCCCAAACAAGTTTAGAACCACTAGGTATATAAATATATATACATACAAGTGATAAATATATTATGTATCTCTGTATCTATGTCTAACTTAATGCTTTCATTTAAGTTCTGACGCTGAGGCCCGTGAGTGGTCATTCGTCTGCAGACAAGCACCATCTGTAGAGAGTTTCCATCAGGACATGCCTAACCTGGAGTGCCCAGAAGCCTTCCCACGCTTGTCTCTTGACCCCACTGCCTTCCCGCTCAGAGGCTCTCTGTCCACAGTCCTCTCCTCCACCTAAATGCCATCCTTGGGCTTTTATAGCTGATTACCTCGTTGTTTCCCTACATTGGTTTCCAAGCTCTGAATGTGGTTGCAAAAACTCACGTGCAGTGTGCCAGCCATCCTATTGAAACTGGTCAATCCCACCATGACTTTCCCTGCAGCAAGGCTGGGCTTGCAGCAGAATGTGCACGTTAGGTGTGTGTTGGTGTGATGGGGACCACTCCTTTAGACCTCGTGTGCTCAGAAGCTCAATGCCGTCTCTGCCTAATGATTTCAAAATTTCAGCTAAACATGTTAGATTACGCAGGATCCATGTACCTCAGAAATCAAATTAACCATCTTCACATATAGAGATGCAGATCTTTGTCAATCCCCTTTCCTCCTTTCATGGTGTCTCTGAAGAGTATAGAGCATAATTAGGAAAGGAAGGATGCATTATCAAAGGCTCAGACCTTGTGAAAATCCCTGAAGCATTCCATCGAGGCTGAGGCTGTCTCTCAATGTCTCTCTGCTCCCTTAAACGTGATTTCATTGAAACTTTTCTGTGCATCTACTCCAAGGGCAGGTGGGTGTCACTCTGTGCTGAAAAGCCTGACTCCAACTTTTTCCCTTGTTTAATAACTCAGCTGACCAACTGGTTATTCCTTCACAGTTAATCTCTGCACTAGGACAGGATAGAGTGTCCTCAGTGAAGCCCAGTAGGAAGATTCTGGGGATACTCCAGCAATATACTTTCCTACCACGATCGCCTGGCCGTCAGGTGTGTGGAAAGTGGTTCTGGTCAAAATGTTCCCCTTTTTTGTGTGTGCCAGCAACACACTCAGGAAAGGTTCATACCTAATTCCTGAGTATCACTTGGTATTCTGCAAGCAGACACGCACACATACACATATAGACATGCACACACAGAACTTTATTCATTTCCACATATCCCTGAACCCAACAAGCCTTCCATTCCCATCCCAAGAAGGGACTCAAAGCCAACTTTAAAATGTAGTTTTTAGCACAGTTATTCCAATTGTAAGAAAGAGAAATTTCACTGTGTGACTTGGGGCCCAGGTCTATTCCCAGGTGGTTTTTACTTAGTAGCCCCAGAAGGATTCTTGTCCTCTAATCAGCTGTCTTTCCTGGTATGGCCGACAGCCAGCCAGATCTCTATCTTCTGAAGCAGTCAATCATCAAGAAAGACCAGGAGGGGCAGGAGCTGGCGGGCGTGGTATTTGTTCACTGATTCACAGGCAAATCATTCACATTAAGGCTCCTTATTGGCATTTGTTTCCTGAACACGTCAGTGTTAGCCAGCTTTCCTGCCTCCTGTGTCTCATGCCCTCCTGTGTCTCATGCCCTCCTGTGTCTCATGCCCGTGGAACACAAATACCCTCGCTGGAAATAGGAAGAAATGAAAATATAGGAAGAGGATGAATGGTCCTGATGATAGTTGTCTGAGGGTGGGAGAATCAAAATGAAGTGCAGATTCACAATTTACAAAGCAAGCTAAACAGAAAACTCTAACATGGCGTATAAGAGTAGCCAATTAAGATAAACTTTTTTTGATAAAAATTTCTTTTGTGCAGCCTGTGATCCTTGGGGTTGTTGGAGATCCAATGACACATAGTTCCAGGGTTGTGGATTATGGATTTGGTTTTCTTTAAAAGGCTTCCTTGCCTGCTGCCGGACTTCTTCTAGTCCCCACCTAATATCATTCAGCTTATAGGTTATTGGGTGTTGGCACCTGAAGCACCTGCATTGTGTGTTTAGATCAGTGACTATGATTAGGGGAAGGGTTCAAAGTCTAGAACTGATGATTCATGTTGCAGGTTCTACTTGGTTACAGTCTCCATCAGTGCTCAGGGAGAAATCTGAATTAGAAATCAATTCTCATCTTTGAAATGCAAGCCCAGTGATAGGACAAAGATGAAAAGAACACAGGAAGCTTTCTCCAGTCACAAAACCACATCTTACCATCAGTTGTTAAAATATCAAAATACCTTCCTAACCGCTGGTAATAGCAGCTTCACAAGGTCCCCAGGTTTCCCCACTGTTGCCTTGAGATGCCTACCCCTCCCCCCAGCATCTCCTGGACGGCCACAAGCTCCAGCCACCTGAGTGTTAACACCTCGTACCTGGAACAAGAGGAGGCCTCTGCACCTGCCCCCATTCCAGTTGGTCAGCTATTCACTCCTTCTGTGCGGTTCTTTTAATGTCATCCCTGCACAGCTCATCAAGCATTTTTCTCTTTGGGAAGTTCTGGTTGCCACAATTTTAAAAAGACTCAATGGAACCAAAGTTAGGCAACTGAGAGGTGGTCACATAAAGGCAGAATACACAATCAAGAATTTTTGTTTAGAGAGGTAAAAGCCTTGAGAAGACCATGGTTGAGTAGTATGTTCCAGGTGAACCAGGACGCAAGATCAAACCCCAAAGAGCGTCCCCTAGCTGAAGTATGAAATAGGTGCTGTTAGAACAAATACAAGAAAGTACTACTTTGTACAGCCTGTAGTAAAATTAGGAGAGCTGCATAATACCAAAGGGGGTTGGAGGCTGAAGATGTAAACAGTTTCAAAATACATAACCACTTTTTAAAATGTGAGCATTTGGCAGCTTGAATATGGATTCTTACGGGGAAATTTGAATCTTGGCTATATGATTGTAACCATTTGAGGTTGATGGCAAGAAGGATTGCCACACCTCCAGTTACTACCTGGTGCTTCTTTTAAAACAGAATTTCAAACTGGGAATGATGTGTCCACTTGGACAGCAGACACTTTCGTCACTATTGTCATTGATATGGTGGTATTCAGAGGAGGATGCGGAAATTCTCTACAAACAGATGGAGGAAGAATCTGGAAATGTTCCTATTTTTCACCAGGGAGGTCCCAGAAGTTTCTAATGGAGCATCTCCTGCCTCCCACCATACTAACCAGCCATAGCCAGGACCTAAGGTTTGGGTTTGCTGGTGCACAGCAAGGTGGACGGGGAATGACTGCACAGAAAATCCAGGAGATGGAGTTCTGTTTCTAACTGAGCCCTTGAAACTTTGTGAAAATTGATTATTTAATTGAACATAATTTTCCTTTTTTTCTGACTAAAAATTATATGTATTAGGGCCAGGTGTGGTGGCTCATGCCTGTAATCCTAGCACTCTGGGAGGCCGAGGCAGGCTGATCGTTTGAGCTCAGGAGTTCAAGACCAGCCTGAACAAGAGCAAGACACTGTCTCTACTAAAAAAATAGAAAGAAATTAGCTGGACAACTAAAAATATATATAGAAAAAATTAGCCGGGCATGGTGGCGCATGCCTGTAGTCCCAGCTACTCGGGAGGCTGAAGCAGGAGGATTGCTTGAGCCCAGGAGTTTGAGGTTGCTGTGAGCTAGGCTGATGCCATGGCACTCTAGCCCGGGCAACAAGGCGAGACTGTGTCAAAAAAAAAATTATAGGTATTACATAAATAATTATAAAACATAATCCAGAAAAGTATAAAGCATAAAATTAAAACTACCCAATCTCCCACCACCCACAAATGACCCACTGGGTCTAATATTAACATTCCACGGACCATATTTCTGGGAAGTTCTCTCCATAGTAGCTGTAAAAGCACCCAACAAATAACTTGTCATTTACATCAGTGGAATCCTATGATACATGACACTTTATAATATGCTATTTTCACTCAATATATGTTTCAGACATTTTACTAAGTCAATAAATATAGCCCAGTTTCATCGTAATGATTGAATGGTGTCAAATTGTTTTGTTGTACAGTAATTTATTTAAGCAAAATTCTGTAGGTAAGCATTTAGTTTGTTTCCATTTTATTCTACTGTAAGTAAGTCTGTGATGAAAATCCTTGCATTTAAATCTTTTCATAATTATATCAGACATCTTAGAACAGAGTTCTATATATGGAATTTCTACATCTAGTGGCATGCTCATTTCAAATTTTAACAGACATTGTTAAACTGTTATGTTAGGGTTCTCTAGATATATATATATATATATATAGAGAGAGAGAGAGAGAGAGAGAGAAAGAAGACATAGATACATACATATACATATATAGAGATTTTTGTTATAAGGAATTTGTTCATGCAATTATGAAGACTGTTGACAATCCTGAGTCCAAAATCTGCAGAGCTGATATCCAGTTCAAGTTCAAAGACCAATAGACTGCTATAGCACCAAGAAGAGCCAATGTTCCAGTTTGAAGACTATCAGGCTGGAGAATTGTCTCTTACTTGGGGTAGGGCAGCCTTTTGTTTTATTCAGGCCTTCAGCTGATTGGGCAAGGCCCACCTGCATTAGAGAGGGCAACCCCCTTTGCTCTTTCTACCAATTCAAATGCTAATCTGATCCAAAAACACTCTCACAGAAGCACCCAGAATAATGTTGGACCAAATATCTAGGCACTTTATGACTCAGACAAGTTGATACATAAAATTAGCCATCACACTTGCCTTCCAACAGTCTAACCTAATTTATACTCCCACCAACAGGATGCGGGAGTTGCTCTTTGCCCCCAGTGTCACCAGCATTGGGTACCACTGGCTTCTGATTTTTACCAACCTGATAGGGACAAGTGACATCTTGATATTGTTGTTGCTTTTCTTTGCATTTCTTTTTTTTTTATTGAGACAGAGTCTCGCTTTGTTGCCCGGGCTAGAGTGAGTGCTGTGGCGTCAGCCTATCTCACAGCAACCTCAAACTCCTGGGCTTAAGCGATCCTACTGCCTCAGCCTCCCGAGTAGCTGGGACTACAGGCATGCACCACCATGCCTGGCTAATTTTTTCTATATATATTTTAGTTGGCCAGATAATTTCTTTCTATTTTTAGTAGAGACCGGGTCTCACTCTTGCTCAGGCTGGTCTCGAACTCCTGACCTCGAGCGATCCACCCGCCTCGGCCTCCCAGAGTGCTAGGATTATAGGCGTGAGCCACCGGGCCCGGCCGCATTTCTTTTATAACTAGTGAGGGCACATTTTAATGAGGTCATTGACATCTTTTTTGGTAAATTACTTTATGTAATCTAATTTTCTATTGAATTGTTTACCTTTGTTATATTAATCTGTAAAAACTCTATATTAGTGATATTAATACTTTGTCATATGTATTATAAATATTTTCTCCAATTTGTGTTTGCCTTTTAACCCTTGTATATGCTGTTTTATGCCATTTACTTTTTCTGTGGTCCAATTCAATGTTTTTCTGCCTGGTTTTAATTTTCCAAGTCTTCCTTTATCTGAAGATACTGAAAATATCTGGATGAGTTTCAGCATTTGACAATTAGGAGGACAGCTAGCTTCCAAGTTCAGAAATTCTATGTGTTTTACTTGCTAACTTAACACTCACCCTGCTCTTTGCACAGCCAGTTTCCACCCCACTCCTAAATTCTCTTCATAGTGCTAAAGGGCTCCAAATCAATCCATCCCTCTCACCATAGTTAGAGAAGCTCTCCATCAGCACTTGGCCAGGCCAGTGCCAGGGCTTGGGTTACCAGTTAGGTGCCAGGAGCAACTTTGACATGATCACAGAAAATAAACATTAGTTATCACAGCAACAGCTGTGTGGCTGTGCTTCCAAGATGCCGTTCCCACTTGGGTCCACAGGTCTTCAGTTGTGCCAGTGACTGAAGTCTGAAAAGTTAACCCTTTCTGGGACTTTAAAGCTGCCGGTGGTTTTTGTTTGTTTATTTGTAACAATTTCATCTACAAGAGACAAGAGTTGCCAAACTGTGCTAGACCCAAACTTTGAATTCTACTACACAAAGCTAAAGACTGGTTAAAGATAAAACAGGGGTGATTAAAGGTCAATTGGGGGTCAGGAATGAATCACTAAACATGGATTTCATCTGTAAATCTTGCCTCAATATGGCAGAAGGAATGGTTTTTTAAGGTAATGAGAAGCCTCTGTGAGAACTGAATACCTAGGGTTGTGTGCGATAGCATAACACCTCTCACTTAAGAGGCAGTCTATAAGGGTTTGTTGAATGAATGAATGAACGAATGAACGAAACTCAAAGTACATTATTGTTGGATAGAGTAAGGCTTGAATAATATTCCTGTGGCAAGTCCTGATCAAGGAACGAACAAAAAGGATTGTCATCTCTTCGAGGGCAGTTCTCAGATGGAGAGGTTGGAAGTGGGATCAGGGATTCGTCAGACCCACCTGAGCAGTTTTTCCAAACTAAACACACCTGGCTTCCTCCAGCTATAAAGGTGTGCATGGCCCCACCTCCCTGTTCTCCTGCTCACTTGGAGGTTCTATCCTGTGAGTGGAACTCACTCCTTTGCTGAAATCGGTCCTACTTACAGCCCAGGACCTCCCTGTGACAGTTCATCCTTTGTTGCTGAAGTTTCTCCACAGATGTTCTCTGGAGCTAGTGCATGCTATGCCATCTGCTGCTCCACCCATTGTCCACATCCACCTCATTTGCTCGTTGATGGCCTCACTGTGATACCGTAGAGGGAGGGGCAGCAGAAAATGCACCAAGCCTGTGTGCTCAGGAAGTCTTGGGTGCTCGACATGGGTCGTAACTCTGGCTCACATGAGTGACAGTGCTATGAATCAATAGCTGTTACGAGTCCACCTTGCCCCACGTACATGGGCCCTGGAGACATGGAAGGAAGCCCTGGGGACTGGCCTGGGTGCTAGAGTCCTTGCCCCTCCCTGCTGGCCCTACCTGAGTAGGTACCTGGGCAGCACTTAGTTTCACCCTCAACTGCCTGGCCCAGCTCTGGGCTCTCCTGTTGATGGATGTGCAGTCCCCTGAGCTCACTGATTTAACCCATTTTATTACCACTAACTTTAATAAATTAATAAAGTGTATTAAATTTAATGCACTTTCTCCTCCAATAGGTTTTTTCTAATGCGTATACCCATGAAAGTGATTAATTAAATAAATGGCTAGATATTTATACTCCAATTTCCCTGTCCTCTTTGCTGCTATCCCTTATAGTCTGAGCTCTCCCATTTTCTATGGTCAAAGCCCCTAACTTAGAACACATTTAGCCAATTCCCTCTGCAAAGTCCATTCACTGATTTTTGGCTAAGTAAGGAATTCCCCTTCTCAAAGTATTTCTCTCCTGGTCTTGAGCTCACTCCAAAGTGAAAAGATAAAATAGGTCAACTCAGAGGACAGGATTATATTTTTAGTTAATTTGTTCAAAACTTTATATATAATGAGACTTTCATTAACATAAAAATCTGTCAACCTCTGGAAACAGTTAAAAGGCCGAAATAGGGAAACTAATCTACTTCAAGTAATTTCAAGAGAGGGAATTTAATGCAGGGAACTGGGTACACGTGCGACGGAGGAGCTGAGAGGCCCACCTGGGAGGGTGAGGAGGGCGCCCCTGGCCCTGGCGCAGGAGCTATGGTCGCCAATAGAAGTCAGAACCGTGGCGAGGACCGCAGCTGCGCCAGACACAGCCCTCGGCAGAGCGGGAGGAACGCCTGGCTGCTGGCTCCCCACGTCCCTCCAGCCCAGCCTTGGAGCTGCAACAGGGGCCTGGTGGCGCCCAGAAGGCACAGAAGGGCGGAGACGTGGACCTGAGGGCCAGGAGGCCCAAGCCGGCATCCCAGCCTTCCTTCTCCTCGGGCTCGCACAGAGCTGGTGAGGGGGGAGCTGCCTAGGAGAGGATGTGGCTTCTCCCCACTGGGCGGGGCGCGGTGGGGGCCACTCCACATCCGCTGGGGTGAATAGATAACCATCTCAACTCCACTTCCAGTGTGCTTACAGAGGCAGAGTCTTTGGAGATAATGCTTTCCACGGTGCATCTTTAAACAGACTGATGGGTGTATGTTCCCTAAATGGTATTGGAGACAAAGAAGTCGCGACATTTCCCGAATACCCACATTTCTAGATTGGGGTACACACCTGCCTCATGAACACACCCACCCTGATGACATTTCTCCTAACTGAGCCACCAGGCTGATTTTTTTTGATCCTTACATTGCGTTTATGCATAACTTATTCCAAAGAGTATATGGTGATTTTAATGAAGAAAGCAGCTGTTTACCTTGTACAATGCAAGTGTCCATCCAAGGGCAAAAGGATAAAGAAAATGTGGTCTACCCATACAATGGAATAAAATTCAGCCACGGTCAGGCGCGGTGGCTCACGCCTGTAATCCTCGAACTCTGGGAGGCCGAGGCAGGAGGATTGCTCGAGGTCAGGAGTTCGAGACCAGCCTGAGCAAGAGCAAGACCCCGTCTCTACTAAAAATAGAGGGAAATTATCTGGACAACTAAAAATATATATAGAAAAAATTAGCTGGGCATAGTGGCGCATGCCTGTAGTCCCAGCTACTCGGGAGGCTGAGGCAGAAGGATCACTTGAGCCCAGGAGTTTGAGCTTGCTGTGAGCTAGGCTGACGCCACGGCACTCTAGTCCGGGCAACAGAGCAAGACTCTGTCTCCAAAAAAAAAAAAGAAAGAAAGAAAAAAAAAGAAAAAAATAAATAAAATTCAGCCTTACTACAGAAGGAAATTCTGATTCATGCTATAACAAGGATGAACCTTGAGGATATTATGCTGAGTGAAATAAGCCAGTCACTAAAGGGGAAATATCGTATGAATCCACTTATTTGCAGTACCTGGAATAGTTAAACTCATAGAGACGGAAAGTAGACTGGTGGTTGCCAGGGGCTGGGGGGGAGGAGGAAACGGGGAGCTGCTGTTTAATGGGGACAGAGTTTCAGTTTGGGAAGATGAAAAGAGTTCTTGAGATAGTCAGTGGTGATGGTTGTACAACAATGTGAATGTACTTAATGCTACTGAACTGTACATTTTAAATGGCTAATATGCCAATTTTATGTCAAATATATTTTACCACAATAAAAACTTTTAATTTTAAAAAATATATATTTTTGCAAAGATGTGGAATCAACCCAAGTGCCCATCAATTCATGAGTGAATTAATAAAATGTGGTATATGTATACCATGGAATACTACTCAGTCATGAAGAGGGATGAATTAAGGCCTTTTGCAACAATTTGGATGGAACTGGAGACCATTATCCTAAGTGAAGTATCTAAAGTATGGGAAAAACAAACACCACATGTACTCGCTATTACATTGGAACTAACTGATGAGCACACATGTGCACAGAGGGAAGTAAAATTCAGTGGAAATCAAGCAGGGGGGCAAGGGGAGGAGGGGAGGAGCAAAAACCTACCTAACAGGTTCAATGAACACTATCTGGGTGATGGGCACACTTATAATCCTGACTCAAGCGTAACAAAATTGATACATGTAACCAAAAACATTTGTACCCCATAATATTTTGAAATTAAAAAATACATATTTACCTTGTGGCTTTCTCCTAAACTTGTATCCATAAGTTCAAGCATTTAGGACATTTTGCAAGTGCCATATGAGTCAGGAGGGCTGTGCTTTCAGTGACTCATAAAACAATCTTGCCTTACAATCAGTTGCATACTTGGGTGTTTTGAAATCAGGTGACGCTTCCCCTGGCCTCGAAGAAGGCTTAGTTTAGTCTACACTGGGAGAGCTGAGAGGGGAGAAACGGCCTCTTCATGTCATTGCCATCAGAGCAGGATCCGTCAGCACTTTAGTGATCTTGGAAAGGAATGAGGACCCAACTCATCTGATAATGCAGGAAAAGGACAACGAATGATTCTTTTCCTCTCTCTCTCTTTGTGCTCTTCAGTTTCTGTGTTTATGAACATGACAGTGAGCAGAAGTGAAGTCTAGGCTTGGTAGGAAAGAGGATCTGCCTGCCAAAGACCACTCCAGCTGGAGCATGGCTGTCTCTCCCGTCTGTCTTTTCTGTCTTTTCATGAGTCCAGCTTTAGATGTTGCACCCTTGAGGATACCAACTGGCACTCAAGGAAACAAGAGGTTTCAGCATCTTGGGTAGCACTGCACACCCACTAACCTTCTCTGTCTTGAGGGACAACTGGGTTTGCCTTCAGACTCTCAGCCTCCTGCTGCTAAGAGGTCCCCTGCCTGCCCTCCTCTTCTTCATCTCTGCAGGGAGAAGAGCAAACAAATGAAGAGTAGAATAACTGTATAATCATAACACAGAGCATTTACCCCATGCATTCCAAAGACTATTTTACCATCCAAATCCTTGCATGTTCTACATATTCATTGAGAGAAGGGGACAAGGAGCATGGCATTGAAAAACACGATTTCATGGTTAACTGATATGGGTTTTGAGGCCTGACCCCCCACGTGCTAGCTGTACCTCCTGGGACAGTCCCTCACACATGGTAAGAGCTCAAAAAAATGGTGGATATTTTTATTAAAGCACATGTGTATCTCAGTCTAGAAATGCAAGTATGTAGGAAACATTAATTTCTCTATTTCCCTTAAAACCACTTAGTTAGGACTCTGGGCACTCACTCCACCAGCACAGTAAAAAATTCTCTTCCTGGCTTTACTGTGTTCTCCCCACCCCAAACTGCACTGCAGCAGAATGTAAAGGCATACGTGTTGCCCACACAGTGGGTGCCAGACAGTCCTACTGTCTAAGGCAATCTCCTGGCCACACTCATGGCAGCAGCAGTGCAGGGGCCCCACCCCTCAGAGAGCCACACTCCTCCCCTTTCATTCATAGCCCAGTGAGCAGAGGGCTGGGGGTGGGGTATGGGACAAATTCTCTGCCTCTAGCTGCCCCTGGAGACACTTGGTGTTTCCTCTCTGCATCAGCCGGGTTCCAAGCATGCAAGAGATGCCACATCCAACCTAGATAATTGGAGGAGAGTTCTAACCAAGGGACAAAGGTGTGGGCAGCATTTAGAGAACCAGGGAGGGATAGTGCAGGACCCTGGAGCTGGTGGCTGTGAGAGTCATCACACCCCTTGGCCTTCAGGGCAAGGAGCGTGGCTCCAAATGGAGAGGGCTCCTGACCAGCCCTGTGGCCTTCCCCTGGTGGGGCGCGGGGGAGGGGGGAGGCACAGCCAGCCTGCAGCAGCCCTGCAGGGAGGACCGGGGTGCCTGAGGACCTGACCTCACTCTCCTCCTGCATCTGATCTCCAGCTGGGTCCTGTCGTTGGCTAAACCCAGTCAGAAGCCAGAGAGCAAAGGAGGCCTTCGGTCCTTCAATGCTGGTTCACATCAGCCACCTGGGTGCACAGCAGGGGACAGTGGCAAGTAGCAAACAGAGACTTCCAGGGGCCCTTCTGCTCCAGGAATTCTGGCATCACCTCTCCAGGGAGGGTTAGGCTTTTCCCATGATCCACAACGTGGTAGTTGTAAATGGCCCCAAAATTATGGTCTTGTTGACCCGATCACAGCCCATTATTTACGGCAACATACGAGCACCTCTGGGAGTAGCTTCATGTATAAACTCAGAGACTAGCAAGGTCCACTCCAAACTCTCCCTCAGCTCCTAACTGAAGCTTGACACATCACCAGTTAATGTTTCATCTCTCTGATGGAAAATACTGATCGCTACTAGAGCACAAATCACTTTAGGCAAGGACTCACTGAGTTGTTATCAATAATGAGAATTGATGTGGATGAGGACTCTGAGAGTGGATTTGATAGGGATTTAAGGGAGAGAAAATAGGGTATACAGTAACCAGAATGAGGGGAGTGACACTAGCCTGGTGGCATGCTGTTGTGTTGCATTTTTTGTGTTTGTACTTTTAGCATGTGACCTGAAGCATAGTGACCTGCTGAGTCCAGGGGATCTTAACTGCAAAGTCTCCAGCACACCTTGCTTTCTCACTGTAAGTGTGATAGCTGAACATGAGGTGCTGACATAACCCCGAGAGACATTACAATCCCGAACACCACAATCCCAAGTGTTGAAATGCCTAAAGATCAAAATCTCTAAAGCCGAATTCCTAAAGTCTAAAATTCCTAGCATCTAAAATAAGACACCTAGGCAATAGTGTTGCTGTTCCATCACCAGGATTGTAGCTGCCAAATGTGTGGTCTGCATATGGCTGCATGTGCAATGGATGGATTTCTGCGTGCCCAAAACATAGAAGCATGGCACAGAAGGTGGGAAAATTTAATAGGGAATGCTCTTGTCAGTATACATTGAATCACAGAAGAATTTCAAAATGAGCAGCGCCACATAGAAAATGATGAACATATTCCCGCAGACAGCCAGGCCCTGAAAGAAAAAAAAGCAGCTATTCATCACAATGTGAGACCTGAAAACATAGTTAATGATCATGAAAGTCTGCCAGCTCTTATGAACTATCTCCATGCAATTGTTCATAATCTACCCCTGTAATACACTTTCCACGTGTCAATTTTTCTTTTTAGTTTTTTTTTTTTTTTGTGGCATTCTTGGGTTTTTTTCTCTTTTTTAAGCTTTTTTCCCACAATCTTAAACTGCCAGCATTATTTTTTACAATTTGCTATGCTATATATTTCATCTTCACATCATTTCCAATACTCGATGTATAAATCATGTAAAAGCTTTTTCTAATTTGTTTTATGCATTTTTTGCAAATTTGACTTCATGAAAATGCATTATCACAACGTTGATTTTCAGTGTAGGCATTGTGTGTATATACAAAAACGTTGTAACTTCTTTAATAAATAAAGAGATGTCCCTTTTGTATATTTACTTTTGTGGAAGGTAAAATTTCTTGAGATTTCAGCTCTTTGAGTGACTGCAAATGTGGCAGTGACCCATCATAGCCTTGGTTGATCAATCTCATCAAAAGACTTGGTTGTCTGTCACAGTATTTCAGATGACGACATTTATAAAGAGATTTATTTATGAATACAGTTCAACTGTTCATAACTGTTATACTTGTGCAACTGCCGTTAGTATATCTGAGTCTTTATGTTTGCAAAATTATGTAAATCATTGTTGCCTATTTTATTGAATAAAATGGCCTATGAAGTGTTCTGTCATATTTTATGTTTCTCAAATAATTCCCCTGTTGAAAATGTAAATAAATGTCTTTTAAAATTTTTTCTAGAATCATATTTTTGAGATTGTGATCTTTCAGGATTGTGACTTTTGAGATTTTAGACCTTAGGGATTTTGATCTTTCAGGATTTCAACATTCGGGGTTATGACGTTTGGGATTGTGTCTGCCCTGATTATGGAAAGATCATACCCTTAACATGATACTTACATTTCAGTCATTATTGGGTTAGTTCCATGATGGGGTAATTTGATTCATTTCAAAACCCAAACTAGTTCAGCATAAGCCAAGTTCAAAATGAAGAGGTGCCTGGATTCTGTACAGCAACAAATGGTGGTGCTACTTTTTAGGATGACACTTTCCAGAGCTGTTCATAGATGTATTTATACTACTGGATGTTTATGCAGCCATTCTTGCCTGTTTATTATTCTGGGAAGTGCGGAAGGAATGTTTATGTAGCAGTTCAGTAGTAATAAATGGAGTTGTTAGGCAAAGAAAGGTATTCACTTGCAAACTAGGCTGGGCTTGTCCCCCAGTTTCTGCAGATAGACACTTGGTGGGCAATACATTTCGTATAAACCGCTCACCCTCTGCACCTGACACACACTGGGTCTGCATCTGAGGACTTCGCAGTCCAGAAAAACAGGGCTTCCCTCGGTCCTCAATCTTATTCCTGAGACTTTGTTCTCTCTGGGCTTCCCGCCCCAGCACTGAGTGTGGCTCCTCCTACCCCTGCTGTCCTCTGGCTGTCTTACTCTGTCATGCAATCTACTGCTCCAGGGAGGGAAAACCTGCCTGGGTGGAGGAGACCTAGCTCTCCCCATGCCTTCTCACCTCAGGGACGGCGAGGAGGAAAAGGCCACCCCAGCAGCACTCAAGCTAGGTGGGACAGAAGGAAGGTAGAAAAAGCTGGGCCTTGCTGGCCTTCGAAACAGGTGAGAACCAGGAACTCGGCAGCGCTGGGCTCAGCAGAGGACCGGTGCTGCACGCTGATGGCTGGCTGGGTGAGGAGCCCCATCCCATACTCAGCTCAGCTCTGGCAGGCTCCGGAAGCCGCAGAACCAGGTTCACATAAAGATTAAGGCTGCCCTCCCCAGAGCAAGAGGCTGTAGTGGTAGTGACTCCCCCATCGGTAATCATGGTGGCAGCAATGGTAAATGGCATCTACGGTGACCAGGAGAGAAAGGTGCTTCAGGTTCAAGGTAAGAGGCCCAGGCTATGACTATCGCACAAAATACCCTGCAGGCTCTTGACGGTGAGGTTCTTCTGATTTTGTGCAGGGTGGAGGCTCCAAGATGTAGCATGATGCTTGACACACGGCAGAAGCTCAATGGATAGTTATTGGAAAAAATGAATGAACAGCACTGACAGATGAACATGGAGATTTCATGGCCCCACAAACAAAATGCCTGAGTGCCTGGGCCTTGGAAGGCTGAGCTTCTCCAGGAGACACTGGCCATGATGGCGTGCCCTCACCCAGGCCAGCAGCCAGAGACCAACTGCTGGAGCTCATGGCCATCTGTGAGTTTCTGTCATCTGTTCCATCCTTGTGCCTGCCAGGGTCTGGTTCCTAGTGGGAGCTTAGCACATATTTCCCAAATTGAATCAAAATGCTTGCTCCAGACCTCTGTCTTTTTGTTTTGGTCTCCAAGTTTTTGAAAACATGACCAAGAAGTATCCGTCTGTCTTTCCTCTATGATACTGTGAAAGACAGACGATGCCAATCTGTGGGCACGTCTCCCCGGCATGCCCCGTCCTGAACACAGCCCAGCCTGCAGATGCTGTCCCTTCACATACAAGTCTGCCGTGGGGGTCGAGTGTCAGGCGGGCCACCCTCCCTCACATCTCATCCACCCACAGGGCCATGTGCCTGAGTCAGCGTGGAGCAGGGAGAGTGTCAAACAGGGATGTATGGGGCAGAAAGCTGTGATCCCTTTCCTCCCCATCATCAGGGTCACGGCCGACAGTCCTGTAACAAAAGACAGGTTAACAAGACTAAAACATAACAAATTTATTTCATCAAAGTTTTACATGACACGGAGCCTTCAACAATGAAGACCAAGATACAAGGGAAAGCTGTCCTTTTTGACACTTAGATTTGATGAAGAAGGGATGGCCGTGTAGAAATGTGATAAAAAGGGAATGATCTAATGCTGATAGACTGAGTGGGGAAACCCAGCACGGCCTGTCTGCTCAGATCTTTCATGGCCTCCACGTGGCATTCCTTCCTCCCAGGTCCAGGGTAGGACCCTCTGGAATGAGGTCCGATGATCCACTTTCAGACAAGGTGGGTCAGAGAATTTCTTTACAGCCATCTCTTGCATAGAAAGGTAGTGGAAGGTTAGGTTCTAGGGCTACCTTTGGGGGACAGGAGTTCTAGTTTCTATGACCTGCCTTGCAGAGGAGGAATTCTGGTTTCTATCAATGCCTGGGGGGAGAAAGAGGGGCCAGAGACAGGGAGGCTCAGAGAGACTTGCTTCTAAGGCCTTCCGAGTACTCAGCATAACAAAGTGCCATACTTAGAGATATTGTTTTCTGAGTCCCACAGATGCTATTGTTGAAGACCAGAATATGCCGTCCAAAAATATGATTAAAAAGTAACATTTGTAAGAGGAATTTACATCTAGAAAGGAACTCTCCATCTGTGAGGGTGTCTCTCTCTCTCTGTACCAGGAAGAAAAGGATGACTAACTCCCTAGAGACTTATCAGTAGAGAAGGCATGAACTTAAACCTGCATAACCAGTCTTATCTTTGTGGTCTGCGCTTTTCCTGGGTATCTCCCCAAAACACAGTTTTTCCTACACCGTTCTTTCTTTGTTTCAGAAAATGATGGTATTTAAGCCCAAAGTTTCGACTCTCTCTTTGAGCTCTACTCTAGAGATTTGCTCATCTCTGTGGAGTAACTTCCACGTACACAGAAGGTAACCATACTATTAAACTTCTGTTTACTATTAAACTATCTGTTTGTTTTTTTCTTGGTTAATCTGTCTTTTGTTCCAGCACATCCCCGCTAAGAACTGATGAAGGGTAGACTAAATTATTTTTCCTGTCCTTCACTTTAGGAGGCTATTCCCAGAGATCAAGGAAGAGCCCCACAAGCTGGTGAGCCCTTTCAGAAAGTCCCTGCTTATGTGGGCACCCCCGCTCCTTGCCCTCACCCCTGTTTCCTTTAAAAGAAGTCCTCCCTCAGACCTTCCCTGATCTCTTCCTACTTTTAGGAAACTTCACCCCACGGAGGGGTTGACCTAAGGCTGGAAGTCCCCCCTCCAAGCCGGACAGCCGTAGAACACATTCCAGGAGTCAGCTGTCTGCAATCTGAGGTAGGTAGTCAGAGCTGACACCAGAGGAACCCTAGGACAGTCCAAGAAGGGCTTTGGCACTGAAAATTAAAAAGGACAGCCCAGAGGGTGGCAGCCTCAGCCTCCAGGCTCCACCCCTGGGCTGTCTGTTACAGAGCCCCTGCTTGTATTTAATAACAGAACCCAACAAAAAGCCTTTGAAACTACCCCATTCTATGCCTTAGACCAGGCAGCAACCCCTTGCTGGTTTCTGTACGCAGAAGAGAGGCAACTAAAGGATTTAGGGCTTTCTGTGCCATGAACCTCAGGAACCAGGCTGGGGAAGAGGGTCCCCTGTTCCTATGATGCATATCAATGAAAATGAGTTCTATATCACACGTCAGGTTTGGAGGTCAGTACTGAAGTCAAAAACAATTTTAAAAAATGAATTCGTCATCAGAACATACATATCCTCTACATAAAAGGCACATAAGTGCCTTTGTTATGTCTTGGTCAGAGCATAAACTGGATGTGTTAGGTCAGATAGAAGTGACCTGGGGTGATAAAAATAACCATGAGTTATGATTACATGTTTACATGTATGATTACATGTTTACATGATTACATGATTACATGCTTCTTTTTTTCCTTCTTTGTCTCTTTCTTCTTGACTTACCTTTGCCTTGACAGGAGTGCTTGGGGGTTCTGCAGGCACAGTCTCATCGTGTCATTGGAAGTGGCACGGACCAAAGCTTCTGGGCCTTACATAGGTCTCTGCAGAGACTGGGGAGACCCCAAGGAACTCTGTAAACCTAAAATAAATTCAGATTCATTAATTCAGAAATACAGAAAGCTGTCTTCTGTTTCTCAGAAACAGATTTTAAATGAAGTAATTTTCTTATGAAAGTAATATAGATTATTGTAAACAATTTACAGATTGCAAAATATAAGCCAGAGAAGAACATAAAACCAGCCATATTCCATCCTCCAGCCATCACCACTGTCCACATTTGGGGGGATCCTTTCTTTTCAGGGCATGGCGGGGGAGGTGTCTGAGTGTAGTAACTTCATATTATACCTATTTCATTTTTTCCTTAAGTGACTTTTTTTATTACCCGTATATCATACATATTCTTCTTCTGTCATTAAATATTCTCCTATGACATTTCTAAAGGTTGCAGGGTGCTTTGCTTTTTGATATACTATTTCTTGTTTAATCAGTCCCCTCTTATTGTCAGTAGCCAATTAGGTTGTTTCTAACTTTTTCTAATAAAAATAAAAAAAGAGCTGCAAAAAATGCCCTTGTAGCTCTGTCTCTGCTCACATCCATGATTCTTTCCTTGGGATAAATCCGCAGGCCTGGAATTGCTGTGCTGACCCAGACAACTGTTGCCAAGCAGTCCCCAGGCCAGGCTGCCCCCGGCCGGGTGAGATGCCTTCGCACACACTCATAAACAAAAAACTTGAGGACAAATCAGGAGCTATTGCTCCCCCAAGTTGGTTTCCTCTTTCACCATATAGTTTGAAAAAAAAGGCTTGAGTAAGATTTTGTTGTTTTAATTCTACAGAGAAAGTGATTTGAAGCTCAAAACCCCCTTATGATCACGCATGAGCGAGGAGGACAGGCAGGGAGAAGACTTTCTGGAAAGGCATTCCACGCCATGGCGCCACGCATGCCTGGCATTTATTTCGCTGATCCTTTGGTCCTCTCTAGAATCTTTTCACCCAAGCAAATGCCCTCGTAAGCCAGGAGAGAAGGTCAGCGAGCTCTTTCCAAGAGGCAGCACTGGAAATCCATTGGCGAAACGTTCCTTTCCCAGACCACAGAGGCGCTGTGTGGCCTGGGGCCAGTGTCCTCACACTCCTGTGCCCCAACGCTGCCGCCCTGGAGCAGCAGTGGGGCTGCCGGGCAGCCTGCTGCGGGCTCTGCTTCTCCTTTGACAAAGCGAGGCACCTTCCTGGCGCTGGTGGCCTCCGCGCTCCAGCTGCTATTTGGATTGCTGGAATGTGTGAGGCCTGGGGTGTCCTTGAAGCAGGCAGGACAAATGGGGACACGGCAGCCCCTTCCCATCTGGGAGCTGAGGCTCCTTTAATTTGGAGACCTTAAAAGGCTTGCGGGAGCCGGGGCTGGGTTCTTATCTCGGGGGCCTGGCGGGTGCTCTGGGCACGCCTTATTTATAGCCCCGTATAGCCCCGCTGGCGCTGGCAAGAGCTGGCGAGGGCAGCGCAGCCGGCGGGCAGACGCACGCTCGGTTGGGGCCGTCCAACCAGGGAGCCTGCCTGCGCCGCCGCAGCTGTCCCTGCTGGTCGGGCTGGAGGGCAGAAGACAGGGCCCTGACGCCGCAGGTAAGGGCTGGGGATTCCCGTCCCTTTCTCTCCGCCTTGCCATCCTTCCCAGCCTGTGTCTGCAGCCAGGCCTGGGCACCAGCCGTGTAGGCTTTGTGCTCCGTGCAGAGGGAATGTCCCGCACTGGGAGGGAACTCTCGGCACTGTGAACGTGCAGCCCCCAGCGGAGGCTCTCCCCCTAGCAAGGCCCAAAGAACAAACCTGCCCTCCCCAGAGCTGCTTGAATAAAGAGAACCCCGGGGGAACCCTTGTTCATCTTGCCCTCTCTCAGTGGGAAGCAGCTGTGAACACCGGAAAACTGTTATTTAAAGGGGAAAGAAAAAGAAGAAGAAAAATTATAAAATAAACATTGGAAAGGGGAAAAACCACAGTGCACTTGAACTTTTTCTCCGTGACAGAATTTCCGGATGGCCTGGGGTGAAAAGGCAAATTACTGATGAGTCTGATTACTCTGGGAAAGTATGTTTATACAAGATGACTTGTTTCAGAGAGCTGTGGCGTGCTTTGAAAAGGAAATGCATGAACATTTTACTAATTTCCATAGCAGGCATTGGCCAAGACGCCCAGTCCTGAGTTACACTCTGGCCAACTGTGTAATGATCTCAACATTGATAGAATGCCACATATATAATAATAGATATCATATAATCATAAACATCCTCTAAACAGATTGCACGCAAGTCACTTTATCAAGTCCAATCTAAAAAGAAAAAATAAAGTTGTCAGGCCAGTTTTTTAAAAAAATAATTCTGTGGTCCAAAGACAGTATTAACACCTGTTGTTACAAGCTAATGCTATTCTATCTTGTATTTGCTGTATGCAAGTTTGTCAATGTTTTATTTGTTTCTTGAGGAATACTCTTTGACTTTTGTTTTATTGCTAGACTTTTTTCTTTTATTGATACATAATATTTTACATATTTATGGGGTACATGTGAGTGTTTGTTACATGCATAGAATGTGTAATGATCAACTCAGGCTATTTGGAGTATCCTAGATGTGCTGTAATAAAGTCTATTATTACATTTTGAGATCCATCCCACCATACAAAAAATTTTAGCACAAAAGTGGATTAGCTGACTAATCCACTCAAATGATTACATTTTGGAGGCTTTTTCTGATATTAAAGAACTATCTTAATCTATAACTTACATGGAAAGTTGCATATTTTCCCACACAGGGATTCCCTGACTGCTCACTCACCGTCCTGCCTGTCCTTCAGCACATTTCACACTCTCAGATTTCACTGTTCTGTTTAGTGCTGCCAGAGTTCTCTGTCAATTTCAGATCCCTGAGATCAGGTGGAGTCATGCCTCTCTCTGTATTCCCACAACCCAAAGCACAGGGACCTGCACTGATTTTTAAATATTTCATATTTACAGTATATGAAATAAATAAATAAATTTATTAATAAATCAGAGACATTGATTATAAGCCATCTTCTCCCCACTAAAGACGTAGTATTGGTAGTGTTTATATTTTCATTTGTTTTTTCTTATGAGACAAATAATGTATGTTCACCATAGAAAATACCAGAAGAGAGAAGAAAATGAAAAACTGTGTGTTGTCCTACTACCCAAAGATAACCACACTTAGCATTTTATTGTTTCTCTTAACCATTTATTGATTCTAAGATGTCCTTGACTGAAAGACCAACCATCAATTTAATAACAGTTTTAAAGGAGGAAAAAAATCCCACTATGTTGTACAAATTGATATATTTTAAGATGAATCCAAAAACATTACATTGTAGGGGGAACTGTAAATTATAATTAAGGGATATAAAAATCAGGTTATTTGGTCATCTACCTTTTGTTCAATTTATGGTCAATGTCTTTCACTGTCTATTCAAAATCTAATTTTTTGAAAATTGGTGATCTCTATATGACATTATGACCCCTTTCAGTTAGTATATTAAAATATTCGTAACAGTTGGATTAATGGGGAGTAAAAAAGCATAAATGGAGATTTAGATAAGACATTTTATTATAATATAGCGATGTAACATCAGATCAGAGCATGATCTGCTGATTCCTACTCTATTACTGCTCCCTTAGAATCACCAAGAACTCAGTCATCCTGTGCCTTAGTCTTCATGAACCCTCCAAAATTCGTTCTCCTGATCGTTTTCTTCATCACTATTGATCTGTCAGCACTTCATCACTTAGTCTCCAATATACTAAAATATGGAGAAAAATAGAAAGAAACGAACATAAGTTCTGAGCGATTGGACATGTAACAGATATATGTCACAAATATAATTTTTTAAAGTATAAACTAATAAAAATAAAATTAATTTTAAGTTTGCAGCAGTTTTTACAACTTGGGTCTTCATTTGAATTTAAAAGATAAATTTTAGAGAGAAGAGGAATAAAAATTCATTCTAACATAGAACTTTTGTTACAGTTAAAAAGTAATGCTGAAAAATTAAACTGAAGTATAACATATGAAGCCAAAACACATAAAATTTACTCGATGTGTTTCATGAAGGAGGAGCATATAATTATATATCAAGGGGAAAGTGAAAGACTTATATTTTGGTCTTTAAGAAGTAAGTGTTTAGAGCAGATGCAGGGACAAACTGTTTTCATGTTAAGTAAAAACCACCATAGCGCTTTCTGCCTGGCCTCAGTTCTGGGCAGATAAATCCAGATTAAATGTCAGTTCATGGTTTAATATGAACACAAAATAGAAAATGACGTGATGCTGATTATTCTACTCCGAGTCATATCCTTTGTGAGAAGATAAAATGGATAAGATGAAAGCACAAAGGGTTATATGACATTACGTATACATAACAATATGTAATAACTAAAACTGACCAACAGTGCAGTTGTTCAAAAGTTGAGGATAGTTACATAAATTATGATGTAGCCATGGTATGAAATGTACACAGCCATCAGTGATAAAGTTAGCATAGTTTTTTTTTTTCATTTTTAAAAAGTCAGAATACAAAACAATATTCATAATA